>VXBO01015140.1:186906-230218 GCA_013400135.1 Rhinoptilus africanus
AACAGTAACATTTAGATATCCAATAAAATGTCTTGTCCTTCCAGCTCTCTGATGCAAAGTATTGTGAGACAGAAAATGCTTAATAAGGCAGCATTATAGACAGGTATTGTAAATTGTTGTTGAGTTTTGTTGGGTATTTTTTAAAATGAGAAGTGCTGGCAGAAGCATGTAATACTGCTAACTTTTTCTATCTTGGGAAAGATCAATCTTTTTCTTTTTTTTTCATCTTTTTTTTTTTCTTCTCTCCATTATAAGCCTTGCAAAAATGCAGTGAATGCTGAGTATTTGAGGAATTTGCCATAACTACCTGTCATCCTTTTCCAGTTAAAGCTGCGTTAGGAAAACTACAGGGATTCTGAATTTATGAAACTTTCACTTAGTGTTTTCAGAGTTGTTCAACAGAAGCTGGTTACTTGATTTCTCTTAAGACTATGGATTTTTACTCACCTCTTTTTCAGTAGGGCACTAAAATTAAACTCTCCACCTTCTTCATGTCCCTCGGTACTGTATAGTAACAGAGAACCACAATTAGTTTCAGAAGGAAATGGGAATAGCGTATGAGACTATGTCGTTATGTAAGTGATATTTTTTTTGTAGGGACTCTGTCCATATTTGTCTTCATATAGGTTTAAGAAATATATTTAATGAACTTGTATTCTTTCTGTACTGATTATGGCTAAAGTTGTACAGGATATAAACTTGGTCGTATTGATCTGAAATGTATTCATTATCATGAAGAAGTTGCAGAAGCTTTCCTTTAGAATCATTAGTGCTTTTGGAAAGCTTTTGTTTCAGAAATATGGAAGTTATCAGCGTGGGGCAGTATTTAAGCAATGGTTTTGTGGGACTTTTTACAATCTAATAACTTGTTTTTCTAGTATTATCCCAACTGTGTTTCTTAAGATTCTTTCTGATTCCAGAATTCATTACACTGAAAAAAGTGTCACATCATTGGTGCTTGAGATAGCTAAAGAGGAGTTCTGTGATCTGACTTTGATTCTGAGATGAGATTCAATATGCAGTTGTTAACAAGTGTCATGGCAAGCAATGTGGTGATGAATTGATTTGTGAGAACAAGAAGCAACAAGCAGGAGCTTTTTGAAGTGTAATTCTTTCTGTTACATATGGTGGAGTCAGATGGAAAGCACAACGTTATTTTTGGTGTTCTGGATCAAATGTAGTTTAGCTGTGCTTCTGAACGTTTAAAGTACAGATCTACTCTGAGAACTTAGTGTAAAGTCACTAAAATCACTTCTTTGGGTTTAATTCCTAAAAAGTCACTTAAGGGATTTGATATAAAAGTACTGGGAATTGCACTGGATTTCATGACTACCAATTATTCAACTTAGCAAAAAAAAAAAAAGGTCTTTTTTGCATTCAGGCAGGGTTTAGAAAGTAAAAATGGACTTTTTTCATCTCAGTCATTCTCCCATCATCAATATTCAGCTGGTCATTGACATCTCTTTTGTCTTTAGTATAAGAATCTGATGATGCCATCTCACAGCATTCAGATTCTTCCAGCAGCAACACCTTATATTTCATTATTGTTTTATACACAGAAATTATTCTTTTCAGTTTTATTGGTGGTAGTGGTAGCCCATGATGTTGTCTCTGTCAATACACAATGCTAGTTGCTTTAGAGAAAATTGGTTTGTCTGTAGAATGTCAGGAAAACTCAGTATTGTAGGAACAAGTATTTTAAAAAGTAATAAAACAGCCTCAACGGAAAAATGATGGGCATTTTAACAATACTGTTAATAAAATGGGAAAGAAATGAGTGCCAAACTACTTATGCTGCTTGATAATGCAAGATTAGTGAGGAAAGAAACCCAATTTTAAGCTGCTTGATAATGCAAGATTAGTGAGGAAAGAAACCCAATTTTAAATCGGTGTAATTTTGCATATGTTGTGAGGAGAGATCTTTTTATTAAGAAAGTACCATTTTTACTTCTGTGAATGCTTTCAAGATAGTACAGTACTGGAAGAGATAATTTTCTGCTCAAACAGAAAAAAGTACTTTTGGCCACTTTTTCCTCCAACTTTCAGAAGATTTTCAATGTTTGCAGGCATAAAATGTACATAAAAAATCACAAGTATAATCCCAGATTTGAGAAGGGTTTCTTGTGGTCAAATATGCAAGAAATCATAATTTACAGCTGGGAGAATAACTAGTCACCTTATTGCTTCCCAGATGGTCTTTAAATCAGCTTTTCCAGAAAGCCCAGCAATCAATGTTTAGCTTTTCTGAAGCATGAGACCCTAATAATAGCTTTAACATGCACAGAGCTAAGTCTCATCTCAGAGTTCCTGTTTTCATTATGGTAGAAGACGTTGGGACCAAAAGGAATAGGGTGAGAAATCTAATGATACTAGGATAAACGATGTGCCAGGAAACAACAGATTTTCATAAACGTGTGTCGGTACATTTCTGTGAGCAGTGGCAATTTTAGTCAGCATGTGCTCAATAGAGAGGAAAACATGTAAAACAAGAGGGGCAGACATGCATATAATTTGGAGTTACTTTTTTCTTCTTACAACGGTGAGAAGATGCCACTTGCCAAACTTATGCCTTCTCCGTAGATGAATCTGCCTCTCACTGAACTATCAAACTACTCTTTTTAATTATTTATACTCATCTTATATGACTACTTACTTGTATGTATTTGTTTCCTATAAATACTACATACTATAAAAAATAACTTATTTGGAATTTAAGCTGGAGCTAGTTTTGTGGTTGTTTTGGTTGGTTGGTTTTTTCCTTTTCCTAAGCAGAGAGAGACAGTTCATTGTTAGATTTGAATTTGTCTTCTGACGCAGACAGTGGCTACCTGAGAAAGGCTGAAGTCATCCGTCTCCCCCCTCCTGCCAGGCTCCTGAGTGAGGGTATCAAAGACAAAGCTTCAGATTTAAACAGTTCAGTTCAAAATTTGGCTCCATTCTTACAGAACAAACTGGAAATCTGAACAGCCTGAAGCTGCTCACACTGTGCTTACTCTGAAACGGAATCTAAATTCTTTTAATTGTGCTAGCAAGAAGAGAAACTCTTGAAGCTTAATTTCACTGCAGTTGACATAACACAACGCAGCCATGTACTGCGTGTCCTCTATTTAATAGGCAACACAGTGAGGTTGGTCAGCTACCTATAGATGGATTTGACTGTAATTCTGCAAGCCTTTTTTAGTTCTTTCTGATAGAATGTTAAATAAACAAACCCTCCTATAAAAATAGCACTTTTAGTGAAAAAATCAAGGAGTTGCCACAGACGGTTTGTGTCCTATAATTAGAGAAATATATGTCTGTTTGAATATTCTTGGTCTACTAATTTTACAAAAATATATAAAAACAAAACCAGAAACCGAATTATGCAAAGGGAGAATAAATACTCAACAGTGAAAAAACACATTTTGTTAATGTCTGAATAAAAAAAAAGCCAGTAAATTTTGCAAATTTTACTATTAGAAGGGAACATTATTCCATTAAGTCATATATCAATTCAGACTGTATTACAGATGTGGGGAGAATAGCCTTTTCAACACCAGTGCAATACCTTGCAATCTTTAATATTGAAGACCTACATAGATCTGAGTATTTACAGAGACACACATAGTATCATTTTCTTCATTCAATTAATAAAATTATAGAACATGAAAAAAAATACAATCAAAATCATAGAATCATAAGGTTGGAAGGGCCCTCTGGAGATCACCTAGTCCTACCCCCTGCCAGAGCAGAGCAGGTTGCACAGGAACGCGTCCAGGCGGGTTTTGAATGTCTCCAGAGACGGAGACTCCACCACCTCCCTGGGCAGCCTGTGCCAGGGCTCTGCCACCCTCAAGGTAAAAGTTCCTCCTCATGTTTAGGTGGAACTTCCTATGCTCAAGTTTGTGCCCATTAATGCTTGTATTAAATGCTTGTATTAATGCTATCAGAGCTCTGTTTAGCAAATGTTTGTATTAATGTACATATAGTTCCTCAAGCCAGACCAAATCAAGACTAGGCACTACGCAGATTCTTTTCCTCCTCTCTTGTTCTACATCTGGAATGCTTTTTATAGGTCTGGATAAAAAGTGCTGAAGTTTTGGGCAGAATTATACACATTATCGATTGCGTAATTGAAGATAAGCATGATTGTTGTACAAAGTCTAAACTCTCTTAGATGATTTCTAGGAGTTGTATAGTATTCGAACAGTAGAAATATTTTCTTAATAGAAGTATTTTCTTAGTAGATACCCGCATCTTTGTGCTTGTTTGTACAACAGCTCTGCTTTTAGTTAGTTTTGTCTAGAAAAGTAATGAATCTCGCGTGGAAGTATAATCTGATCATCATAAGTTTCTACTGAACATACTCACGTGCGTCGGAAGGCAGCACGAATGTCCAAGTCTGCAGGTATTGGTGCTTCTGATGTGACAAAAAGTGACAAACAAGAATGGGTGAGCAAGTCAAACTAATGCAAAAATACAGTGCTATTTCTAAAGCTTTTCCTTTGTAGACATTTTTTTTCTAAACTTCTTATATTGTAAATTGTGATCAGTTGCATATTAAAAGATTGAAGTATCATCTTTAAAAATATGGCCTTCACTAATTAGCTTTCAACATCCAGTATTTCATGTATAACTTAATTCTGTCTTTTGCTTCATAATAACATGCAGCATGATGAACGATCTTATCTCTTGTTTGTCAATTCTTGTAAATTTTAGATTCAGTAATGACTTCACAGGGGTTTTTAAACCATAATGAGAAAACCACTGGATATCAATTTAATAATTTATAGTAATAAATTGTAATCTATCTTCTGAAAGCAAATGTAAATTCCTGGAAGTATGTAGAGATGTACAGAAACTCCATCAAGGATGTTGCGTAGAGAGAACTTTATTACTCTGTTCTAAGCTTATGTTGGTATGAAGTACACCTAGTACTGCTGCTACTAGGAGAAAAACTGTTCTCAGTCACAGCTCCTAAGTCTTGTGAGTCCTAGAGTGAGCTAGTGAAACTTCAAAAATGAACACTGCTGCTTGAGGACCTTCAATAAACTTTTGTCTTTGCATATTAGGCTCATCAGTTGCTGGATGCAAATTAATGAGGCAGTCCCTTCAACAGAACCACTGAAACAGGAAATGGTCCAAACATTCAACTCTTTCAGGCGGTCTGTGCTGATATTGGTTTACCTAAACTCTTCCACATGAAGGGGAATTGATGCTAAAATGTACTTCCTTTTCAATTGCTGATAAGCTTTTGTATAGCAGTTGTGAGAGTGGCACCATGTATTATGTAAAATGGTTCATCTAATCTTAAAGCCATTTTATATCACAAGGTGCTTCTGCATGACTTTACAGAATCATAGAATCATAGGGTTGGAAGGGCCCTCTGAAGATCATCTAGTCCAACCCCCTGCCAGAGCAGGGCCACCTTAGAGCAGGTTGCACAGGAACGCCTCCAGGCGGGGTGTGAATGTCTCCAGAGACGGAGACTCCACCACCTCCCTGGGCAGCCTGTGCCAGTGCTCTGCCACCCTCAAGGGAAAGAAGTTCCTCCTCATGTTTAGGTGGAACTTCCTGTGCAGAAGTTTGTGCCCATTACCTCTTGTCCTGTCCCTGGGCACCACTGAAAAGATCCTGGCCCCATCCTCCTGACACCCACCCTTTAAGTGTTTATAAGCTTTGATACGGTCCCCCCTCAGCCGTCTCTTTTCCAGACTAAAGAGACCCAATTCCCTCAGCCTTTCTCCATAAGAGAGGTGTTCCAGTCCCCTCATCATCTTGGTAGCCCTTTGCTGTCCCCTCTTTAGCAGTTCCCTGTCCTTCTTTACCCGGGGAGCCCAGAACTGGACACAGCACTCCAGGTGGGGCCTCACCAAGGCAGAGTAGAGGGGGAGGATGACCTCCCTCCACCTGCTGGCCACACTCTTCTTGATGCACCCCAGGATGCCATTGGCCTTCTTGGCCACAAGGGCACATTGCTGGCTCATGGCCATCCTGTTGTCCACCAGACTCCCAAGTCTCTTTCCCCAGAGCTACTCTCCAGCAGGTCAGCCCCCAACCTGTACTGGTGCAGGGGGTTATTCCTCCCCAGGTGCAGCACCCTACACTTGCCCTTATTGAATTTCATGAGGTTCCTCTCCGCCCAGCTCTCCAGCCTGTCCAGGTCTCTCTGGATGGCGGCACAGCCTTCCGGGGTGTCAGCCACCCCTCCCAGCTTTGTGTCGTCAGCAAACTTGCTGAGGGTGCACTCTATCCCCTCATCCAGGTCATTGATGAATATATTGAAGAGCACTGGGCCCAGTACTGACCCCTGGGGAACACCGCTCATCACTGACCTCCAGCTAGACTCCACGCCCCTAATCACAACCCTCTGGGCTCTGTCCTTCAACCAGTTCTCTATCCACCTCACTGTCCATTCATCTAACCCACTCTTCCTAAGCTTCCCTAGGAGGATGCTGTGGGAGACCGTGTCAAACGCCTTGCTGAAGTCAAGGTAGACCACATCTACCGCTCTCCCCTCATCCATCCATCCAGTCACACCATCATAGAAGGCGATCAGATTAGTCAGGCATGATTTCCCCTTGGTGAATCCATGCTGAGTACTTCTGATGGCCTTCTTTTCCTCCATATGCTTTGAGATGACGCCCAGAACGAGCTGTTCCATCATCTTTCCAGGGATGGAGGTGAGGCTGACCGGCCTGTAGTTCCCTGGGTCCTCCTTCTTGCCCTTTTTGAAGACTGGAGTGACATTGGCTTTCCTCCAGTCTTCAGGCACCTCACCAGTTCTCCAGGACCTTTCAAAGATGGTGGAGAGTGGCCCAGGAATGACTATCGCCAGCTCCCTCAGCACTCTCGGGTGCATCCCATCAGGACCTATGGACTTGTGAATATCTAATTGACCTAACTGATCCCTCACTTGATCCTCCTCAACCCAGGGGAAGTCTTCCTCTTTCCACGTTACTTTCTCCAAGGCCTGGGGCTCTTGAGGGCTGGGCTGAGCAGTAAAGACTGAGGCAAAGGCGGCATTCAATAACTCTGCCTTCTCCGCATCCTCCGTCACCATGGCTCCTGTCTCATTCAACAGTGCACCCACAACTTCTCTGTATTGGTAAGAAAGGAATTTATGATAGTGTCATTTGTCTAAATCTTTCCATTTCTCCCCTTTTATTTTCTTTTCAAGTATCCATTTTTAATACCAAACTTTTGCTAAAGACCTCTCTTTTATTCTAGTGGAAAGAATGGATCTAAAATCAGAATAAAACCAGAGAAAAGTTGGGCTGATTTGCGTCTTTCTGTGTGCTTTCTTTAAGAGCGCCACAGTTCTCGCTTGAGTGTCGTCCAAGTGTTACTTGTAATGCTGTATGTCTCTGCCAACCCATCCCAGTCCTCTCCTGCTGGCCTCTGTAAGCGTGCCTGTACCTATGCTTGTTTAGTTGCCGCTGTGTACCAGAAAGAATTGTTGGTGGGCATACAGGAAGTAAAAAAAATCAGTAACAGGAACAAAGAAGGTGGCAGGAATTCATCTTACCATTGACTGTCAGGTTGAAATTAGAACTATCAAACTTGTCCTTGGTAGACACCTCACATCTGTAGCCTCCTGCAAAAGTCATGTTTGCTTCTATGATTTCCATTTCAAAGGTGTACACCTAGAAAAGACACCAATGATACAACTCATAAGTTAGAAAATGAAATGGTGACACAGAGAGAGCGAGCAGCATATCAAAGGCATGGAGAGAAATATAAAAGGGATGAAATATTCATCTGTGTCCTTTTAGAATTAGGAACCTCATGAGCATGTAAATCATTACTATTGTAAAAATTACATATAGCTCCCCCAAGTCAGTAGGAACAGCTAGAGTATTATCAGTACAGGTCTTCCAGAGGATACAATATTACATTAGCAAACTATGCAGGTGTACTGGTGTGTGCAGTCATCACATATGCTAATTGCATGTACATATCACATATGCTAATTGCATGTACATTGGAAACAGGAATAGAGCGTTCATTAAACAAGTACAGCCTCTACCCAGAACGTATACATTACATTTAAAAATTCAGCAAAAGGAGCGGCTAATGTGAGCAAGTCTGTTCTGTTCCATCCAGGAGAGGGTGGTAGCGTTTCATATACCTCACAGGATGAGAAATCATGGTACAAGCTCTCTTGCATTCCTGTTTGTGTATCTTTAAATGCATTTTTGGTACAAATGGGTCTTACTCAGCTATTTAAAGTAATCTAGCCAATGCAAAAGGACAGTAAATTCCAGCACTAATAGCTGAATTGTTGATTGATTAAAACCAAGATAGATCATACTTAAATATCCATCTGATTTATTGTTTTGTCTTAAATATAACAAGTATCTGTTACTTGAGAGGAAAATGGAGGAAATCCTGCAGTAGATAGTGCAAAACTGCTCTCCTTGTCCTCCAAACATTTTCTCACTTCATCATAGATAAGGTACGCAAGAGTCTGTATGTAGTGCTTGTCTCTTGTTGGCATGATCAAAACATAGACTTCTATGCATAACTACAACATTGTGTGTAGCTTTGGGTACCTTAATATCAAAGCATTCCTATATTATCTTATATTTTCCCCAGATTAAAGATTAATGTCTAGAAGAGTGAGAACCTTACTCTGCCAATCGTACCTTGTTATTTCGATCATAATTGTCGTGTAGCTGGAGATGCTGCCCCACTTTGCTTCCCAGGTCCATCCACTTCCCTTTGAACCATTTCACTGATGGTTTCTTCAGCAGGCTCTCACCTGCCACTTTGGCAGTGAACTTGATGTTTCCACCTTGTAAGGGAAGTAGGTTAAAGTAAGGTTATGAATAGTGTTTAATTTATCTGTTATATCACTGCTGGTGCCCTGTACATGGAGACCTAAATAGTCAAGCAACAGGTACAGTTTACAAATATCACTTGATGTGCTCACCAACAGTACATCAAGTACTGCACTCATCTTATTTTGTACTCACCAACAGTAACCTCTCCATCCTGGGGTCTTATCAGAAAGAGCCCAACAGGGTCCACGGGCACTTCTGGTTGAGTGCCGTCAGATGTAGCTGAAATAAACATCAGAATTACGAGTTAGAACCTTCTGTAGCAGCTTCTGTTACAGCCTATATAGTGAATTTTTAAAGTAATTTCAAAATATCTCAATATGTTTCTTCTGTCTCTGAGATTCTTTATTGTTTGTCGTTTATCACTAGTGGTCTTCTTCTAGCTACTGTCTCTACCTCACTGACTCTAAGGATTCCCCATTCCTGTTCTTCTGTTAATAAACCAGACTTGATAACAGTTTTAGTTCTCTGTTACCTTCTGTTTTTTGGCAGCTTTCTACTGGTGTAGCAGGTGACTCTGAGACAGCTGGGGCTGGAGCAGCTTCAGCAGGAGTGACTGTCTCACTTTTTTCTGGAAATGAATGTAAGCCAAGATTAGAGAAAGTCATGTTTCTACTTCCTTTCTGAAGAAGTTTTGCAAAAGAAGAGCTTTTAACGTATGTTAGGAAATGCAGAGAAATTAGCTGTGTTTTTCTAGAACTAAGAGGATGAGCTGGACGGAGAAGGGGCCAACTGAAGCTGGATGATGAGGCTCTTTCTTTTGCTGAGCTTGAAAGGAACTGAAGCCTGGATTTTTAAATTCTATAGTCTTGATGTGTAGAAACTTGTCAGGTGATGAGTAACGCTTTTATTTGATGTTAACTTCAGTGGCCTAAATAGAAAAGGTAATGAAAAATGATGCAATTATTATTTTTGTAAAGAATTTGCTTGTTCATGAGATTTTGTTTAACTCTGCTGTTGGAATGCAATGTTCCAAATGCTCTTGCTGTGTGTGGCTTGGGAACAGCTCTAGACACTGCTAGTAATCAATATGGAGAAAGTATTTTAAAAATCTGTCTATTATTTCTTCCCCTGTCTCATGGAAGTTTATGGCCTCTCAATTAAACCATGACCTCACAGACAAATTCAGGCAAATGCACTTGGCACAATGGAGAAAGAAACGTATCAAAAGGGAGTAGGAGTGAGCAACTGGGGCAGATGGAGGGAGGTAGAAGTTCTTGAAACAGATCAGTTGCAGCAAGATTATTTTTTTTTCCCATAGATAGCAGAGCCACTTCCAAAGGGCCTCACCTACCTCTCACACAAGTCCCATATGCAATTTCCCAGCTATTTGCAATGTTTTTTCCACCAGGCATTTCTGGTCCTGTTGTGCCGTGTGATGACTAATTTGAGTGGCTCCTCTGTCACAAAGGGAAGTGGCTGTGTCTGTCCAGGTTAGGGGGCAGTTTCCATTTTTTTAGTAACAAAGGGCTGAAATTATTATAGTTTGTGAAAATAATAATGGGTAATCCAGTTACTCTTTAAAAATCTAATCTTAGTAAGGTCTGAAAAACAAGACAGTGTCTGTGAGCATATGAACATGAGTCAACCCTGCTCTCAGAAAATTTATGCCTTTTACCCTAAACTGTATTTGTGTCTTGAAAGAAAACAGTGTGATTTTAAATTGGTATTATTTTAATTCTTAAATATTAAATTCAACCACTTTTATTGTTAGAAGGTGTCTCGTTGTATCTCATCCAAATAAATTTCAAGTCAGTTTTTACTGGAAAGAACTAAATGTTATTCTAACTAATGTAGTGTATATGCTCCCACAACTCAGATGTGTAGCTGTTTAGAAAAGGCTTGTTTTGAGGAATTAATGTATAATGTATGCAGGCAAACTGTCTCTCCTTTGGTACCCTGATATCTCCATCACCTGTGTGTGCTTGTCGGAAATGTATTGCTTAGGGAACACAGTACCTGGTTCCTTGACCTTGAGTTCAAATTTGACCTTGGAACTTCCAGCTATTACAGCGTATGTCACATCATCTTCTTTTCCTACGTTATTGATTGTCAGTGAATGCTTGTTTCCTTCTGCCTTGATGACATATTTCTCACTTTCAGTAATTTCTGTGCCAGCTCGCTGCCACTTCACCTTGATGCCAGCTTTTTCTGTCTCTGCTTCAAACACAGCTGTGCTTCCGGCTGTCACCTCTGTTGTCTTCGGCTTCTTGGTAAATGCAGAAACTAAAAAAAGAGAGAGGGCTCACTAAAATCTGTTTTGCAGTTGTGGCATATCTGGTGTAGTCAGCTGTTGTGGCTGCAACAGCTGTCTCCTTTCTCTCCCCTCTGCCCATGCAAGATATAAATTACAACACTTTCCGCAGAGAAGTTGTGGAATTGTCTTTGTGTTTATCGACTTCTGTCTCTCACCGAGATGTCATATCTTTTCCATATTGTCATGCAATGAAATGGGATGGATAGCAAACTCATCTCACTGTCTATCTTCTTCTGTCTCCCTCCTAAAACGAGCTCTGATTTTCTGTAAGTGAATGCTTTGATCTATGACAAGGTGGCCTGATATGTATTCTTACATATCAAGCTCTCTAGATTAATTTGACATGCAGTTTTTTTTAGAAATATTAATGGTTACTTCATACAGTTGTTAAACAGGATCAGAATCTGTTCCTCCAATAAAATTGCAGTTTGTGCAGTGACCTGTGGCCTAATAGACCACAATGAATTAATGGTTCATTTTTAGTCCTTCTGTTTTAACTGCTTAAGGCTTTAGTGGAAAGGGATGCATATTCCTATGATGGCTCTTGTAATTTTATCCAAGCTAAAATAATATCAGTTGTTGTTTACATTCAAATATTTAGTTCAGCATTAAAAGTTAGAGTACTTGCCTACATAGCACACTACAACAACTAGTTTTCTAATTAATTACAAGGTGCATCAAAATATTTCCTTTATGTGTCGAGAAGCACTTAAGATGCTTACAATGAGAACTAACGAAATTATTAATATATGGGGTGAAAAACCATAAACCAAATGATGTTTTAGTTCATATGTAATAGCACAAGAGATGGGAATTTGGAAAGCAAGCAATGTATTGTGATTTTAGTCCATGAGTATCCTAATCTTTCTCAAGATTAGATTTTAATAAGGTAACTTATTTCACTTATTTCTTCACGCTGATTTATTTATTTATATTTCTTCAACTTTATTTTGGATCAAGTTTTTTATTTTAAGCTCCTTTTTTGGTCTTAATGAAGTCTGTTATCTTTTTGCTAATTGCCATGAGCTATGTTTATCTATAAAAATACCAGTAATTAACATGATGATTTATACACTGAATGTTTTTTTATACATCATTATGGCATATTTTTATTGACTTACCCCTTCATAACCACGCTTTTATAAAATGTTAGTAATTGCATCACATCTGATTATTATGTGGCAAATTGTCTATGGCTCTTCTACTTGGGCAGCAATAAGAACTCTTCCAAACACCACAAGATGGTTATAATTAGCTTTAAACTTTTGACTTATAAAAATGAAAGGAACATGACATGGAAATATTTAAAAGAAGTAGTTTCCAGTCATGTTCAATCAGGTGCTTTAGTTAGTATAAATGGTATGTTGCTAGTAATACCATCTGTTCATTGCACAAAATCCCTATTCCTGTAGCATATCCTCAGATTGTGTAAATTAATTGATCTCAGTGGAGTTACCTCTGCAAAGATTTCATTTGATGGCCTTTGGACTTTAGTCATAATACAGTTTAGATTTCTTCCATTGGTTTCCAAAGGATTCAAACCTGCTTAAACATCAATTAAAGTATCAATTACAAATGCTTTTAGGATTTAGTATTGTATTTTGATTTAGTATTGTATTTTGCCTCTTTAGTATTTGTATTTTGCCTCTCTTTGTTTTCTTAAAAACCTAAATTACATTTTTACCTTTCTTTTTTCCCCACATTTTACATGTTTGATGAAAAAACAATTTTGGTTTTCACTGAGCCTATAGTAGCTTAGACTGAGCTCCTGTTGTATTATTCTGCGTGCTTTTTTTCCATGTTAAGATGTGTGTGAAATTTCCTCTGGGAGTTGAATGTCCCTGCAGCTTTTATTTAAGTTTTTTCTAGTCTCAGGCCTGTAAGTGGTGTAATCATTCTTAAACAGAATATAGTACTGCATAGAATATAGGGCTCTATACTATAGCATAATACTTAAATGCCTGTTATTACTTGCACATCTTTTAGTATAGTATTGTACTTCAGTAAATAACACAGCAGGGTATTTTTTGATGCAGGGTATACTTTGATGCAATGTATCATGAGTAAGTGCAGCAGAGTTATTGTAGACACCAGGTTTGACGTACAGAATTCAAAAGACATGTAAAAGCCGCCAGGTTACTGCACAGTATGGAGCCAGGTCAGTTCTGGAACCCACTCGTGGAATACCTGCTACTGACTCCTTTCCCTATGGCGCTAGACATAATGCAGCAGAGAGGCATGGTTTTCATCTCTGAATGCTATCATCATCGCTCTTCTATTTAAGCACAAAAGAATCTATAAATATACTAATTACTTAACAGCAATGTGGCCTGTAAAGGTTCCAGCCTACAAATGGCAGGGTTTCAAGACATGCATACTTGGAAGTAACTCTCTGATCTGCTGCACGCCCTGCAAAGTGATTAAGTTTCTTACATTTACTTTAGATGACTCAACAAAAACAAATTGTTGGCCAGAATCACTTGCACAGTGAGAAATCTCCACTACCACATAATATTTCTGACTTTTGGGAAATCCAAAGACGTATGTAGAAGTTTACAAGTAAGTGTTCTTGTCTTTTTTTTCTCTCTCTCCCTTTCCTGCCAAAAGATTTATTTCAGTTCTGCCTTAAAATGATTGTGAATAACTAAAGCATAAAATTGAAAAGCCAAAAATCTCCCATGTGAATAAAGGCCTGCAAGAACCGTTGCTGAGAACCCACTTTTTTACAGGTAAAGGAGACTCCGAGTCCTTTTCTTTCACTTGAGATCCAGAGTTAGTGGGTGACAGTGTCCACAATAGTGTCCCTCTGTATGTGTTTTTACTCTGTTTCATCTTTCGCTGTTGAAATTTGCAAAGGAAAAGTAGCGATGTACAGCTGGAGATTTTACAGGAAATTACTTGTTGCAGAAGTGAGATTGCTGAATAGGCGTGTAAAGAGAATGCCATCATTTTTCCTTCCGGGGGAAAACCAGGCTGCTTAACAGAAAGATGTGAGAGATCAACTATTCCCGGTCTCCTTCATTGTGGCTGCTACTTTAAGTAACATGTAAATCTGTTCACCAGCAGATTTTTTTTCTCATGCAGTTATACCAATCTAATCCAGCTATTTCCTCACTAGGAATGTTCCTAAACACCACATTTCAAAACTTCTTGTCTGTCCTGGGAACCTCACTTTTGCCTGCTTTATCAAAAACTCATTCCCCATTTGGCAATCTCTCCCACTTCAACATTTGGCTTCTACCCCAGTACGCCCCTCTGAGTTCCATATATCCATCCCATACTCAAAACACTCTTGGATATGACCACCACCATCAGGCTGTGGAAAACCCATGACACCTCTCATCACAAGACCTTACAGGTCTTGTGCCTGTCAGACATTGACAGATCTCAGGCTCTATCACGTGTTTATCCAGACTCCAGTTGAACATGCACTTAGGAGCCATTGGGCTGAGGCATCTGATGACCAAGTAGCCCGTGTCCTCTGCCTCTCACTTTAACTCTCTGCTTCCCAGTAATTTCTAACCCACCCTGCACAAAGGGAGAAGAAGGTGACGTTAGTAATAACACACTATAGTGATTCTGGAGAGAGGGCAGAGATGGACGTGAGTTAAGTGCTAATGATGACAGGAATTATTGAAGGGAAGGAGAGCGATAGGTGCTTTCTGTGTGGGCATGTGTGTTTTGTGGGGATGGAACTGGAATTGCTGTGGGGAGTTTTTACATGGGGAGAGAAGAGAGATGTAGAGTTAATGAAAGAAAATGAGAGTAGAGCCACTTTGTACTAACCCATTTTTCAGCAATTCACTTCTCATATCCCAGACCTTCCAAATCACTTCAAACTTCCATAATGCAAAGAACTTGATAATGTAAAATGTAAATAATTGAAAATGGATTTACATTTATTTAATGTAATGTAAAACAGCAAATTTCTACCCCAGACAGACAGGAAGCAGGCTGCGTGTGCTCTGCAGTAGTGATGCAGAAATCTTTTTGGTGGCTAATGCTGCTGCTACCGGAACTTGTGTACAGCATCCATTGTTTAAAAGTCTTCTAACACCTGAAGATGTACACATAGGCTGTACATTATGTATGGTACCTGAGTTACAGCTTCATTAATTAGTAATAAAAAGCTCTATTTGGAGGTCCATGAGCAGATTTAATAATTTATTAATAAGTCTTTCAATCAGGAAGATGAAGAAATATAAAATACATTTACTTTTGGCCAAATTAAACTAGAATGAAATAATTTAAGTTCTAAACCCAATTTCCTTCACCTTTCACCTAAATTAAAGAATAAAACCTAGTGTTTTGCTTTCCTACTACTGCCATTTATTAAATCTCCATACTAGCATCTTCATGCTTTCTCCCTTACTTTCTGACCTGCTTTGAAGCAATCTCCTTCTAACATCCACCATCAACCTAGTTTACTATTCTGCTTCAAAACTTTTTCATAATCTTCTATGGAAAAACCTAGAAAATCGCTAAGCTGCTACCCAGGTCGCTATCTCTTGTATTAATCATTATTTCCTTTGCTCTCTTACTGAACTATCTGTCTATTTACTGGGCTTTTATTTTGTAAGTGGTTTGTAGCAGACTGTTTTTCTGTTGCCTTCATACAGCTTCAAATTGTTAGTAAGTAGCTAGTAAGTACTGTTGTATCCCTAATAAGAATAAAAGTTGGGATTAGAAGCTAGAAGAGACATTCCTATTTGATTCTTGTCAGAAAAAATGGAGATGAGATGTATATTAAAATAATGTTTAAATAACTGGAATAATTAAAATTCCTAGCCACATTCTCTAAATAATTAGGCTTGTTAAGAAACACAAGCATTACGTGAAAACCTTTTCCTAAGATTACTGAATTTCAAAGTATTCACAAAGTATGTGAAATGAAAGTGAGGAAGATGCAAGGATTCCACAAGACTGATTTAAACTAGATAGTGTGAGAGAGGAGAGCCATTTTCTTGTTGGTTTGGGGTTTTTTTGTGTTGTGGGTTTGTTTTTTTTTATTTCATCCTGCTTTTCAGAGTGGTGGCTTTGACTTCAGCTCTTCATCATTCATTATTTTTGATATGTACATGAAGGAGAGGGAGATAAACCGTTTTAGTGGCCAGTCCAGCCCAGCACCATGACAACACTTAAGGAGAATATGTGTTAGATACGGCTTTCAAATGATATTTCTGCCTTTCTGAAATAAAAACTGTTAAAGGCATAAATGGTTTAGGAGAATCTAACATATCTACTTGAATGCACATGCTACAAACTCCAGCGGATATCTTTGATGAGTGTAATTAGAAAAAATAGTGTCACAAGTTTTCTTCCACAAAGCTGAGTTCTCTTTCTGCACGCTCTGTGTATTTGGTATTGAAATACGTATCTGTTCAGTGTATTCAATTTATATTAGAAAAGTAGTATTAGCTTTTGGAATTCCTTAATATGTTAAGACTTCATGTTGAAAATTTATCTTTGCTTTGGTACTTACACTTGGCACCTGGCTTTCCTCTTATACAGTTTGCTCTTCCACTGAGTTAAAAGCCAAACTGTGGCTAAGCAGACTTCAGTAGCGGAGCTTGTAAATTCCTTGCTGAGGAACTATATAAAGATGCTACACATTCCTCAGTCAGGACCTAAGTGGCTTCTTGCAATTACAAGCTTAATCATTCTGTGATCCAAAAGCTATTGAACTACTCAATCTTATCATTCCTTGCCTACTTCAGCCGCTGAGATTGTAAATTCCTGTAACATGAGCAAGAGGCGAGGAATAGTTTCACTAAGCAGAGTCACTTCTCTCTCTATGCATCCATCATACTTTCTGTAAAGTGGGAATAATAATGTTTAGCTTGCTTTGAATCTTAACTTACAAAAGAAGAAAATATATCTATATGAATTATTATTCGTTTTTGTGTTACTGTAGTGCACAGAAGTTCATTATCGTGGACCGATATTTTACTGCGCTAGGTGCTTGCAAATGTAAAACGATGGGTTATTTTCAAACTAAAATTCTACGCTCTGCTCTTCATTATGCAGCATTGATTATTATTATTAATGCCAAAATCCTCTGTGTACTTACAAGCCAGGTTATTTATAAACCCTTGATAATATTTCCTAATCTGAACTGCAAAATCTAGACTCCTCAATCTATAAAATACGTGGATAAAAATTGACTGATATTCAGAGAAGTTGAGTAATAACAGACTTCTCCTTTTCCAGATATAGTAATGCACACGTTTCCCATTAACTCCCATTTATCTACTACATTTTGTGTTTAAAAGGTTAGCTGCTTCCTCTTAATGTCACAAAATATTGTTAGGGAAATGGTTGGGGTTTTTTTAACCTTTCTGAATTTTCACAACAAAAAGAGCTTCCAAAACTTTTCAAAAAGTGAGCCTTTGAACAAAGACTATGAAATGTTTAAATTAGAGGGAGAAGAACACAAAGTTTCTGCAACAGAAGCCCGCATAAGCTGATGCTTTTCCAATGTTTGATTCTTCGCTCTGACACTAAATTGCTACAGGCCTTCCAAATCCTGTTGCTCTTGGCATGAAGCATTTTCCTTTGTATGAATTGCTAGATAATTATTCAGCCTTTCTGAGATTGTGCTCAACGTTATCCCATCTTGAAATGGATTGAACTATATAAACAACATGAAATAGAAAACCAAAGGGATTAATGCCTCTTGGGAGAATGAGAAGATCCCCTCTAGAAGTTATGGGGCATGTGACTGGTTCTGTCTCAGTCAGAGTAGGTAATAAGAGCTTTTCCTCCCCCTGCTGTGATAATCCCAGTGTTTGGGCTGGTTTGTTTGTAAGAATTGTGTAGGACTAGTAATGTTAGACACCTGTTAGATTTCTCTGGAGAAATAAACTGGAATAGAATTTCTCTTCACTGTTATCTAGCAAAGGTGGGAATCTTTACAAACAGAGAGTTGCCTTTCATCTACAGAGACTGAAAATGTTAATCTAAAGGCAGTTAAACCATTATAAATCAAAAATCACAATGCCTAGGTGATGACACTGTCAAATTTTGCCTACTCCATCATATTTCTTTTTGCCAGCAATGTCAATCACAAGTATCAGACATTTCAATAAATCTCAAAAATCACATGGCTTAAAAACAGAGTATGAGTGTGAATGTCTTATTTTTGGGGTGATTGCTGAACCTTTACAGCTTATATTTTCAAGGCTTTCTCTACAATTACAAGGTCTGACATATATTTTATAATATATATATATATGATTCTACTTCCAACTGATTTCAGAAACTGCAGCTTTAAGAACATCAAATGGTGCTATATTTGTGAGAAAACTGAAGGATTGGTGATACCACTGTTGCTTTAGAGTTACCATACAGAGGAAACATGAATCTTGGAGTTAATCATGCTTTAGTGCTTTGCAGTTCTTAATGAGAGATACGGGCTGGATTTTGCTCTGCCTCTGGTAGTGGCTGATTCCAAATATTTTGGCCAAAAGGAAAGTTCTTCTTGACAAGTTCTTTTGTTGTGGAGACCAAAGGAGATTCTCTGATTGACCAGCCCAACAGGAGACCGATGCTTGTTCAGTCCTTTGCAAAGCACACAGACCTACATTAATAAGTATCAACAGCTATTATTGACTAACTCTGGAAACTGCATGTATTTAAAAAAGCATGCACCTTGCACTGTACATTCATGTAGTGGTGATTATGGGTATACACTGGGATCAGTGAAGTGAGACCTCTAAAAGTCAGGAATCCCAGATTTAGTACCATTTTCTCAAGCCCTGTGTATTGGTTACGTGCACGCTTTTCAAACAATCATAACTTCAGCTTTTGAAAACTTTTTTTCCAAATTTAATTATGGACACCAAGTGCTCCTGAGACATCTTCCTCTACACGCACACACAGGTGTCCTGAAGCTAAACTCTCCATGCCTCTGCTTCCTCATTCTCAACAAAGAAATTCATTGCACCTTACACCCCATCTAGGTCTCCCCATCTTTCCTATGTGGGTAACTTCCAAGTGATTCCTTATTTCTCAATTTTAAATTAGAACTTTGCTAAGTCTGAAATCTTTTCCTGATGTTTTTCTAATGGAGCAAGACTTGCACTGGGCTCTGTGACCTTGGCTTTCTGGAAACAGGTAGTAATATTCTGGTTCAAGGGGAGAGGATGGAGGGGGGTGAGTGAAAAGAAATACACATGTATTCTTTACAGTACGACATCATCTTTTTTTCCCCAGATCTCTACTTTCACTGGCTGGAAGAACTAGAAAGAGTAAGCTCTGAACTAGGTGCCATTTGCTTCATTTTCGCAGAGATTTCATGAACAACAAATACCATCAAAGTTTGCCTCTTACACTTCCTTGAAAGTATCAGGGGAAAAAACCAAAACCAAGCCAGGAGAAGTTTATACTGCCTAAATGCCTGAGAGAGAGACTACAGGTGTTTTTTCAGAGTCCTGAAGGTGACTAGGAAAAGAAACCAGAAATGAAAAGAATCCAAGAATTAAACATGTTTCAACTCTATTCTTTCCTCATCCAAAGTCTCTTGAGAAAATTCTGTGGCTGATGGTTGCCAAACTAGTTACTGATTTCTCTGCAAGATCACTCAACATTTCAAATATTTATAACTTCACAAAATACTGTCTCTTTTTCCTCTCTATTTTTTTTCACTGAGGCATCTCATTTTTCTAGCATACAAAAGCTGCTCACATTTTTCTCTGTCAAGCTGTTGTTAGGTTTTGGTCCATCAGTTATGATCCTTACCTGTTTTCTTTAGAGGCTCTGGCATCTTCACTTTGCTCCCGGTTGTATCTAGAAAGCAGCGTCCGAGCTAAACAGGAATGAGAGTGCAGGACTTTTGAGACCCCCTAAAGAAACGCTCAGTGGAAGCCCCCATCCTGCTCCTCCCCCTTGATCCCTCACTGTTGTCAACTACGGCACCTTATCAACAGCAGGACACACTTGACAGGCTACATCAGCTGGGATAAATATAGACAAGTTCCAGGAGCCGGAGAGCTCAAACCACCCAAGACTGACTACCACTGATCTGTTGGTACAAACCAGAGCACAATCTGATGTTCCATATGCGTACATTACATTTTTCAGCTTCACGTATGTATTACATTAAGAATTCCTACACTGCCATGTTTATAGCACATTCAGCAAAGTAGGTCTCATAGTTATGTTCTGTACTTTACGTTGTATCTGCTTGCATTCTTGCTATCTATTTCAGTCTTTGTTACTGTTATAATTTGGTCAGAACTGAACAGACTCAAAGGGCTTTTTTCTTGTTTCATTTTTTTTCTCTTCTCCTGAAGACTGCGTTTTTAGAAGTAAATGTGAACCTTCCTGAAAGAACTTTCTTTTTCAGAGAAGCTTACGTATTGCTGACATCCACGGTCAGAACTAGAAAACTTAAATAGTTTCAGTCTTCCTTCCCCATCCACCCATCTGATCCACAACATACATTTCTTGAAAACTGGCAAGTCAGCAAGTCTTTTTTTTTTCTTTTAAGTATCATTTAAAAAATAGCCCCAAGGTTCTATTTGATACCTCCTGAAGTTTTAATTTTGCTTAATTATATAGAAAAGATCTGGGGGAAATCTCACTAAAAAATTACTCTGGTATCGACATTTCATACTCTAGGCATTGCTTCATTTATACATTTGGCACGTGTCAAAATAGTAACTGTGAAGTCATCCCTTTATTGACGTGGTGGTATGTCCACTTCCTGTCGCTTTTGTTTGTCTCATATGGAGTTTTGAGCTCTACCAGAGAAACGCTGTAGGCCAAGCATTTAGCACATTTTAGCTACTACTAGTATTGAAAAAAGAATTTTAAAAAAATGTGGTTTTCAATTTTTCTAGTTTTACTAGGCTGTAAATACCTCGATCTAAAGGATTTCTGCTTTTGGCAGGGAGCTCAGCTAGACAAGTATGCACGAAACCCATCAGTCACTGTACTTTGCGTCTGTCTCTCACATCTGACTCTCTGGGTAGACTGATATGACAAATGTGAACATGCAAGAATGACTGCTGCTGCCTCTCCTGATTTTGGGCCAAAACTTCCTCTCGCTCCCCTGAAGGAATTTTTTACATATGAGTGAGGAAGGTGAGAGGGATGTGACCTGGGTCCATTTTCCATTACCTTTGTTTCTAGTGGAGCACAAGTCAGCGTGATATGGTTTTGACCTACTGTCCTGTGCCTGAGCCATTTCACTGGGAGCCAGGAAATCTCAGCTCTTTAATTTGGCTTGAACTGCTTCACAGGGCTTGGGTCCCAGAGTATGAAAAATGTTTCACTATACTAGTGAAGATCTTTATTCCTTTCTTAAATGTTACTCTCTAATAGAGAGCTGCCATTGACTCCCTCTTCTCTCTAGAGCTGATCCCCAACACACTCTTGGAACTGCATCCAGATCCTTTCTGGGGAGAAAGTTGTATCCCTGCAACCTTAGACGATAGAGGCCACAGAAGGCAGAGCTACCACGGACTGATACGGAGAAAGAAAAAAAATCTATGCAGATTATCCAGAGGGGGTCCATGGTCAAAGCCACGCTTCTTCTCAACTTAGTTGCCTCTCTAGTATGTGTCCTTGAAACAATGTTAACTAAACAAATTAACTAGAAGTCCCTTCTGCAGTATTTAAAACATGAGCCTCTCCTAATTGCCATCAGAATATACTAATTTTCCTTAGGAATCATTTTGCCTGCAGAATTTAGTTTTGCTAATTCATCCTTTCTCCCTGGCCTATTAGCAAATAATTATTTTTATTAAAAGCCTATACGCTGTGTTCTGAGGTTCTTGATATGATAAAATACGTAGTATGCTGACTTCTTATGTTAGGTTTGGATTCAAAAGATTGTTCAGTTATGAAGGTTTTTTTTCCAGATAGCACCATAGGCCTTTATTACCATTAACTAAATTAGAGTAATTGTAAATAAACACACTTGTATGGGTTTAAAGGAAAAATACACTTAGATACAAGCTTTAAAGTGCAGGCATGTAGTATTTGTCATAGACTCCAAGCCTGTATTATTTCTCTGTGAGTGTCCAGTAGGAGGTGCTTCAAAGCAAGAACTGAGAGCCTTGAAATAGTTAAATATGGGATAGTGCATATCTAACACAGAAGTCATTCTGAATGCTAATAGGTATTGGCTTAAGTACATCTTAAATATTTCTTCTAAGTTCTTGTAACTACTAATATTATTGATTCACCTAAATACTCTTTTCTCTCTAAAATGGCATTAAATCCTTGGACTCAATACTTTACAATAGCGGTGATTCCACTGTTGAAATACGCATTGTAAAGATAGGAATTCTGTTATTGGTTCTAAATTTTCCAAATTTTAATTTGAATATCCTCTTGTTTTGGGAGAACAGAAATTGCCATTCAGTGTCTGAATGTTGGTTGTTTTCTATAGTTTTGTCACAGCTGTGTAAATCTACATTATACAGCTGTGTAAATCTACATTAAAACACTTTTTAAACCTGATGTTACATACAGAAGCATTTTCCTTTGTTTGCCACTTTCTTATTGTCAGGTATTTGTTTGTAAAATTGTCAGGCATGTGTCTGACGACGTGTCTGTAAGAGGTCACTTCCATCACTCTGATGGCAATGGAAGGGTCCTGCATCTGCCAGGGCAAATGAGGAGTTCATCCTGCTATCGCATGGATGGCTTGCAGAATAATGGCATTGATATGTTTTTCTGGAAATTTATGGGATGATCTAAACCGAGTTGCCATTCAAAGGATATACAGTCATTCATTAGATTGAATTCTAAGGGTGTGTTCTTTGAGGGTAGTATCCCAGTAACTGTCTATGAGCCATTATTTCCTAGGGAATGTGGAAGAAGTTTATATTAATCTAAACCATCTAATATTACAGGATAACAGGTCTCTAAAAATATATAACAAGATTATAAAGCGTTCACACAGCATATTAGAAAGGAAAGCTAGACAATATACTCTGCATTTCTTTATTAATATAGGGAGTACAGTGCAGGACTTCATTCCAACGATGCTTGCTGGGATCATGTAAACAAGTTTATGTTTATCCTGTTTTGCACTCTCTCCTGCTTATTTATCACAGATACTTAGAAACTATTTTAGACTTGGAGAGTTATGGACTCTCGTAAGTGCCTGGGAACCTTTTCCCAATGCATTTCATGTTTCCCAGCCTTTATATTTGGGTTTTTTTTCCTCTGTTTAAATAAATATTCTGTATTTAATATGGTTGTAGCATTTTCCTTTTCATTAATGGATTTTCCACCTATGACAACACTTGACATCTTATTTTCCTTGGGCCTCTTTTTTCAGGATTTCATTTTACCTGTTCCCTATCTTTCTCACTGTAGATTTGCTTCTTTCCGTGAACATTTAGTATGGTTTTGATTCAGTAAGCTACTGGAGGACATGAATAACTCTAAATGTGGTCTTAATTCTGATTAGTTGTGTGCTCAAAATTGGGCATATTTAATTCAAGTACTTTGGTGAGTCAGTCCCTTAGCTGGTTATTCTCCATAGATACTTTCCAGGATTCAGAATCAAGCTTATTCTGGGGAGGGTATGAGTTACTTCTTCCCCACAATGAAACAGAGCCACGAGAATGATTTAATCTGATACAGGGAAATGATCCTATTCCAGTTATAACTTTGCAGCTTTTGTGATTTTAAATGTTATTTGAAATAGTGTTTGCATGTTGAAGGCAGAACAAAATGAATGCTTTCTCTGCTATTACACTTCTGGTTACCAGGTGGCAGCATTGTTGTAATAGTAAACTTTTTTCTAGCATTTTCTACATTTCATTTATTTATTTATTTAGCCACTTTTAATAACAAAACTGCTATGCAAATTAAATATATGATAGCGATGGCCACACTGGCCCAAAATAGATGTGTAGTGGATTGTGATAACTACTTACCAGTGCACCGCAGCAGTAGACAATTTTTTAGAAAGTGAAGTTTCATCCTCTATTCAAATGAAACTGGTGTACAAGCATAGCAAAGCAACACGTAATAAATGCCTCTGGGGCTTTGCTAAAAAAGTGAATTAAAGGGAAAAGGGTGTCCTTCCTTGTCAGAGGACTTATCTTGCAAGTCTGAAATTATTGTTCTGTGCCTGAGACAGTGATTTTTGTCATGTCGTTCAAAGTCAAGTTCAGAAGTGACATTAATTGGTGGCCTGCAGTGACAGGCCGTGTGATGTGTCTTCCTGATTTTGAATACTTGCAGTACGGCTTATGCAGAGAAACCCAAGGATTTATTATTTATAGACAAAGTTAGCTACACCTTCTAATAAGACTATCCAACTTCCTATTTAAAGGCTATGTTTTTAGATGGTTACAACTTTGCCTAAATGAAGCTGTCCAGGTGGAAAATCTGTTTGTACTTTTCTACTTTGGGCTTTTTTTTGCTTTTAGTTTCTGTCATACCATTTGATTTCTTGTCTCTGTCTCTGTTTATTTATCTCTCTGCCTCTTAGTTTTGTTTTGTGAAAATATCACCTCCTCCGTGATTCAACAGTTTCTGAGGACAAGGTAGTATAATTAACTCTCAGTGGCAGAGGCTGCAGATTTACTGGTGCGAATGGTGGGATAGCTGAGCTGGCTCCAGCACAGGTCCAGCAGGAGGCCTTCACTGACGTGCTGCACCCATGAAACCAGGCACACTGTTTCCTTTGTGCTTTTCAGACACTGAGCTCTTGGGTATTCGCTGCAAAGGCACTTGGCCCCACTGAGTTTAAAGGGCTTATGAGATCTGGGTAATGCTAATCCTGCTTATTTGAGCTTCCCTCTGCACAGCTGTTTTGTATCCCTGCACTTCACACCCCGTATCTGGGGTCTTTCTGGATATTGTACAGTTAACTTGCTTTCATTTCAGGCGTGTACTTTCAACTGGCTTCATGATAACCAACCTGAGCTGCTCCAGATTCCAGACTGTTGAAAAAATTGCAGTTTATGTATGCTCATTGAGAACTTTCTAGATTGTATCCTCGGAAGAAGTTTTGACTGTGTCAGTTGGGTCCATTGTAGGGGTCAGCATAATTTTCTCTGTGTTTATTTCTGGGCTACTGTCAGGCTCGGACTGAATCCACACACTTGAACTAAGAACAAAGAGCCTGTGTTCCTAATAACATCTCTCTCAGAGGCATACAAAATGGAGAGGAGAGCTGTGGGGGGCCAAGAATTGGACTTTCAGAGAGAAAACGGAACACATCAAGTAGAGTGGAACAAGGAAATAAAAATATATGATTAAAGGGTATGGGTGGGGAGAAGAAGTGGAGAGTAGGGTTGTAGGAGGGAGTTGAAATAGATCCTCAAAGGACACGAATATGGAATGGGGAGATGGGTTACAAATGGGAGGGAAGGAAGAGAACTGGGAGTCAGTAGGTGATAAGGCTGAAACTGTAAGAGGATGTGGGGTGGGAAAAATGGCTGAACAAATATATTGGAACTGAGAACCAATTGCATAAAGAGAAGCTGACTGGAGGCACAAGTGAGAAAAGTTGGTCAGAGAGGAAGAAAGTTGAA
Organism: Rhinoptilus africanus; assembly: GCA_013400135.1. NCBI lineage: Eukaryota > Metazoa > Chordata > Aves > Charadriiformes > Glareolidae > Rhinoptilus > Rhinoptilus africanus. Next base: position 212,493 of record VXBO01015140.1, read on the forward strand.
ACCTGACATTGAGAGTAAAACAATTGGGATCTCTGAAATATGGAGGAGTCTGGTGGCTGAGTGTAGAGATGGAGAAAAGCTGAATGAAGAGTTGGGAGTGGATAGCTGGGACTGGCTGAGAAAGGAACAAAGTCTTGGTGAATGCGAAAAAGTGCAGGAAAGAATGTCTAAAGAAGAATTCTAGAATTATGTTTCTAAAAGCAAACACTCAAAACTCAGAAAATTAGTAAGTTAAATCTAAAAGAAACCCAAACTGATTTGTATACGCAAATGCCCAGCTCAGCACCCAAACATTTTTCACTTTGCATAAGGCAGAGGCATCAGAGCATTCTGCACAAAGGCGTCAGTGGTCAAAGGGCTTCTCATACGGAGAGCACTGCTGCTCTGCTGCTGGGGAGTTAAAACAAAGGCACAGAGGGAGCCCTTAAAGCACAGAAACTGCATTCCTTCCTACCACAAAGCCGCTTCCCCAATCCTTTGCATAACCTTGGTCTCCCCAACACCTCCTCCCACCCTTCCTTCTCCTCCACCACCTCCTGCTAAACCTTATCTGCTCTACCACATCCTCATTCTCCTCCTGTCCATAGACTGCTCTGCTCATTCTCACGTACTGCTTTGACTCCCCAGTAGTAAAAAGTAATGTTGTGGGGAACTGAAGGCATGAAGAAGGGGGTTGTGGCTGTACAAGTGGACAGAATGGAAAGAAACAGAGAATGGAAAGAAAGTTGCCCTAAGAAACCTGTTCTAACTGGGCTACTTTGGATGAGGTGACCTCCAGTGGTCCCTTCCAGTCTAAGTTACTCTGTGATCCTATGAGGTGTTGTGAGAGAAATAAACGGGGCTAAAGCAGATGCAGAAGAGTTATGAGTGAGAAAATATCTGCAGGCTACTGCTATTTTCATGTTCTTTGGAAGAAGTTCTCACTCCCCAGCTCTTGGAATAGGACTCTGATGACCTGGGTTATATACAGACTTCCCTAATACCACAGGCTCAACTGAACCAACTGAATTGCAACATGCAAATTTGTTAGAGAGGAAAGGTGAAACTTGGTGAAGTTTTAGCTATGTTACAGTTGCTTCAAAGAGCAAAGCTCTTTGTCTACTTCACTGTACTATGAGATTAGTGGATTCATCACAGGATTCGACAGCTTTGTTACAAGCTTTACAATTTTAGTGTTTTGGGTATATGGGTATGTGAAATGATGGAAGTCTGGTTTGAGTATTGTTTAGAACAAGGAAAGGTGGTGAGATAGCAAGTTAATATGCAAAAAAAATTAGAAACAAATGCAAGTTCTTGGAATTGGTACCCACAGAGCGCTGTAGTCTGTGACATATCATAGTCTTTTCTATCAGTCATCCATATGAGGATATGTATATATGTATTTTTCAGGGAGTTTGGGGGATTCGATAAATGTGGGCTGTCGGGCAAAAAAAAATGATAGCACCTTTAACTGCATGCAGTTCTGTCTGATGTAGGTGAGTAGCACCTCAGATCTGGAAATGTCTAAAACTCTCTTTGACTGGGTAGGATTAAAAAATATATGCTATGTCTGTAAGTTATTATAAGAAGATTATCCCTTGGTACAGCCAGTGGCTGGAGGGATTCTGAAATATCGAGGAAGTTCAGTATTTTAGATTTAACTAAGCAATAGTTTTCTCAATAATGTATTTCTGCAAGAATTGACTAGGAACTAGTCATTGGCTAGTAAAGGTGGTTGTTTTTTTAAAGCAGGCTGCAAAGGTCACAAATAAATTGAAATCTAGATGTAGTACGAATGCTGGCTTTGAAAGAGGATTGATGGTATCTAACAGCTGTGGGCCACAAAATGTTCCAATAAATTTGTGCTAGTCATGGATCATCTCCCCAGATAATGACCTAACCTACCTTTTTCTAGCATGTCTGCCTGTCTGGTACTTGGCCACTTTCAGAGAAAACTGAACACTTGCTTCTCTGTAATTTTCCTGAACTGGTGATTTTGTCACATTAATTTTGGTATTTTTGTCTAAAATAGCTAAAAACCTTCTGTTTGCATGGGCGACTGAATAGCTATAATTCAGCTTGGTTAGACAGTCTATTATCCAGGCCAGTTTGATTGGATGAGATACAAACGGTACAGTGGTGGAGAAGCATCTTCATTAGGTCTCCTTCACAGCTGCAACACGTGATTATTCAGACTCTTTATGCCACAGATGAAAAACCTAACCAGAAACAGATGGGGAGTATTTTTAGAAGCAGTATTTCAAAGCATTAACAAGAGGAAGAGAAAAAGATTTCAACTTTGGAGATAAAGAAAATTTTAAACCTGCTTGTTAAAGTATACTCAATAGTATGTTTTAAAATGTTTTAATTATAAATAATAGTGTCCCCAGAAATATTTTTCCTCAGTTTCCATGTTACTTGTGGACAAATCCAGTGTAAAATGCAAATTCTTCAAGTACAAGTAACTGCTCTAAAATAATATGTTATAGTAGTGCACAGTGCTCAAATCTTTCATTTAAAAGTTCTTGGGTTTGTTTGAATGTTTATTTTAATTTTGTATTATTTCTTCAGCATCTAATTGTTTTCTATGCAAGACCTTCAAGGAACATGGAAAACTCTAAGATCTAAGAAGTCTTTTTGACAAGCTTGGAATGGCTTTTATGATATCCTAAGCATCTCCACAATTAGCTCACCAGTTAGCTCTTTTCAGTCATCATAGTTTCCTGAAGAGGAAATGATCCCTTCTCCTCCAAATTATAGAGTCAGAGAAATTATCAGATCTGCTTTTCAAGCTGTGTTTGTGATAAAGATATTTTTATGAAGGGAGGAATTTTATTTTATTTTTAGTTTTCTCGAGTATCAAATCTGCAAGTCTGATGAGGGCAAATGTCTTTTTTCTCTTTCCAGTAGCAAGTCAGTGGTGGAGAGTCATCATCAGTACCACGTAGAAAAGTCCTGAGTTTCTATCTCAGCACTGAAGAAACCCTAATTATGCCAGTGTTGAGTCTTGTTCTGGTCTTCTGAGAGCTACCTTCAGAGTCTTCACCTTCCATCCTACATTTGCAAAATGGATGCAAATGGAGTTTATAATACAGTGAGTATTACACTGCGTCCTGTAGGAAGTAAATTCTTACTGTACAATTTTAGAAACAAAATCTCTTCTTAAATTGTCTTATAGCTTTAGCATATCCTAACCCTTACTGAATAAAAAATATTTTGACTAGGACAATATACATGATCCTTAAAGAACAGTAACTAAAAGTTGAGTTGCAACATTTTTTATAAGACTGAAAGGTCTTGGCTAGAGAAAGTTCTGAAGCCCTCGGATGCTTTTAGTTGATTTCTGGCACTGACTGATGCATTTATCACGTTCATGAACTGGGAAGAAGAATTGGGAAGTACTACATTGTGATTTTTTTGAAGCAGGAGCTTCTTTCTGTTTGGCTCCAAGGAGACACTGTAGCCCAGTGATGTCATCAGACTTTTCACTTCCACAGTGAGTTTATTAGTGTAAATAAAACTGACTACATTTAGATATAATTTTGAGAACTCAGGTCTGTAAGAAGCTCACTGTTTTTATCTATTTCTGGTTTCAATGAGGAGCAAGGTCTGAAAAGCTTCAAGTTAGTTAGTTACATTACTTAGTTACGACTTTCAAATTGTCATGTTTGACATGTTCTACTACATTTTAATATTGTGAAGCAAAACCCTTCTTTTCATTCTAGACCCATCTCATTTCACCTCATCTATTTTGTAAGAGTTGTGATGATATTTCCTGATTTCTGAGTGCTTAAACACAGTTGAGATATGTTAAATAGGGTTCAAAGTTAAAATGTTAGTTTTCTTAGTATTGCTTGACTTTGGTTTTCTTTTCTGTGTTTAGATGTACTGGGTAACTTTACCCTTGTTTCTCAGGTGTTGAGTTATCTTTTATGTTGCATTTTGAGTGTAATCTATATAATGTAGTTGTTATTAGTCACTATTAATTGTTTTACAGTAGGGACTAAAATCCACAGTTAAAAGCTTGAAAACTTTTTGTACTAGAATTCTGCAAAGACATGATTAAATGCAACTTATTTCCCAGAAAGATTCCTAAGATAGAATCAAGACATCACTGTGGAGGTAAGCAAGCAAGAGGAAAGAGCAGGAGCAGGAAAATGAGTGAAACCACAGAAGAACGTGGTTAATTGTTGTTCTAAACCGGATAGAGCTATAAATGCCATTCTTGGTATCAGGGAATAGAAACTATTCAACTGGCAGGGCTTCATTTGCACAGGAAAAAGTAATGACATATATATATATGTATTTTAAAATTGAATTCAGTACTGTAGTCTCTTTCACAGTAATGTATCTCACCTATTATCTTTGTTACTTAGTTTGACAGCATAGTTGATGTTTCTAAGTAAATTTAAAAGTAGTGACAGATGGATAAGGCCCTATAACCCAGGGTGTGTTCTGTTCAGGTACCGCACATGAGCTGTATCTGTATAACTGAATGCACATGAGATTTGTTTGTGAAGTAATCATTTATTATGCAAACACCAGAACTTCATTATATCAAATTTTATTAAATATGTACATGTTATTACTGTTTAAAAGAACGAGTATCATTCCAAGATCTGCAAACTTCTCTCTAGCATTGAGAGCTGCGGCAGAGCCTGTATTAATGCTAGTTTGAAAGCTGTAAGCTAATACAGTGTCACTGTGAATGACACAGCACCACCTTTGAAGGCAAAACTTCATCAGGTGTATTCTTTAGTTACAATACAATCAAAAAAATCTTTCCTGACAATAATATATTTTTACATTGTTTAAATTTCCCAACTCTGTCCAACTTGTAGGATGGAAGCAAAGAATTCTGTCACGTTTAGGATTCTCAGATGCTGAAGAAGGGAATTCGTACCAGAAACATCTGATGGTAAAGGCCGTTTAAAGGCAGAGAAGGGGGCACAGGAAGCAAAGAGAAAGATGCGTCCGTCTCCTCTGCTGGTATCCAGCCAGGAGGTCTTAATATTTTTCTTGCTTAGGGTCCCATGGCCTCAGTGAGGATAATGCTTCCTATCGGTGACCCCCCTTCCCATCACCTCTCCACTAAACTGGTAGGTCAGCTTCTTCTTGACTTTCTTGACCTCCCCTGTCTTGCCGTAGTTTCTCAAAGCCCGTGCCATCTTCTGGTAGGTCATTTTCTTGCGATTGCCTTTCTGGATGCCCCAGCGATGTGCCAATGCTTCTTTGTGTTTGGAGGAGAACTGGAAAGTACCTTTTTCCTTGTCCACCCACCAGATGCTGTCCTTCATGTCTCCACTGCGAAGAAGGTCCAGAAGGAACTGATACAGACGTATCTTTTTCTTGCTGCCTGTGTGAGAGTCAGAGAAGAAAAGCAGTGGAGCATTAGGACCAGCGTGTAGTTCCTAGTGAAACAACAAAGCATATATAATTCGTATAACTGTTTTGGGTAGCTTGTCAGTCACGTAACTTCAGTTTGCAACTTTATAAGTTTATGTTATAAACTTATATACAAACTTATATACAAACTGTTATAAAAATAGACAGTGTTAACACTGTGAGGACATAATGTGCATTGATGTACCAAGAGGAAAAAAACAAGAGTAAGGAATTCCAAAGGCCCAGCCCTTATTTTGAAATTAATTTGCTAATTTGAAGCTAACTGAAAAGCGTTGCTAACTTGAAACTAATCTGAAGCTAATTTGGGCAGGTTATACAGAACCTGACTTTCAGGTACTGAGCACACAGAGCTAAATATTTTTTTAAATCAGTTCCTTGACCTTCTTGCCTTGGTTTTCCCATCTGTTAATGGAAATTGGAGCAGAAATGGCAAAAGCCATTTCCATTCAGGAAACCTGAATAGGCAAGGCAGAAGGATGAAGTAGGAGTATGTGAAGAAACAAGATTTGAGACAGAGACACAGTTATGGTCATAAAAGATGCAGAGGACAGGAGAGGGCAAGGAGTCAGCAAAAGCGAAGCTTTAGCAGTGGGATAAAATACTAGCACAGTAGTTCTACAGTTTTATCATTATCATCATGGTAATGTAACAGCTGCTCAGCACATAGCTTCATGAATTCCCTTTTTCTTCACTGACCTGTTTCTCCATGCATAATTCCAGGCCCAGGATCCACAACATCAGTCTCCCCGTCTGATACCTCCAATGGGGGGCTCTGCCTCTCTATGTCCTCCTCATCAGAACTGGGCTGTGGTGGAGAGGAGTACTGTAGGCACATCCGGGGCAAATAGGACACCTTTGGGAGAAAAGAGTAGTAGAGGGAGGTGGTAGTGATAGAGAGGGGGCATGGAGATAAAATAAGGAAATGTCGTGGAGAGAGTTACAGAGAAAAGGCAGGAGAAATTAAGAGGTATATGAGTTTGTTTAGGGTAATACTGAATTACTTAGTTGTTGACATTTATAATAAATACTATGCAATTAAAAAACACTTCCAGCTAACAGTCAACACTTACACATGCACAAAGCTGCATCTTTACAAGAGGGAAGGAGGAATAAGGTTGTAAAAGTCAGAACTTTCCCATACGTTATATCCTATGTAAGTGATATTGCTCCTCTTCTCCCATAACTAACCTTCTCACCAAAACTAACATTCTTCCTAATGAGTTTCTGATCCCTCTTGCCTGTCCCCTGTGTAAAACTGCTTTTGAGAACAAATTTTTTTTTTTTAATACAGACCTTCTGGAAGTACTGTCTTAAATTTGAAAGAGCTGAACAGTTCTGTCCTAACATGGCTGCTTTGGCTGGCTTTGGCTCTGTTGTCCTCTTCCTTTCTCAGGCATAGTGCCCTCTGACAGCACTGAATCCCTACAGGACTGCATCCAGCTCTTGGAGAAGGGATTACATAGGTCTGTCATCTTCCTGTCCTGAATTTCCCCCGTGAAGATGTGAACAGCCTTAGCACTAAGATAGAAGATACACCATGTTGGCTCATGTTTTCTTTTCCTAAGTGGCTATCTGAAAATTCCCCATTAGTGGGGATTTCTCATCTGCAAAGCTAGCAAGCCAGTTTTTGTGCTAAGTTCTCTTGTCCTTATATAGAGGTCTTGTCAGAAGCAGTGTGGAATATACCTCAGCTCTGTAAATTCTCAGTTACAGTCTGGTGTGTTAGGATTATAAACAATTGCCATGAATTGTTGCAGGTTCTTATTTAAGAATGAGAAACAGATCAATCTAAGGGGCAGTAAGAATTCAATTCCTACATTAAAAAGGCCCAACCAATATCCCCAAACACAGCAGCATACAGAATGTGGTTTTCGTGAAATGGGACAGATTGATAGTGCTGGAAGGTGAGCTCCTTTTAAATTGCTCTTCCCTCCACCAAGAAAGTACGTCTTGAGCCTGATTCCTCTCCCAGGGGACCTTAGGCACTGAAGCGGGGAGTGGGTGTTCCCTTCATGAGTCACACCACCCACCCCATGTCGGGCTTTGCCAAGTGGTGCTTTTCAGATGAGTTTTGCACCAGCTTGATATGTCCCAATAAGGAGTGTGCAAAGGGCTGGTTTTGGGGTGCAGCAGCTGGCGGTTAATGAGTTGGCAGATTGGCTGGATGTGATCTGGCAGGAAGGCCAGGATTGGGTAAGAGTGTGTGTAAGCTTCCTGTCAGATCCCCAAGAGCGAAACTTCAGCCCTCACCGCAGAGTCACCTTTAGCTTTTTACAGTTAAGAAAGCTGTGGCCTCAGGGGTAGGAAGGAAGGGAAAGACTGCCATGGGGGAAGGGGAATGAGAAGGTGGGCCGATATCTTACGAGGCGGGGGGAAACAGAGATTGATGCCCCTGCAGAGAAAAAGGTTGTGGAAACCTGGCGCGTTTTGGGGGATGAAGTGGGAGTAAGGAAACTGCTCCTCTGGGGCTGGAGAGGACAATGCGAGAGGGCTGTAGAGGAGGCAGGGGGAATGGTGTCTCACAAGCAGAGAGTTGCAGAGACCAACCTGGGGAGTTGCGTAAGCTTCCCCTACACTGTCCCCACTTTCCTTATCTGCTGTATTTTTGCCTATGCTTATTTTATGCCTGAAACTCAGCATAGGCCAATACATACAGTATCACACAATTATGTTACGCAGAGTTGCAGAGGACCTCCTAGAATGTATGAAAGAGCCAGGTTACTAATAAAGTTCTGGAGAGAGAAGGCTTAAGAAACTGCTAGCTACTTTCCATAGTTGTTGTCTCAGGGTCTGTGGCATCCATTGTGATTTTCCTCTTCCTAAAGCTCTTCATGTTTTCCAACCTTTTCTTTCGTTCTCCCTTCAGAAGGACTATTCTTTTCTTAATTTATTATTTGGTGAGGCCATCTGTTGGCAGGCTAACAAAACTTTTTAAAGAAATCTTGTCCAAGAACAGCTTGAGCCTCAAATTTTATTTCACAAAATAATGTGATATCAACAGAAAATTAGAGAAATATCTTTGCATGTTCTTCCTGTAATTGCAAACTGTAACTCTGATAATGGATGGGTGCAGTTAGTAACGCGTAAATTCAGCAGAGGATTAAAGCTTGCTTCCTGCTTCTGTTTCTTTGAAAATAGCGTGAATAATAGTATGTGTCGCCTAGGACTGTGGCTGAGACACACCAGAGTCTGAACCTCAGAGCATGCTGAGTGCCACTTGCATGAGCTACTGTAGGTCAAAGTAAAAAGCCAAACACCCCAGCTGGTAAGGAAGAGGCGGGTAGTGGTGAATTCTATGTACTATCTTCTGCAGCTTAGCATAGGGTGGAGCAGAGAGAGCACAGTGCTCTTTATCAAAAGTTGCAACAAAATTAATTCTCTGCCTTGAGAATGAAGGATTGTTTTTGGTGGTACTTCCAAAGACATCCATAATGGGGCTAATTTTTATTCTTTGCCCTTGGTTGGAGGTAGCGGTCGGTCATTATGTACAAGCAGTTGCGGTGGGCAACTGAAATGACTTGAAGCTTCCCACAGACGGCTGTTCCATTAAGCGTTTTTTATACTTGTAAGTTTCTCTTCCTAATTCTTTGTTTGTATCTACATCTTATATTCTATTCCTGATTTTTTTTTCTGAGTAGTAGGTGAGAAGTTTGATGGCTTTCAGTCAGTTAGTTTCCTGTTGACAGTGTTAACTTATTCACTCATTGTTTTTCCTTCTTTGTTTTTGATTAATGCAGTATTTGTATACAATTTCAGTTTGCTTTGAAAAAAGAAACCACAAATGACAACTCCATGCATACAGTTTCTCTCACAAACCTTCAGCAATGGCACCGTTATATTCAGCACTGTAATCAGCAAACACTTCTTTCTCTGACCTCTGTCCTGCTCTGTCTTGCGTTCAGCACATTGTATGTAGCTTGCCTGCCTTGAGAAGCCCCTTAGGACAAGATCACCCAGCTTTCTTACTGACCCCAGTAATGACTTTGGGCATTTTCTTGTAGGATCGAGAGTTAAAAGTGATTGCCACTCCCACTTTGCTTAGTGTCTTTGCTGTACCATGGAACCCCTTATAATTTCAACTTTAGTGAAAATTCATTGGCGCTTTGGTGACTACTGTACAATGGAGTATCTTTTTTTACAGGGAGATGTCTGGCTTCATGTAAAATCTGAGCAGAGACAAGACAGTGTGTTTTGGCTCATGGCTTATTTGCTTTCAGGTAAAAACACAAGTAGGTTCTCCTCAGCCTGTTTCACTGTGGTAAAATTGCCAATGACTTATCTTTGTTAGAATTTCTTGTATGGGTCACGTAAAATTGTCAGGGTTGCTTGGGAATATTTAAAACTTTCCTACTACTTTGAGGCTCAGAATATTTCCAGTAGTCATGGATACCCTTGCTGTCACAATGCATGGCTTCTCAGGTCCATTTCCTCTGCAGGATTTCAAACCAGTTGATTTTCATTCCAAATTAAACAGAATTATGACATTTCAAAAACTTCCACAAAATGCAATTATCTTTTTAGGCACAGTTTGAGTACCATGACTCTTCATCATCCAGATAAAAAGAATGCTTAAACCACACTGTCCTGAGAATTAAGTTTTATATCAAGTGCTTCTGCAGTAGGAACTTGTGTAATTCATTTCGTCAGTCTCTTTCATGTAAGAATATGCATTCCCTGGTGCACTATTTTCCTTACTCTTAACTATCATCTTAAATTATGAGTAAAGGTTGGTAACCATACCTGATGGTTGAGTCCGATGTGTGGGGTTGGGATTGCAGAATCCAAGACATGCATTTGTTCAATCTCCATGTGCCTGTACAGCTGCTGCAGCTGGGGAGGCTGTACACTCTGCAGTTCTGTGAAGTGGTTGTCTCCAAAGGTCTCAAACTCACTGTGCATGTGGTGTGGATGATACTCCCAGTAATGATCTAAAGAATATAAAAACAGATTGTCTGTCATTACAAGATTAAGAAACATGGCATTTACCTGTCTTTCAGTGGTTCCTACTCCTGTCACTGTCCTTTCCGCCCTCTCCACACCATCCCTGTTGCCCTGTCTCTCTCTGGTGACAATCTATATGGGTCCCTGTAAACTTTTTTTTTCCTAATCTCATAAATGCCTGTGGCTGGAAAATAATACTTAGCCCACTTTAATTAGGAGAATACTCTTAGAGATGGAGAGATGTATTGCAATGATAATTTTGCACAAGGTGCAAAAGACATTAATGCTGGCAACCATTCTCAAGAAGAGACCGTAACAGTCTTACATTTTCATTCTTCAGGGAAAAAAATCTACTGATTTACATATTGTCATATTCTCATTACACTTTTCCTCATGGCATGGAAATGAGGGGGGGGAGAAAATTTACAGATCACTCTGCTGTTATCCACGGTCTTCATTTTGAACTGCTAGCAAAAATTCAGGAATACTGCAAAAACGGCAGGGCGCTTTCCCAGATATTTCTTATAATCATGTGTTGGTATGTCACGCATTTTCCACTACCAATACTAGAGAATAAAAGGATAAACTGTTGCGGCAATTTTGTGTGCACTGTTTACAGCAAGGTTAAATTGTAATGCAGACTCTTTCCCTACCTTTTTTATCTCTTTAGTACATTTCTGTGATAATACAGATTTTAAAAAAAACATTAAAAAGTACTCAGATAACCACTATACTGTTTCCTGATTTATTTACTTTTGAAATTTAATTGCTTAAAATTCTCAGTTTCAAATTTCTGCTTTTTTCACTAAAAGCCTCCAAAAGTTTTAGAATTTCATATCTGCTGCTCAAAATTTACAGTCTGCTGGAGGAAATGTGAAGTATTGCAAATTCTGCTTCTCTTTTATATACAGTAGCTGCATGCATAATTATGCACATGTTTGTGTGCACCCTGCTTTTAAAATCAAAGTCAACGTCACATCCTCTTCTCTAATTGAGCTAGGAACTAATCTTTCATAGTTTAACTTTTCCTGGATCATTTTATGCATGGCCAAAATTTCTTTATGATATTCAGTGTAGCAATTCTAATTTCTATCTTAATATTCCGAGTTTTCTTCTCTTGTATTATTATAAATTCTGTCCTACCTTTCACAAATTTTCAGGTTGCTGTCATGTACCCTTAAAATCTACTCCTAATTGTCACTTAACCCAGCTGCATGTACTTAGCTCTCAGTCTTTCAATATTAATCAGTATATTCACCCCCCTAATCATATTTGTGCACTTCTGCACTCTCCCTCCCAGCTGTTGACATCCTTCTGATAATGTGATGGACAGAACTGAACATGTTGTTCCAAGCGTACTGAATTTATAGAGGAGCCATTGTCTCATTCTGAAATATGATGTTATTGCCTATGACGTTATCTGAATACTAATGTGCTGCAAATATTTTCTCCTAAATACCAGTTTCATTCTTTCTCTTAGCTTCTATCTTATCCTTCCTCTCTTGTGTTTCAAACAATTAGGTCTAATCTCTTTGAGGATTTGAAATCTGGGATAGTGACTTTGAATGTGGCTTCCTTTAGAGGGAACCCAGTGATGTGTTTATACCAAACATAGTTGTACCCAAGAAGTTCTAAGCTATTTTAGCTGCTGTTATGGCTCAGACCTGTACAAATTTCTTGGAGGCTCTGTCAGACCATTTACCATACCAGTGCTACATTTTTGTGCTTCCTTGTTTTCTGATTCATGGATAAGCCGTGTCACTCCATGTGAAAGGGAAGGAAAGGTGCTTATAAAGCACCCAGTGAACTGCTGCATTAATTTGTAATTTCTTTACTTTGTGGTGGACTGCTCTCTGTGGACTATGCAGCAGCACTTCTTCATGTTGCTATGTTAGAGAAAAATTTTGTTTTCTCTGGTAAAAAAGTAGTTTTTATGGGTGCAGGTACTTTTACATTCACATCTGCTCCAACCCAGGAAATGGCAGAGTCTGCGTGAGTTTGAATCCACAGGTCATCTAAACCTGTGTCCTGGTAGAAGGCTTTGGGTGTTTTCAATCAGGAACCTCTTTGTTTAGTTGGAAGACTGAGCCACACTAACTCATGTTTCTTCTGGAATAAATTACTTCATGTTTCTGTAAGTGGAGCCAAGCATTGAGGCCCCATATACCGTGGGCAGCCCTGTATAATAAAATGTTGAGATTACATTGCAGGAGTAATCTGTGCTCTTGTTCTGTAGAATGGTCTGGCTCTGCTCCTTGTGCAGAAAGTCCTCTGTCAGATGGCCTCTCAAAGACCCCCTTGTTTTTAATAACCTACTACAGCACATGAAGTCAATGCATAATTGCGAGGATGACAAAGCCCAGACAAAACTCTGTCAGGCTGTCAGTAGCAGGTCTTCAGCTCTGGAATGTCTTACTAGTAGTAACTTTGGTGGTCAAGAGAGAAGACAGTACATTTCCAACATGCATAGCCAGGAGTATTTGTGCATGCCCTGAGTAATCTACTTTTGACTCTTCCTCAGTATTTTTTTTATCAGCAGTCATATATTTTCGGAGCCTATGACAAGGTTCCTGCTGCCCCCAGAACTGTTCTTTTAAACTGTTTCTTGGCAAATAAATTAACCTATGGAACACTATTTTGGCATATTGATTTTAATCATTATGTAATATTTAGATTAGTTGTTACTGAATTCTTTTCTTATGGAATTAGGTGCTGCTGTAAAAATACTATAATAGAAGAGTACTACTAGCACAGCATTTAGGGACTTACAGTGACCACATAATACTAATTTGTTACAAAATAAATCTATGTCAGAAATTACTTCAGCACAAACTTATGTCCAAATATTCAAGTTGTGGCAGGAGGAAAAATCCTTATTTCTTTCTAAATTATCTAAAATTTCACAGTGATACCTAGGAAAAATGATATTGTTTTAATTGCTTTAGAAGAGAAACTCCAAATTCTGTCTCCACAAGCCCCTCTGCACTTTACCATCCTGGCTAAGTTATTGCACGTGAAAATATTAAAGAATTCTAAATATCTGTGTCTGCAGTTAGAGTTATCAGTACCTATTTACTTCTGTGTTCTTTGTTAGTGTTATGTCAGTAACACATAGCAATTCTGTTCTTTTCTCAAAAATGTAACGGTGGAAGGAAGAAAAAAGAAGAGAAAAATTCTAGAAATGGAAAGTGTCTATTCTTTGGGTAAAGGAAAATGTCATTAAAAGCCAAGGTATAGCTACACAATGGAGTCATTATGAGAAATTTCATGTGAAGTGAAAGAGGATGTGAAAAAAATTCACTCTTATAGAGACATGGAGATCATGTTTGTTTTGGTCTTGTATGTAGTGAAAGGTTAGAGGAAGGACAGTCATGAATTCTGAGCTCCCTCCCATGACAGAGAGGATGTTAGCCTGTTGGGAAGCAGTAGTGGACCTAAAAGTATTGTGTTAATATTCACCATGGAGGTAGATTCTCACTCTGCAAGTGAGAAGACATAACTGAACTTTCTCAGTCATCTTCTGACCACTGCAGAATATGAAATAGGCATAAGAGAAGTATGTATTATAAAGTGGAGTAACGAGCTAAATCTGCATTACACAGTGCAAAACCATGCAGAAATTCATGAGCCAGCAACTGAACCGGAAACGTGACAGCTCTGTCAGCACAGCACTCTGCCCGCTCTAAGGAGCTGACTGTGTTGACATGGCTGTTCTTGTGAGGTCTGAGCTAGTGTCCCTGAGTGGTTCTGCTCCGTGCTGTACAGATTTTCCAACTCCTTTTGAACTAGGAGAGAGTTTCTTACACAGTGCCGCATTGCACAGCTTAGATATTCTCACTGTTTTGCTCATCTGAAAAAAACAAGTCAAGAAAAAACCCATAGAGGAAATGAGAAAAATACTGAAGGATTCTGGAAAATTAATATCTTGATTCCCTACAGAATCGCTTTCTGTTGAATTAAATGCTGTGCACCTATGCAGTGCAGCAGTCTTTACTATAGTGACCGTAGGATCTCATTAGCTCTCACTTTACAAACATCATGATTTTAATAATGCCAAATGTTCGAAAATCTATGAGTCAGGCCCCATCAAATCATGAGAATGGCTTTGAAGGGGATTTTTTAACAAAGTTTGGAGTTCTTTCTATTTGCCATATAGCATTTAAGACTAAGGTTCACATGTTTGGAATTTCCTCCACTTCTATGTGGGTTAAAATCCTAACAGAATCTAAGCTGAGTTTCTTAAATAGTCATATGGTGAAAATAAAATCCCAAATCATGAAATCTAAAAAGTTCCCTGAGGCTAGAAACAAAGTGAACAAGGGTCAGCATTCAGCTTCGTACAAAAGGTGATTTTTTACTAAACCAATAATGTTTAGTAATAACTTAGAGACAAAGCTCCAGTGACATTTTGTAATTACTAAGATTGCATTAGTGTTACAAAATATGCCGTATTACGTTTACAGACTTACTAGTGTACAAGTTCAGGGTAGGGTGATGGACAAAAACATGGTCACCTGGAGTAGCTCCAAAAATATGGATATTTTTCTGGTGTGTTTTTGCTTGTTAAATTTAGTGTTTGCTCATTGGCAATAATCTCCTACACGTTAAATTAGTGACACACTATTGTGTGTGCTTTACTGCCTGCTCAAGTAAACATAAAGTAAGGGTTGTCTTGAGCATTATGTTCTAGACAAGTGTCAGTAATCCCTGTACCACAGATTCACAGGTTAAGCTACTGCCATCTCCCTTTCACAAAATTAATTTGCTAGCAGTGAGAGAGAGGTAGTCTGACACGTGAGCAAGACTTTCTATTTCTTTAGCAGTCCCTTATTGGCAAAGTCAGAATTATTATTCTGTCTTGTGGTATCTATTTACTTTATCTGGTAGCTTTTCTTTGAGGTTCATAGTGTTATTGAGTAGGCCTGCAAAATTATTTTTTATATATTGCTAGTGATCTCACTGTACCCCAAGCTGAACTCCTCTCTTACAATTCTGCCTACTTATTTCTTCTTTTTTCTTATCTAATCAGGTTCTCAGCGCATCTGCTTCAGTGCTATCGCTGCAGCATCTTATTTATTCATTTTCCATGTGATTTTTCAATCACTGTGCTTTTATGCACATTGTTCTGAACACTTAGTACATGTTTCTTAAAGTATTTTGCGATGTCCCTTTCCTGCTCTTCGGCATGGCTCTTCTCAAGACCCACTGGTTTTGTCATGTTAACAAAACAAAAGCCAAGGTTGTGTTTGTCAGTGTTTATAGGAAAGAAGCAACATGTGTTAATTTATGTTTTTCGCTCCCCTTTGTATTCTTTGGTTGCTCGTTGCTCTTTTGGACTCTGAGCAATTCAGGAAAGCATAGGGGCATATTAGATATTTAGACAGAACCAACTATGTTACAGGTGCTTTCATAAATAAAAAATTGACTGAAACGTGCAGGCTGGGATTAAGTTGCCTCTTCCATAACCACTTACTGTAAGATTTACAACATTAAAAAATGTTTTTTGAGGTCTTAAGTGCTACACAGGTTTAGGAAGAGACAAATTTCTGTTCAAAGTGGGTGTTTAGGTACTGTTAGGCCATAACTCACATAGGTGACTTAACTTCTTGTTGTGTTCATTATGATGGGTAAAAAATTTTAATGATGTGACCAGTGTATCTTAGGAACAGCCTTCCAACAGAAAAATGGGCAGTAAACCAGATGAGATGATAAGATTATGAAAGATAAAGGGATGTTGCTTGAGGTAGCCTAGATTTAATGACAGAAAAATTATTTCCCAGTGTGTTTTCCTACATGGCATCTTTTATATTTATTGTTTAATTGCCACAATTGCCTTTTGAGATACTAAATGTTATCCTCATTTTATGGGTGTGTAAACAGGTATAGGTTATAATGTAAAAACCCTGAATTTCCACGTGGAATTTGCTGGGTTTGATTAATGTGACTTGACAGATGCCATGAAATAACTTATAAAAACTGAATTAATTCATTGTCTCCAGGCGTTAAGAATATCATAGGCGTTTCTCAAATGCAATGTAAAGAACAAATTTAGGTAGGACTCTTTTTCAGTTAAATGCCCAGAACAATCCTATTCTGTAACTTGCTGTCCCTTAAGGTAGCTTCTGTTGCCATGAATAAAACAGGACTATATGAAGTTGTTAGATGTCTTAAATTAAGCAGTGATGGGTCTAGTTGCTTTATCATTGGGAGTCTTTTAGGGAAACTCCAGGCTGTGAAGGGACTGCCACGAGTGATACAGTAGAACGGTGCTTTTCCTTCCTGAGTCAATATTGACTCTGATATTTCCAGGGTGGTGTTGCTGGACCACTGTATTGCACAGGAGACAAAATTCACAAAGCAAGGCTCTCCCCTCTGCTTTGATTTAGAGTCCAGTACCCAGATGACAGGAAAACACAAAGACACCAAAGCTTTGAAATCACATACATAAATTGAAGCAATAAATAATCGTACAGTATTTTTAGATTGAGCTAGGTCGACATGCAAACAGCTACAAGGAAGTACTTGGGTGTACTGGAGGAAGAGTGAAAGTTAAAGCTAGGTGTGGCAGCACGCAAAAGAGATCAAAAGAAAGAGAGAAATATACGGCGTTGAAAAGGGCCAAATACCAAAGAAGCATAATTAAAATGAAGGCATAAATAGAGTATTTAGGACCTAAGTCAAGCAGGAATTGGAGATGGGAACACAAGAGAAATACAGCATTGCAAATCCATGTCCTCAAAGAGTTCTGAAACAAGCAGAGTGCTTTTGATCTTCAGAGGAAAGTAAAAACACAGTGAAGATAATAAAGGAGAGAGATCATAAGATCCCATCTTCCTGGCAATACACTGAATGTCCTGGAAGCTCCCTGCATCATTCCATGCTTTCTAAAATGCTCTTTCAGAGAAACCGTGTTGCAGTTGCTGGGTTGGAACAGTGGCATTAAGCAGAATGAAATATTGTTGGTTTCTGATTAGAAAATGTGTGCTTATACATTATAGATCACAGCAACATGTCTGTTCTTTTCCTGACTGTCCTAAATCTCTTTCCTATGGTATCCCACAAGACTTTATGCTCCAAGGAGACATATTTTTACTTACCACCATGACTTTCTCCATCACTGTTGAGATATTGGTAATAGTCATGGGGCTGTCGGTAGAGGTCTGACTCATAGGGTACCATATCTTCAGAGGGCTGTAAAGAAAGGAGGAATTTTTAGAACTGTAAGCTTATACAAATCTCTTCAAGATTATTCATATAGTTAGTGAAGGGGAGATGCCAACACGTTTTATATTGCCTAGGGAAAGAAGAGGGAAGCTTCAAGTTCTTATTGAATCAGCAGGAGGAAAATGCTTGTCTCCAAACAGTGGTTTGCCAAAAAAAAAAAAAAAAAAAAAAAAAAA
>VXBO01015140.1:230230-267498 GCA_013400135.1 Rhinoptilus africanus
AAAAAAAAAAAGATTAATCCATCTCTTTAGACCCAGACTATATAGCAGAACTTGCCCTGTGATATTACACAAGTTCTTGATATTCTTCCCTCCAGTCTTCTGCAGATACTACTTAAAGAGCCATCTTGGACATCAGGCCCAAGCCAAGATGCTATCACACCAGCACAGCAGGAAAACCTTTTCTTTGGTAGTGACAGACATTATTATTATTATTATGGTATACAAAAGAGAAAGCAGAAATTTGTCTTGCCTAAGCATGTTACTCTGAGTGTTTCTAGGAGGTCTCACTAAATGGTGGCAGTTTGTATGAGGGTAATGACACTGACAGAGTGCATAAAAACATTTTCTTTCTCAGTTTTTGTCCAAGATGAACTGTAAATGTTTGCTGGTTCAAGGCAGCTGTACAAGGCTGTTAGATATGCACAGAGAAGACTTAAAAAGTCCAAATATGGGGCAGATACTGAGTTGTGACCTATTTGATGCTTAGCTGTAAAATTAAAGTCCTCTTTGTCTTCTTAAAACAAGAGGACATAGGGCAATTTTCCCACTTGTCTTCTTTCCCACTCCTAGTACTCTAGTGTTAACACTGTTCAGTGTCTTACATTGTTTCAGTAAAAGTGGTCTGTTTATTATTAGTTGTGCATAATTCTGTTGCTACATTTAATGTTTGGTTTTGTCTTTTTCCAGAGAGGAGAGTTAGAGCAGGGCAATGTCCTTCACAGGGCTTTGCTAAACTTTTGTCCAGTTAAATTCATGACAGTATTTTCTTCCAATCTCAACAAGTTCTTACAGAGTCAGCAACAATGTAGAACACTCTCTTGCTCTTTGCTCTGAAAGGAAATTATTTCTAGGAGGTACTAATGGAAATTAATATCACTAGGGATGTGATTTCTATGGTTTCTCAAGAAAGAGAAGGACTTATTCCCAGAGGATTAAGATGTTAGAACAGAAGAGAAAATACTTTTAGAAATTACTTTGGACCTTAGCAGCAGATGCATGATGTATTAGTGAATCATATTAAAATGCACTGGTAAGATTGCCTAAAATGTTATGACTTCCAGAATACACACTAACTGGGCATCACATCCATGGAATATTCAAAGGCTCAGGAGCAAATCTATTAACTGGCTGTCAGCTCCCAATATAATCTGTGGTGGTGCGTAATTGTTTTGGGGAAATCTTGAGAAAACGATAAGCCATAATAAAAACAATCTAAGGGGAAGACTAAGAAAAAGGAGCAAATCATCATTTAATTGTGGCTACAGCAGGGATACCAGCGAAGGGACTCATTTCTGATCTCCAGAGGATGTAGGTGCAGCCTCCCTTTCCAAATCAGTGTGATTCCAATAGAATTGCCCTCCATCTACACAGAAATTTAATGGGAAGTATAACCTATTTTCCAGAGTTCAGAGGGGTTGTCAAAGGAGACAGTATGGCATGGATTCTCTCGGATACTTCTGGTTTTCCCCTACATATTTTCTTTGTTTTCTCTCTAACCATGACTGGTTATATGCATTCACTCATTCCCATTCCTTAGACCTGTGGTGTACTCTGATCTCTGACAAGAAACAGTAATGAGACTATGTTTTGCTTTCTTCAGGATAAAGTTCTGAATGGAATTTCTACTTTTCATTATCTTTGCAAATTAGTTCACCCAACTCCCCCATTTCCTTTCCATAAATATATGTTTCCTGTTCAATCATGTCAACCTAAAGAATGCATGAAGTTTTTGCCTTTATATTCAGAATTGTTACTTTGTCATAACTCAAAGGAAAGCATTCATATTCTGTGAAACATACAAATCATACTAGTTGGGAGAAATGGAGGTTTAAAAAGTCATAAATGTATATAATTTGAAAGAAAAAAATCTTCGTTTCCTTTCAACTAAAATACTAGAAACTGACTGAAATTATAAAAAATTTACATATCTAAATACATCAAAGCTTGTAGCTCTGATAAATATTTAACCAAAATTAAACAAATTTCCAAAGAAATCAGTGACCTGTCAATCTAGGCTCAATTTGCTATCTATAAAATTTCCACTGCTACAAGGAAAGCTCTATTACTCATATCGTTACAAAAGTATAGCTTGGCAGAAAGGCCAAACATCAGTCCAAAAAGAGATGAACAAAGAACATTTGATTTTTCCTAGTTGTGTTCTTCTTTGTTATCTCTTCTTCCCAAGGATTTTCCAAACTCCTCCATTTCAGTTCAATGTGCTCTAACAGGCAATAGTGTCTCACAGTCTGAGAACTGAGAATGAATTATTTCTACCATTCAAAAGCTTGTTTTACAAGTTCAGATGTGTATTCAATGACCAGATCTAAAGGAGACTGTGATAAATAAACTCTTAAAAAAGTGATTCCCTTACTATTTACAGATCTGGCTGACTGCAGAGTGAGTTGCAAATACTCAATATCTGAAAAACAGTCTGCTTTTACATCGATCATTGGTTTTTTACACTCTGTTTTGAAACTCTGGGACTTAAAATCTTGTTATTATGGATTGTGAGAATTTTCTTCCTTGAATTTGTTTTCTGCTCAGTGATCCATTTGATAAAATATTAATGTGTATATCCTTGTTAACTTGTGCAACCTGGACCAATTAATCCTCACAAAGGACTTGAATTGGCACCACTTTCTATCTTGATGGCTGATCTTCAAGGGTACAGTAACTAATATGGGAAGACATATATGAAATATTTAAAAGTTTAGGTATCATAAGCTTAATCAGATGGTGGTCAGAGAAAGCGCATCATGGATTCTTTCTGATTGTCTTTATCCTATAGGAAGGTGGGATATTTTCCTCTATTCATTAGAGAAACTATTTCCAAGAACCTGTTTTTAACCTGTTGTGGTTTTTTTAAGTTTTATTAGAAGATTTTTCTCTATTTAGAGAGAAGAGATTTCACCATGTGCTGCTGTTGCCTCTTGCACCAATCTTTACCCACTTGCCCCGTCCTCCTCTGGAACCTCCCCACCCACACACCCATTTCATCATCTTACTTACTAATGGCACTTCCATGACACTGAACTGTTTTGTTTCCTCTGACAAAAAGCAAAGAATGGCTTATGTTATAATTTAATATTTAACTGCTGTCAATGGCCATTTGTTCTATAAATTGTTTTAATGTAAAAGAGTGACAGAAAGCTTTGTTAGCAACTCATGTCTGTGATCTGAAGTTGATATCTCCTTTCCTACATGCCATAAGGTGCAGTATGCTATCTAAAACCATATTCCAGCCCCCAGCAAGCGGTCAACAAACAATACTTTATCTGTCACGGACTTTGATAAATGGAGAGTTGTCTCCGTATTCCCTCTTTGCCCTGAAAATCAAGGGAAAAGCCACAAAACCACTTAGAGAAAGCTTGGTTGGCATTGGTTAAGAGAGATACAGGGGACTCAACTGAATAGCAATCTGAAATTTCTTGTTATTCACCAAGACTTTGTCAGATGATTGCAGGTGATTGTAAATTCACTAAATCCTGATCTTTTTTTTGTTTTTCTGACATAACTGTTCACTGGCATGTGATTCAGAAATACTTCACAAAGTTTCCAATGATGTGCTGCTGAGACAAGTTTTAAGGCTAAGATTAACCATATTTCCTTGGAAAAAAATTACAGTATAACTATTTTAGAAAAGATGAGTAGAACTATTTATTCTAAGGGTGGTGAGACACTGGAAGAGGTTGCCCAGAGAAGTTATGGATGCCCCTTCCCTGGAAGTGTTCAAGACCAGGCTGGATGGGGCTTTGAGCAGCCTGCTCTAGTGAAAGGTGTCCCTGTCCATGGCAGGAGGGGTTGGAACTAGATGATCTTTAAGGTCCTTTCCAACCCAAACCGTTCCATGGTTCTGTGATCACTCATTGGGCCAGACTCACTGGACCTTGCTGGCAATGCAGTTACGTGGAACAGATGCTGCTGTGGGGCATTTTCGCTCTCATACAAATATATCTCCATTCAAAGCTGTGATTTCTACAGGTGGCTACTTACGGATTCACATGTAACTGGGGCTCTGTTTAGGCAAAGGTGTTTGACTTAATTTTTTGCCCTATAGCAGAAACAGATCCTGTCATGCACTGGAAGACATTGGCCCAGTTTGCATAACTTTTCTATACAAAAGTCCTAACCTTCAGGGAAAGATGCAGTACTCCTGAACCATTTCAGCAGCGTTTTCCAAATGGAGGATAAGAGTTTCCTAGCATAGTCAAGAGGAAGGCAGTTACTGACCCACCCTCAACTGAAAGGGGAGAGGCAGAGGAGGGAAGTATTGCTTCACAGAAACCCCTGTCTACAAACAGGCTTATGTCTCCCCTCTGAAAAAGTCCCAGGAGGCACATACGTTTATAATGATGCCATGCGGGGGCTCTAACTGGCAGTGCTCAAAGTGCACTTAAAACAATTTTGAAAGTACAAACCACAAAGTTATTAATTTTGGGGCATTTTAATCGCAAAAATAAAAACCAAATTGCCCTGTCAAGTGTTCCTGTAAGGCGTAATTGCATTTTCACTGCCTGTTGTATCATTCATCTGTGCAGAGTTCAGCCAGAATATTAACTGCAACACAAATTAGAAAATGGGCCAGACTGTGTTAGATTTTCACTCTGGTTATTCGATGTATGCACTGGAATTCAATAATGAAGAAAAGACTCCAGAAAACTTGGCTGTGATTGAATGAGTGGACAGAACATTAACAATTACATATTTTTTTTTAAATGTAAATGCTGGTTTGAGGTAGTTGAGGACAAGGTTTGGGTTTCTTTTATTTTTTTTTTTTTAAGCCCAACAACAGAGAAATCGCTATGTACTTTTTTCATTTTCTCAGTTTCTTTTCAGGTTTTTGTCCTGACGGATTTACAGTAAATCCACTGGGCAACTCGCTGTACTTAAGAAAAAGAAAAAAGTTCTTTAGGGTCTTCTCATCCTTTGGGTAGAGAAGGGATTTTAGGGACATGGATGATGAACTGCTAGAATAAAGCGTTTTCCGAAAAGAAGACATCTTTTTTCAGTCAACATGGATAACAAATATGAAAGGGATTCAAAAGGCCATCTTTCTGAGTGGAAGATAAGGAAACATGTCTTTAGCCTTCATTATATGGGACAAGACAAAATGAAAACTTGATAGTAGTTTTGCTGAAAGGACTCTTGCATCTGCATTGTCTCTTTCTGTTTTCTGAACACATATAGTAATTACCATAAGTCATTTACCACATAAAAAGCCAAGTAAAACACTTTATCTGACATCTCTTCAGCTTCTACAAACTTAATAAAGTCTAGTTAGTGCCTTTTTTACCCGTTCTTCTTAGAGATTTCCCATTAAGGTTTATTTCTGAACAACAGGTTAGTGACATTACGCTTTTCATAAATAATGATTTCCGAAGTCACCGTACGATAAATGACAGCAGTTTAACAATGCTTCAGAGTTAAATGAAAGATATAAACAGCCTCATAAGCATACAGAAAAATTTCTATCTTAGACAAAACATTGAAAGACCCAATTAAGGGCTGTAGGTTTTTCCCCTCATTCACCAACTGCTTTTTCATAGCAAGTGAATTCAAGATAATTCAGTTCAAGAGAAACTGAAGTTAGAAATTAAAATGCCATCATTGCAAAGAGCCCAGAGTCCTAAAATCTTCAATACATAAAATCAGCATTCAGCAGCTCTTCTCTTACAGACTGATAGGTAGTTAAATACGTAAATTATGTCAGAGACTCCAGATTATTAAGAATTACAACCTGAAGAAAGACTCGGCCTTATATCACAAAGCCAGCACTGAGGAAAAAATTTACTGACTTGCTATACACATACTGTACAAAAATACCATACATTTAATCTGTGAAAACAAATGGAGATCAAAATCAGATACAAGTTTAGGGAGGAAATGTTAATTTCCCATTCATTGCAATGTTGTCACTAGCTTTATATATTGACCTAAGCCCAACTTCCTGGCATTACAAATACAGACCAAAACAGAGATATTCTCAAATAATAAAACCTGGTTTACTTTGCCTTTTGCTGCTGAGCCCCATGATCCATATTAGGAATAAACCCCATATACTCACAGGGGGAATGAGGGGAAATCCTTCCATTTTGCAAGCTTGCAACATTCAGCCAACTTCTGAGGGAATTTTTCTTAATTCAGTTTTCAAACATCCAGAATAACTGACTTGAAAGAATCACATGAAACAAAATAAAAAAAGAAAAAAGATAAAAAAATCTAGAAAAAAGTGAGATCCTCGGACTCTGTGGAGTCCCTTTGCAGTGATGGACCTCAGGATAGGAGAAGGACCCTAACAAGTTTTCATATTTTGCCCTAATAGGTTCTGAGGTGAACTTCTTCCCGAGTTGTATGTGAAGTTCCTGATTTTATCAAATGTCTGTAGAAGGGAGATAGCCCTTGGGTCTATCAGTGCGCTGTGACATCACAGCTTTTAGCCAGTTTGCATAAATCTCATTTCAGGGAGCTGCGGCGCTGTAACAGGAAGTCTGCCCTGAGCCAGATCTGCCATGGGCAGGTGCTTACTGTATAATCAGCAACCCAGAGCCTGGGCCTGCTACCAATAAACAAGCATATGGGTGCAGTGCTCTGTGGAAGACTATGTGCTTCCCACTGTAGGCGAACCGTAACGATGGTGCTGCTCTCTGGTTTAACGACGTATCATAGAGACACAGTCCTGACAACTTCTGTGAGGACAGTGCAGTGGCATAGACTTGCTTTAATAATAGTCCTGTGTTGGAATTAGGTGTCAATACTTTGCAGGAAGGAAAAAACAATAGTATACAGTTTCAAATATACAGGTTTCTACGAAACACTGAAGTTAAGCCCATGAGACTTTCTTCATAAACTTCTCAGCAGAGCAAAATGATTCCGTGAAAGATACTTAGTCCTCTTATTTGTTTCTTATCATTTCTTTTCTTTTCTAGCTCCTGCAAGGAGATAGCAATTGGGAAGAGGAGAAAGTACTACATGTCCCATGCAATGATGATTTCTCTCGGATCCTGAGTGCCTTTAACAGTTAGAACAAGACTTACAGACTTCCATCTAAACAGTCAGGTGCAGAAATTTCTTGTAGAGATTTTGCTTCAGCTCTTCTCACATGGTGTTCTCCCCTCTCTTTAACCCACTTGCATTTGGGTGCACTGAACAAATGCCTGTCATAACAAGGTTCAGGCAGGGGCAAGGGTGAGGGGGCCTTGCTACAAAGGGGGAACACTCTCATTCTGCAGAATGCCTTCTTGCTTTGCAGTTAGTTACTAATGCCTTGGAAAAGTGAAGTTTCTTTGTCTGGGTTGTTCCCTTTCAATCTATGCCCATGTGCCACAGGTTCTGCTTTTGAAAGTAGCCTGTTCACCACTCACCTGGGTCTGTGTGTGAGGGGGAATTTCAGCCACTACAGACTTCCTCCCTTGTACACTGGTAAAACCAGAGGCCACTCGCAAGTTCCTCTCATTCCCCACCCTAAGGAACTCAACAAGCAAACCATGTTAGCAGTGGGATAAGATCAAGAACATGATGGGGGATTAACTCTTGAAGCCCCAAACTGAATTTCACCAGCATCAGCTGATACACAAGCATTTCATTCTTATTTTATTTGTACTATGAATTCTTGACTTTAACCTAGAAATAAGCAAGCTGCTAAACAGTCTGCTTCTGTCTCTGAGATGGTTCTCAAGTTTCCCCTTGGATACCAGCCTGGAAGTGATCAGAAACACCTGGGGGAAAAGGAGAAAAGCAAAGTACAGTCCCAATGATAAAATTTAGTGCAAACAGACGAGAAAGGAGTGAACAATAGCAAACACAAATCTTAAAGGGGGTAATTGGATAATAGGTGATAAAAGTAATTGTGAAAATTGTGTGTCTATTAAAAAGGCTATTTAGAACAAAGAAGGTACGCTATCTGAGTCATCGTACACTGAAAGATAGCTTAAGCAGCTACTGGAAGGTTGAAAAGTGTAGTGTTTTACACAGAGAGGCTTCTATTAAAGTGGAATGCAACTATATTTCATAAGCTGGAGGATATTTCTGCACTGTCTCTTAGAACAGGAAATTACCTAATAAGGATAGATATTTTGCACCAGCCTTACTGCAGTTAGGGAATGCTAGATTACCAACATTATCAACCATGTTTAACATAGGAGTAATCATAAGCACACCAAGGTTACCCATATAAATCATGAAATTGATTCTTTGTATGATGAATTAGAACCAAATAATATGCCATAAAGCTTGAGGACCAGCAAAAGGCCAGAAGTTGAATGAGCTTCCCAGGAAGGAGAGTTATCACCATAAATGGAAATGTCAAAAGTGAAATAAAATGCTTGTTTACATTATCATATTTGTATAGGAACATTACTAGTAACAATCTTGCTAAAATTCAACATAGATTGCTTTCTCACTGTTCCATGTAACTGGTGTTTTATTCTATGCTTGTAATCACAGAATCTTCTCACTCCTGAAGGAAAGCCTACTTGAGACAATACTTTTGTCCCAGATCCTTGCAGTACCTTGTTGAATGACTTACATGAAAAAAAAAACAGATAAAGTTACCAAACAATTATATAGTAGAGGACTAACTTCCAGAGGCATATGATGTGAACTGCTACACACAGAGTGTAATCTGACCTTCAAAAGGGCTTTTGAAGTAAGGTAGGGATCCTTCTCCATGATGAGAATTTGGAGAACTAGAGAAAACCCTGCTGAGTTGAAAGATTTAAGTTTCTGAAAGATCATTTCTGAAAACATTTAACATTCATATTAATCTGAGAGGTTTTCCCTCTAAGCATCACCTCCCTGTGTGTAATTTTTTGAAACAGCTCTTCCCCTACTTCTACCCGTTTAATCTTCAAGCTATTTCTAACCACAAGCTACCAAAGCAAAAGGGTTTCAACACGAAGCCACATCACAGAGAGGTCCCGTTACCTCAAACCTTGTATGGTACTTGGAAGGTAATTTTTCTCCTTACTAAAACCACATACAACATCACTCATCCTGAAGTCTTTTAATCAGAAACAAGTGTTTACATAGATTCTGATACTGATTTTTCTTGTAACAGTAAGACAAGACCTCTAAGCAAGGCATTCCCTTGTATGTTCCATATTCTTCCCAGAGCTATGTTTTACATTGAACTTGTTTTATGTAGAGGTAATATGGCTTGTGGGTCTTGTATACCATCCTTTAACATTGAATATACATTCGGATGACTTGGAGGGGCCCTGCCCTCTTCTCTTAAGAGAGCAATGGGTCTCTCTAACTGTGGAACCTGTGGGGTCTGGAGCTCTAGAGCACAGTCCTCTGCATTTAACTCTTTGTTATATGTACTGCTACTGAGTTGAAGATAGGAGTTGAAATATCTGTTGTATTTTTCATAATGAGAGTAGGAGCCAGAAAATGGCTGCTGCAAGTTACTGGCTGAGACGAATTTGTTACCACTTTTTCTCATGTGGAGCTTCACCTTAGGATCCTTAATAGTATGAATGAAGACTCTACTGAAATATGTGCTCCCCTTTCCACTGTGATAGGTTATCACTCACTGATGGTCCCTTGTGGTGCCCACAGGCTGCATACGAACAAAGACTTTTCCTCACTCTGTGTGCATCCCCTCCTAGAGTTGATGCCGTTCCTAGTGGCAAAAAAGGGCTTTTGGCAGTCCAGCTTTCATGAGTTCCTGAGTTTTATGTAGTGGCATGTACAAGGGCTTTTGCCAGTGGGAAATGTGATAAAAACATCATTAAAATATCACAGTTTTAACTAACTTCATTATATTGGCGAAGATTTTCAAGCACAGACTACACCAAATCCATATCAAAATGGAGATAACTATTTTTATTGTGAGAAAGAGGAGTAATTTGAGTCGGTAATAATACAGAAAGCCTCATGGACTTTTTAAGAACCATTATGATATGCAGTTACTTACAGAAATGAAAAGCACTTAATTTCTTATTTTATTAGTAACTTTTAAACTACCTATAAAGCAGAATTCATCAAAGAAAAAAATCACCCTTTGGCTAATTGTATGGCTTTAAGATCTGTTCACATCTCAGCTGCATTTTATTATTTACTGTATTTGTAAAAGCTTTGGCTTTAAGGTGTGTTCAAATAGCTGTAAGATTTGATGTCAGTTTTTAATGATTTTCTTCATTCTGCAAGCAACAGATTTTCAATTTACACATTCCAGCTCATTCATAGTCATCCAATCTCTCAAAACTTTTGTATCATTTCAAGCAGTCAATATGGAAGAGTGCTCTATTACCATCTATTCTTGGAATCTACATCCAGTCTATATAACAGGTACAGTCAGTAGCAACAGTAAGATGCAAGCAGTGTTGCCTAACATCCCTTCATATAGCTGTGCCTCAGATCTACAGTGCAATTGAGGTTTCCCCTCCCAAAGTCAGATACTTCAATAGTCAAACTAAAAGGATGAGATGCATCTGAGATATGGCTCAAAAAGAGCATATCTGTAGAGAGAAAAAATTGTTGTTGCTGAAGGCTCAACAACCACCCTGTATTTCCTTTAGGGGTGTCACTCAGACTGGCTTTAGTCCAGTGCCATGGACTAAATTCCCATTTGCATCTGGAGTCCTGAGACACATCTTCAGTTTCATGTGAAAATAATCCAGTTCATGCACTCTAATACTGCTATGTGGAGCAAATTAGAGTAAGTGAGGAGGATCAGGAGATTAATTTTAGAAGCGTGCTTATGATCTGAACTAAATTGCTGATCTACATCCACCGTTAGAGAGGACTCTTTCCCTGGGTCTCCAGAGGCCTTTGCCAAGTTGTGTCAGAAATACCTCTGCTCTGTTTGATTTGGATATTTAGGCAGCAGTTTTTTCTTGAGAGTGCTGCTGTATCTAGGAAGAAGTCTTGCTCTCCTAATGCAAATAGTACTTTCAGACTTGCATCTTATTGGGATTATATCTTTTAGTAATCTCTCAGAATTCTAAAGAGAAAAGCACTATTCACAGATCAGCATGTCTTTAGGTAGCTGGTGGGTTTACAGCTGTGCTTCCTCCACTTTCACAAGGACTTTGTGTCTGGAATTTTGCAAAAACAGAGGAACTGAAGTACTAGGAGCCAGTGCTCTTTATGCATCCTCCCAGTAGACATTTGGCTGTATAAGAGGTGAAGCATGCATGCAAGCCTCATGTCACAGCTTTATGTGTATGCCTAGGACAGGTGTGTGTGACACATCCCCATAGTATATTATCTATAGAAATTTTTTTTCTTACAGAAGTAGTTACTGATACAAAAAATTGCATTTGAATTAATTACATTTCATTCTTTTGTAACCTTAGACCATTTTTACTATATAAGTCACAGGCAGTTAGATTCTTTAGTATTCATTTTTGCTTTCTTATGTGTGGGTTTTTTCAGTTGCCTTGAAATCTGCAGAGTTTCATAAAAAGCTGACATTTTTCACTGATCTTCTGGTAGAAAAAAAATAAGAGTCTAGAGGTAAGTAGCTCTGTCTTAAACTGTTGAGTTTTTTAGAAGCACAGTTTGCTTACTGCTTTGACAAATACTACATCAGCCATGTAAAGACTGCAGGCCCATTGAAGGGGTTGATAATTTTTTCTTGGTTGTAGATGTTTTGCTCTGTATTTTTGGTACTATATTTTTTGTAAAGTAGTTCTGCTAACAATATATGGCTTGATACTTTATTTCTTCCTTCCTGTTGTTCTCACAACTCTGGTTATTGGTCTTCTAATTTGGTAATTTTTTTTTTAATACAAGCAACTTTCTGTACCTCCAATCCAGTATTTTACTGTACTGAACTGTATTTAACTTTCCTTATTGTGCCGTAAGTATTAAGCCAAACATTAAACAATTACATTATTGCATTGTATTATACATTAAACAAACAAAGACCAGGGAGGACTAGCTGTGTGAAGGGTTTTGAATGGACTTCTAAATCTGTTTTTGATGTGGCAATTGAGAGAATATAGTAGGGAAATATAAAAGAGAGCATTTGAACTACACTGGAGAAAGGGAAAAGAGAGTCTGAAGCCAGGAAGGCCAAAGAGAAGGAGACTGCCATAGTTGAGGCCATTGGTGGGTGAGAGTTTAGGCAATAAAAGGAAAGTGAAAAAAAATTGATCCTACAGGTGTCCTGCAAGAGGAAGCTGCACATCCTTGATAAAGCCTGCTTGTGTAGATTGGCATGGTGTCAGAGACAACACCCAAGTGATCGTGAGAGTAAGAAGAATAGCTTTACTAAGAGGAGGTAGAAGGGAAGGAAAACAGAGAGGTTTTGTTTTGATCATGTCATATTAGCAGTACCAGTGAAATATTTTAAAGAATGTTACAGAGAATAAGATAAGAGGTATATACGTATTTCAGAAAATGAGAAATATTAGATTATCTTCCCATTTTAGGAGAAGAGACTTCCACAAATCTGACAGTGTGGAGAGCCTAAGGTCTCACAACTGAGAAGATTTCATTGCAGTGACAGAGGGGCGCAGAGGAGCAGCATGCTTTGGATGCTGAGTATATGGCTTGTATATAGCTGAAAAAGGGAAAGGGGAACTTAGGATATCTTGGTTTGTAGGACTGGATCAATTCACAATAATTCCCAGAAGGAGTTAAACATTTTCTGGGGTTAAAGTGAATCAGAATCTGTACACCGTGTGCTGGAAATTCCCTAAATGATTTCAGTGGTCATTAAGAAAAGGGAAATGGTTCTTTTCTGAGTAGAAGATGGTAGGAGACAGAGGAGTAGACACCAAAACAGAGCCACGGCTGAGTATTTATAACTTAGCTGACTCTGTCCCCAGATTGCGGGATTCCTGCCAGCTGAGAAGGGGACAGGCTTTCCCAATGGCTTTGTCTGTTGAGGGGGGTCTTGTTAGTAGCCATTGTGACCCATTGTGAATGATACCACAACAGGCTGAGATAGATACAGTTCTATTAGGAATACTACACGCAGTTGCATACAGCATGGGCAAATGTAGGTAAAGCTGATGATAAAATGTGCTCTGCTGATAAATGGAGCTTCAACTCTTCTGCAGTCACCTTATTTCCCCACTGCTATGCCCCTGGGCTTACTTAAGCTTTTTGTCTATTCAGTCACAGACCTCACTTTAACTATTTCTTTACAATTTAATTCAAGTACTGGATTGTGTATTTTAAACAGTGACTAAAATTAACATAGTTTACAGTTGCAGCATGCTACTTCCAATGTTGTTGTTTTCATTTAATTCAGAAATTAATTTAATACAGGAATTATATTTAGGTTAACTAGTACAAGTACTATGTTTAGACCTGTATTTTCCAGTCATGATTTAGTGACTTTTCAACTCATGGTTTTTAGGCCTCTGTAATTCCATTTCTGAGGGTTTTGAGAAAAATAAAAAGAAGTAACCCTGTTATCAGTGGGCTTAAACCTGACCATGTAAACTGCATGTATGTTTGCCCTACATGGAAACGTCTTAAGAGATCTGCAAGTAAAAAAGTTTTTGAACTCTGTGACCTAGAGAAACCTCCGATTTTATTTTCTTTGTATGGCTTTTCTTCTGAGTACCGTTTGCCTCCTGCCAAGATTTTGCCATCATTCGCCAGTCCCTCACTGTCTGTAGGACTTTTGCTGTCTGTCCCAAGTTAGCTTCTCCACCAAACCAGTGGCAAAGTTTGCCTTTGGAGCTGCAGGCACAGGACAAAGACTTCAGAAGTGCTGGTGCTGTTCATCTCACTATCCCAACCCACAGTGTTTCCTCAGTCCCACTCCTGCTCCTCCCTATTGTCGCTTCTGCCTACTTTCCTGGTAATCTCTCCTTGATCCTGTGGCGAGATGAAGCTTTTTCCCTATTTTACTCCTTGTCATTCATGTAATCATAATAATTCTGGACAGCACTCTACTCACCCATCCACCCTGTCTCTGGGGTTAAAGATGTCTGAGGTTTTGTAGAAGATTCCTCTACAAATTAATATATTCTCAATATTGCTTTTTGCTTCACAGCAATTGTTCTGGTCACGATATCATTTTGTGTGCTCGGTGCAGATTACTGTCAACCTAGAATAACCTAGCTTTACAGACTGCCCTGTGTGGTTTAACCTTCCAGAGGCCATCACTCCCATATATGTTGTGCAGAAGTTCTTTACTACTTATTTATGGGAATTCAGTTCCACTTCTAGTTTATGCTGCATAACTGCATACATTTAGTGCAAAATTCTGCTTTGTACTGAATATTTTTGAATATGGAGAGCTCTCTGAGTGTTTTGGAATGAAAATTATGGTGGGGGGTACAGAATTTGAAGCAAATCCGGTCTGCAATTAAACACAAACCCACAGTAGTAGCTGCTGGACTGAGCTCACCATGTTGTTTCCAAACAAGCTGACAGCAGTAGGAATCGTGGTTTATAAAAAGCTGCCAGCAGTGCTGAGCTGGTGAAGAGAAAGAGGAAGCTACAACGGGAAAGAGAAAAAAAGCACAACCAAAGGCAACTTCACTTCTCTGCCTTTACTGTTTTTAAATAGATTTGGCTCTAAATTGCTGCTGAGGGTGCTGTGAAGAACAGCGATAACCTCACAGACAGAGCGCCCCACAATATTTATCCCTTTCCAAACACCACCTGCAAATCACATCCCAATTCTAAGAGACTTCTTTATGTTTTTGTGCATATATGTGAGAATCTGTCTATGCGTGTAAGTCTGAATATACACCGTGTTACCAAAACTATTGCTCAATAGCATGCCAGTAACTAGAAGTTTACTAGAACAGCTTTTGCCATTTTACTTTGCACGATATGCTGAGCTGCTCTCCTGAGGTTGTTTCCTGATGTTCCCATCCACTTCAGTCTGTGGATTTCACTTATTATTCTTCTCATCCCTATGAAGAGTGAAAGACTGCTTACTGCTTCTCATCCTAAAAAGCACCAGTTGCAGGAAATCATTTAAGGCACTATTGACTGCATTGTCTTGTGCTAGGTATTAGGACTATGAGAAGGTGCTCTTGAAGAGCTCAGCTGGGGACTGGGGCATAGACTGCCTCCTTTCACTTTGGAAAGGAAGTCTAGCTGATCAGAGGTTCTCTAGACAGAAGGCGAGCTCCTGTGAGGTTCTGTCTTGGGTCTTTTTACAAGTGCTAAGCCAGGTGATGCAAGGTACTCTGCATCAAAGGGAGGGTGTAGTGAAAGCTACACCCAGAAAGAAGAGGAAAAATGTGAGAAAGGCTGATGATTAAAATTAGTTGGATTAGAGTCTCCTTTGTTTTGTGTCATTCTGGGATCACAGCTTTGATTCTGTGTATTTCAGTTGAAGATAGGATTAACATTTTTTAGAGCTAGTCAGAAGACCTGAAGAAAATATATCAGAGGGAAGGACCTTAGGAACGCTGCAGGTTAACTGCATTTTGTGCTACACTGTATAGTTAGCTCTCTGAAAGAAGGACCTGGCAGAGCCTCTCTGCGTGTTCATTGCTCTGAATGTGAACACAAAGAATCAAAATGAAAACCATACAAAGATGTCATAATCTGTTTCGGTAGCTGTGCTAGTCCTAGGTAGAGGGCTGCCATTGGCATGCCCTAGAATAATTGGGCATGACCCTTGAGGATAAACTGAGGGCATGTTTAATCTGCAATCAACATATATTGTTGCAGTATGGGTTACAACACTAGCCAGCTCTCCTTTGTAAGCGGGAGGCAAAAGGCAGTAATAGAACACGTGAATCCCATGACTTCCCGGCAACTAGAATGCTGCACATAGCTGCAAAGGGTTGTTTAAGCACCCAGACTTTTTAATAATGATTTCTTTCCACTTATCATTGACATTTTGGCACCAAACCTATTAGCACTTTTGCTTGTAGTTCCTGAGATATCAGTATATACCAAGGTGTTTTCAGCTCTGGTGACAGAGCCCTTCATATTTAGCAAACAGCTATGAGTTGGTAGTGGGATTTGCAGTGTTCTTTTTGGTTTTTTTCTTGCTGAAACACTTAACAATCAAACCTTCAAGAAAGGCTACACTAAAATTACTTCCTTTCACAAGTTACCTCTTGACGATGAAAGGATGGCCTAGTGGATATGTATTCTTCCTCAGAATCTCCTTCAGAGAACATTTCCCATTTCTTTCCATTCCCATTTTGCATAACGTCAGAAGAGGCTAGGCTTTTCCTTATGACCAGTATGTGTAGGCTGGAGAGAGTCACTGTGTAGCTCCCTTTCCATACAACAAGTAAATATAGTTCTTTTGCTATGTGCACAAGCCTGGAATCGCTCAGAGCTGCCTTTCTGCTATCATAGAAAGAAAGTTTCATAAATATTTTTCTGTTTATTCTCCTGATCCAATCAGTTCTTAGAAAGATCAAAACTGGATGCAGTTGTTGTAGTTACTCATAAAACCATGACTCCAAGAACAGCGAACAGATCCTCAATACCTTCATGGCCAGTCATCACCAAATAGTCTAGATATGCTTTCAAAGAAACAAGGACAAACTTTTCACCTTGACCCCAAAGGACTAAATCTGGCTTGGTGTTGGGAATATCACTGATGAAAGACGCCTAACTGAAATATAAAAAATAACCCAAATCAGGAAGTCTTTATCATGCTGTTTCAACAAAATTAAATATAAACCATTTGCAGTGTTTTTTTTGTTAAGTAGAGTCTTGGATGGGCCAGGCTGGATGGGGCTTTGAGCAACCTATTCTAGTGGAAGGTGTCCCTGCCCATGACAGAGTGGTTAGAACTAGGTGATCTTTAAGGTCCCTTCCAACTCTAACCATTCTATGATTCTATGATAATTTAGAAGGCCACAGCAGACTTATCCACACCCCAGCATGCAGCAGCAACTTCAGGATCCTCCAGACAAACTGGTACATCTACATAGTAGGGCACTAGGAAGAAACTTCATCTCAGCCATGGGTCTGGCCATGCCACGGTATGTCACACACCTCCCCTAGGCATCAGTTTGAAGATCTCTGCACAATAATAATAATTCAGGATAGACGTGCTTAGTAACATTTTATAGCACTCTAAAAAAAAATCTCCCTCAGACAATTTGCCTCAATCTTAGGACAATTTTCTCACAAATCCTGTCAGCCAGCAGGACCTTCCTCTTATTTTAGCATTTTAGTACACTCCACTGAGGCTAAAACTGTTTTCTCAGCCTGTCTTAGATGTGTTGCATTTGCATTAGATTATTCTGTGACCTGACTGACAGATTAGATGTTAGATTTGGGGGAGTTCTCTTCTAGAATCTGTAGTGAGGACTCCAGTGGTCATTTTCCTAGCAGTCAGAAATTGCTAATTTGTCATTAGGAAATCCACTTGGAATCAATATGAACAAACCATCTGAAGCAGTTTTAAAGTCATTATGTACTTTTGCAGTTTTTGGTTCTTCTGGTTTTGTGTGCATGGATCCCCAGGCCACTTTCTTGCTTCACGTTTGTTATATGCCTTTTACCAGTGAGATGCTGGGTTTGTTGTGGAAAATATGGCTATTAGGACAAATTATACTTTTCTTTATTTTTCTTACAGCTGTACAAGGATGAAGGGCACACATCCTGTTCAGTACCAATTACTGGACAAAAAATAAAGGCCTCTTCCACATACACGCCCACCACAAGTATGATCTATGTTCACCAGCCTTGCATAGGTGAGGAGTTTTCTTTCTTTCTTACAATGGAGCCTCTCCTCTGGATATTGATAAATCCATAGGTGACTTATCTCTAGATTTTGTGTATATATTTCGAGGGAGCATGTTTACTGCATTTGAACGGGACTGGAAATGCAAGGAATTTATGCAAAGTATTTCTTTAGTCATTTTTCCCCTGGGTCCAGTTTCTTCAAATTACCTATAAAACTGTTCATAAAACAATCAAAAAACATACCTTGGAACAGTAGCTTTGTTACTTCTTTCATATTTAGCAATGGCTTCAGTTATATATGTGTCCATAATATGCTTATGCTGGAGAAGAATAGAAGCTTCTAAATAGAAGGGAGTCAAAGAGGTTTCACCCAAGCTAGGAAGGTTTTTCAGTTTGTTTTTATTACTAGTTTCTTATTAGAGTGTTGAGAGCATATTACTTGTTCTCCCAGTTTGATTAGGAAAGGAACCTGAAGAACAAGAATGAAAACAAGATGAAGGAAATAGCTTTTCTTTTTAAAAGTAGTAGTATATTTTTATGGGCCTCTTACAGAAGAACAGAACCTCTTCTTCTTCTTCCATATTCTGTACCATTTTATCCACATTAAAAAACTTGTAGGTTTGATATACACACACATGGTCTTGGTCCTGAGCAGAGAAAAGAGGTTACCTGGAAAATGAGAATTGGACCCTGAATTCCTAACTGCTATTTTTTGAATTGTCATCCAGACCAGCCCTGCAACTTCCCACAGATACGTTCTTTTATGCAGTGATATGAATTTGATAAATTCTGAGAAATTCTGTCACCGCAACTTTTCCTCTTTAACAGACTTAAGATTTATCTAACTGATAGCTCCGAGCTCAAGCTTGTATTCATGCCCATAACACCTGACCATCTGAAGTGAAAACACCAACGTTATGTGCATATTAGCAGTGTCTGGAGTGGACTCTGCTGATTGTTATCTCTATGGGAAAGAATAAGGTTCCAGATTGCCCACCACTGCATATGCGTGATTTCCCTAGAACTGCCACATCCTGCACTTTGCTAGTGCTGTCCACATTGGTGTTGATCAGTCTCTGTTTACCAAGCCTTGAAGAAGAGAGGAGTAGGATTGGTTTCAGTTAGCTTATTCATAGGCTTCTGCTGGAGCACAAACCATGGAGACAGTACATCAGTCTGATACCATAATGCAATTTAGAGGCTCTTTCTGTAAAAGCCTGCTGTTATTTCACATACGTTCTTGCTGCTGATAATCAGTGGATAAACAGCTTTCATAACAACACTGCAACCCCCCCATCCCCACCTAGAAGTCTGACAGTTGACTTGATGGTTAGCCACGGACTTGATGCAGTCTTGGGTCGCCAGTTTCCAGATAGCAGCCTGCCTTTCTGGTCACTATGGGCTCTGTCACTCATGGTATGTGGTTCCAAAGGACTGGGCAGGTTTATCACACAAGCCTGCGAAGGTCTGTTTCCTCACGCAGAAGTTTTGGAGATGCTGCTGTACATGAGTAACTGCAAAGGGATGTGATTTGGTCCTCTGTGTTAGTTCAGTTCCAGCAAACACTGTTGGACATTTTGGGAAAGTTAGTATCATTCACTGTGTCATACAAAATAATGGACACTGATAAATCCATAGGTGAAGTATCCCTAAATTTTATCCTTTTTTTGACACCATCCATGTCCATTTTACTACCCTCCAGGTCTTTTAGTGCTGCGTTTTCTCTCAAGTTCCAAGACCTGTCTGCACCTTTATACACTGCTTCTCCAGTTTGTAGTAGCTCAGTTGAGGCTATAAGGAATTGCTCCACAAGAGCCACGCTGGCTCCATATTGCTGCAAACTGTGCTGCATGCCAGACCATTGAGGATGTATGTGATTGGGGACTGCAATCATTCTGCTTTTAAAGCCAAGAAGGAAAAATAAATAAGTTATCTTATAATGCATCATAGACTAATTCTCGTAAGAGTTTTGCTCAGTGGTATGCTAGGGAAACTGGGCTGTGCCCTTTCTTTTTCTAGTGTTCTATATGCAAAACCCTGTGTAGATACCGCTAAGCAGGCTTGATGAGATTTTTCAGAAAAGAATGTGAGTAAAGAAATGGACGCTTGACAGTAGAACCACTGAGCCAGATCAGGAAGATATGAAATGGCATGTCCTCATTCTTGCATCCTCCAGCAGTGCCAGTGTCTTCATCCTATGAACTGGGAACTCAGGAACTTGAGCTCAGAGAGCTTCAGATTAAATCAGTGAGTGAAAAGAGGAGAAAGTGAAACAAATGCAGCGTGGGGAGAGGAACTCAAGCTCTTTCATATTCACTTCTCTGTGAAAACTCAGGGTAGGCCCATGACAAGAATTCAGAAAGCAAAGGGATATTCATCCATATTGAATATTTACGTAAAACACAGTCTAAGATTATGGGGGACCAGGTAAGCGTAGGAGAGTGTGAAGGTCCAGGAAGTGGAAAATCATGTGCAAATAATTTTGGAGTGTTTTAGAGAATGTAGCATGTGATTCAAATAGATGGTTAAAAGCAGACGTGTTAGCATACAAGTAATGGAATATAAAAGCATTCTTTGGTATGTATGTTAAATGCATCCAGCACAGTGTAAACACTTGACAGTCAGTTGGGTTGAACATACGATCACTTTGGAGGCATGAGACTCAGAATAAAATCAAGGAGTAACAGAGTTATTTGGTTTAAATAATAGTCTCCGTTCCTCTCTGGGCTGGCTCCAAATGTCAGGAGTGACCACACATACCTCCCCAGGAGGGTCCCACCAGTTCTTCCTTTTACCACTGCTCCTTTCAGTCTTAAGAGAGATTTTTCTAGGGTCTTACTTTCTCACTGTCCCCTTTTAATTTTGTGTAGGTCTTGTTTCCAAAATGTAGACCTGGGCTGCTTTTAGGCATGGCACTGACGACAACAGCACTGAAGACAACAGCATTTAATTGTGAAACTATCTGGAGCGGGCTGGGGAGCTTGTATCTGAAGTGAAACAGGTTAAAAAAAAATCCTGTTAGTTTACCAAGAACATCTAGTGCTGTGATGGATAACTTAAAGCATGGAGTAAAGCCTAATATTTAATTCAGTGATCTTAGTACATGGTAAAATGCGCACTGCCTTGTCTATGCAAGATTTCTCAAGCATATTTATTAGCATATGTTAGCTAGCAGGTGTTAGCCTCAAATTTCTAGACAATCTAGGGGCTAATGTGAGTCTGGAGCTCAAAGTGCATTATGAATTTAACTGCTTTTTTTTGATTGGTTCTTTTTTGGGGTGGTGGTTTTTTTTTTTTTGTTCTTGCAAGCAGGTGCTTCAAATGTTCATTTCAGTTTTGAGAGTCTCCTGCTCAGGGAAGCATCTTCTGTAATCCTGATTATATTGTAGTTATTTGTAAATAGTTACAAAGAATGTCTCATATTGATATGAAAGTTTTAATAATAATAACTGGATAAAGTTGTAACAAGATGAATTTATTCTGCCTCTTTTATTTTTATTTTTCAATTTGTTTTCCCTTACTTTCCTGTCTTTTATCAAAAAGTTTCCTTCTTATACCAACAAACTGAATGTCCTTAAACCCTCCAGTGG
The DNA here is from genome assembly GCA_013400135.1 of Rhinoptilus africanus. Taxonomy (NCBI): domain Eukaryota; kingdom Metazoa; phylum Chordata; class Aves; order Charadriiformes; family Glareolidae; genus Rhinoptilus; species Rhinoptilus africanus. The sequence continues at coordinate 251,407 of VXBO01015140.1, forward strand.
TGTGCATGTTTATTGGTCAAAAGTCTGTGTAAAGGTAGTTCTGTGTTTCAGTAACTTTCCTGTCCATCTACTGTTACTGACTTGTGGTTTTATTAAAAGTCTTGTGATACTTCATGGTTTTCATATTACAAAAGAAAATATTTCTTGCTCTTATTGCAGAGAATGGGATGTATCTCAAAGAATGTAAATTAAGCAAACAGAACAAATCTTTTCTGAAAGTTATATGATTTTTTTGAACTAATCTCATGATCTGTTGTGGTCTGGCTCTTGATTTTTTACTGTTTGGCGTTCTGGGCTTTCCCCAGCCTCTTCTCCGTGCACAAGCAGGTAGCCCAACGCCACCAGAGCTGGAGTTCCAACTCTGGAAAGAGTCGGGATTTTTCTATAAGGATGGGATGGTGATTCATTCTGAGCTCTCACAAGACAATCATGCAGCTGCCCCTGTTTCAAAATCAGCAGCCCCGCCAGCTCGTCTCCATCAGCCTTGAGAAAACAGGAAGCACAACGGCCACCACAGGAAGTGGTGCGCTCTTACACCCACCCCAAAAACTTAGCTGCCGAACCTATTGCAAAATGTTAACAGAACACTGCAGGGTACACAGAGAAAGAGATGAGAAATGTGCTGACCTTTGGGTGCCTGTGCAATTCCTGGCCTCAGTTTCTCAGGCCGATAGCCTAACTCAGTGGCCAACATGTCCTGTGTTTCGTGGTCATTGCAGCTTAAATCCCCTGTAGTAGGCTGCTCTTACCCAGAATGTGAAGATCTTTTCTTAATCGTTCTGTTTCATCCCCAAAATTTGTACAGAAATGCAGTGAGAAGCTTCTTGTCTGGAGGGCTGACAGACTGAAAGATAGAAATAAAAAAGGTGGAGAGGAATGTGTTTTGTTCATCATGATTAACTATGTACTCATTTCCTTGGCAATGTGGAAGAAACTGGTGGTTTTATGGGGGAGATTTATATGTATATCTTGTGATTTGGATGTTTTTCATATTAAACGAGAAAAAATATTTCTCGCTCTCATGGTTGCAGGGAAAGGACTATACAACAACATTTCAGAGAATAGAGGTACCTTCTGCATATAAAAGGAGGAGCATAATGAACTGCACTAAGTAGGAAACAGCATTCATTGCCGGTGCTATGGGCCATGGAATAGAACTAGGAATGGCTGGAAGAGAAGAACAGGATGTTCCACAACAAGCAAAAGAGGCAAGAGTGTTACAACATGCAAAAAGCTTTGAAATTGGAGAAGGTGTTTTGTCACGCTTAGTTACTAAAATAATCTTGAAAATTTGTTCTGCAAAATCAAAGGGGAAAAAATGCAAGTTTATATGCTGGATGATGGCCAAGTAGAATTTTAATAGGAGCTTTTGAATTAAAAAAAAAGCAGGATTAGAGAAGCTGCTGCAGAAGAAGTGCAATAATAAGAAGGCAGGAGAGGATCAGGAATGGAAGATGATGTTAGCTATTGAGACATAGATCTAAGCATTATTTTGCTGCTAGATCTTTAATTTGTCCAGTAATTGCTGATGTGAGAATCTGGTCCTGGAAGCCAAACTATTTGTAAATTCTTGTTAAAATCTCTGAATTGTTTTGTCAACAGTTGAAGCTTTTTAAAGCTGAATTTTTTTCTTGTGTCAAATTTTTACAAAATTTGAAATGAAAAAGTATGTAATATAGGTTTTAAACAAATGTTTCATTCAACTCATAATTAAATTTGGGGGGATTTCCATTTTTGCAAGAAAATTGTAAAAATTATTTGAGTGAAAATGAATTCTGTAGTTTTCCTTTTTTTTTTTCTTTTCCTTTTTTTTGATTCAGCCAGTAAACATCATTTATTCCCACAACTCCAACTGAACCAAGAAAAGCAGTCAGACCCCTGAAATCTGGCCTTCAACATTACTGGAAGATGGAGAATACCAAGAGCTATTATGGCAAGAGTGCTGAAAGTCCTATGCAGACAGTAAATATACATTTGAAGACGTTTCATTTTGAAGATCCATCAAACATTAGACAGATAACCCTGGGAAGTTGGCTTGGTTTTATTGAAGCAGCAAAGTGGTATGTAGAATCTTTAAGTGGTCTTGCCTGGATGTGGAATATAGACAATATCTTACTCAACAGAGTGGATAAATGCTTTATTTCTTTGTGTCTCAGCACTAGCTCCTAAATGTTTTCTTTCTGTCACAGTTCAATTCATCTTACTCTATGGAAATGCAGTTCTACCAAAAATAAGTTGAATCTTTTAGCTGCTGCAGTTACTATTGGGAATCTTCTTTTCAGATTTCTGTTCTCCACATTGCTTTAGAATGGAATTTATAACACTTTCAGCACAACTTGCTTTTGAAAATACTTAATCTGAGATGAGAACTTCATAATACTTCCTTTCATTCTATACAGATTCTTTCTGTTTTGCACAGTCATTCAGCAGGCAACTTCAGTTTGTCTTGTAACTCCCCTTATTACGTTAACTCTCTTAACAGCACATACTTCGGAATTTTTCTAAAGCTCATAACTGTGGTTTTTTTCCTGCCATGAAATATGTTTTCATTTCAAGTGTGCACAGAGATTAGCAACATGACCAGTTCCAGTATTAGCATGTCCATATTCTCTTCATTTTGATCTAACATCTCTCTTCCTGCTGGTGGTTCTGTCTGTTGGCTATTTTCAAAGTTCTAAAAATATCAATAAAATCATGAAGCGTACTGGACAGAATACTGCTGTGCTGTTCATGTCTTTTCTCCTGAAAACTACAATACAGTTATCCTTTTCTCTTGGTGGCAAACTAGGCGAAATATATGGCTGATCCTGTTTGTTTCTAGTAAAATGCCACAGTAAAAATGGCACACACTTGCCACAGATTTTCCATGGAGGACTTAATGAATTTATTTATTTTTTTGTGGACAAATCAGCATATCCTTAAACTCCAAGGTACATCTTACCACTGTGCATCCACACGCAAAAAAGTCACTGTCTCACTTAAATTTGGGGTATGCATTCAGTTCTCTCCCTTTGGGAATATTGTGCATGTACTTGAGATTGGAGTTCTGGGATTAGATCTCCTGGCCAGGCAGATGTGAAATATAGCCTGTCCTGACCAAGGAAGAGATCCTTTTTGTGCCTGATACTGTGAAAATCCATCCTGGAAACTAAATATTCAAAAACAAACTATTCCACCAGTTCTTCCTCATTTACTTTATTCAACTTTGACTACAACTTACAATTTGCTTCCAGATGTTTTCCAGAGGTCTGATGATTCATCTCAACCTGTTTCTAGCTTAACATTTATTGAGACTGATTTTTTGCTTATGACCTATCCAAAGTGAGTATCATTAACTTCTGCCAATAAAAATTTTAGTTATGAGAGGAAAAATCATACATTATAATTAATTTTCATTGCACTAAAACACAGAGACAATGAAGATGTTCAGGGAAACCTGGGGTTTTCAGTCCTCTTAAACTTTGTGTGCTTATTAGACTAGATCATGCTGTCTGAAATTTGTACCTTATTAGTGGTCTAATATGCAGCATGAAAATAATCTAATGTGTGAGGCGAGAAGTAGAAGGAAAGGGGTGCATTTTATGCAAATTAACTCAGAAAGTGTTCAGGACTAGTGACTTTTAAGTGCTTAGGAAGCTGAGAGATTCTTGTAGTCAGAGAGACTTTCTGTGCCTCTCAGTGGAGAAAGCATTGATTGGTTGGATTTGACAAAGCCCTTTGCAAGTCAAGTAGGTACAAACTTGCCCTTAAAGCTAGAAAAAACACTCTCTGTGAACACAGGCATAACTGGTATTAAACTGTATCATGTGGGTGCAGATTTGAAAATGGAAAATGGAAAGCAGTCTTTAAAATGTGGATGTGTGTTTTGAAGAACAAAATCTGTCCTACAGGAGGCTTAGTTATGTTTGATTAGATTTCAATCAATTATTTCTTCCTATTTTTTCAGAGGGAACTTTTTCAAAATGCCAAGCTGCTGGTATCGCTCACACCTGTGACCCTGCCTGGGCAGTCTCTGAGCTGGCTCCTCTAGTTTTCCTTTCAGCTGTTGTTACCAAGATTATAAAGGTCTCAGGTAAGGACCATAAATGCATAGCGTTATAGGCCTTCACTGAGAACAAGAGGAAGCATCATTTTTTCCAGTTGCCATTCTGTAACACAAATTCTTATTTCAAAACCATCTGGTTTGTTTTTTGTTTTTTTTTAATTGCTTGTATTAATTGTCAAAAGTGACAGACCAAAAAAGAATTGGAACGATGGAGAAAGAGAAAAATGAAGGGAAGGCTGAAAGCTCAAAATACAGTTTCATCACTTTCAGACTAACATATATGTTAGTCCATCAATTGCTCTAATTCAACCTTAGGTCAAAACATACTTTTTATTACATTAATTGAAGCATAATTTTGTTTAATTCAAATTCTGACTCTGTTTACAATTTCCACAGTGTTAAAGGCAACAGGTTGTTCTCCTCTTACACGCTTAAGACTTGATTTTCATAGGTCCTGAGCTCTCTTGATTTCAACTGCAGTTCTTGGAACATTTAGACAACTTGGTATTTAACTAATAAATAATGTAATCCTCTTCAAAGCTGCATATAGTCTATAAAGTATTTTATAGGATCAGTAGTACTTTTGAAGTTAAACTAGCGCAGAAAAATACTTTTAGCTTTTCTTGATGTAATCAGAGTTTAAGGAAAAAAAGCGTCATTAGCTTTAGTTATTGCTTAAAGCAACTGCTTTAGCTTTGCTTTAATAAAATCAGTATCTAAAATATGAATATTGTGTCTGTTGAATGACAGAAAGTTTCTACGTGCCAATTCCTTTCTGATTCCATCAGATTTTCTTAGAGAGAGTAACTTCCTTAAGTTTGGATTATATGACAGAGCTAGAGGTATGTTCAGGATAGAGCTGACTTGAGAAAGAGCAGATTTTTGTTTCCCTTCTTTGTGAAATTTTTAGCAGTTTTAGCCTTATTTAACATTATGCTTGTCCCAGGTTTCAGTTATGCAGATGCTCACAGTACTTTTTCCTTTTGAGCAGAGCTTGAGTCTGAATCTGATGACAGAATGGTTGGACAAGGTTGCCCAAAGACAATGTGTGGACTGCTCTGGACATTGCAAAGGGAGAGACTACAGCTGCCGTGGACCTTCTTGGTAAATCCACACTTGCTTATTTTATAACCCTCATTAATGTAAGAACTTTCCTTACTGCACAGAATTTCAGAAGATCGGGTAGAAGATTTTCCTTAAGAGGGGTTAAGCACCACTTTGAGGCCATCAGCTCAAATCTTCTCTGGTTTTTCAATGCTTTCCGTTCTATTTTTAATTTTTGTTTTCTGCTAAAAAGTTAAAGATTGATTTTGATGCAGCATCTTCCAGAACCATTAATTTCAGTCTCTAGCCTTCAAAACCATCAGTCTTGGTCTCTATGATTATGTGCAATGAAGCTGGGCTTTACTTAGGATTTGCATTTCCTGGGAAGAAAAAGAATTGAGGCATGCATGAAAGGCGGGGGGGAAAAAAAATAGCAACCAGAACATTTCTACTCTGCATTTTTTCCAGTTGGTGATAAGCTTGACTGTATCTGTCCCCCACCCATGCAAACATTTGAGCTTTGTTTCTGTAGGTCACAAATGGCATGATTTTGCATTTCTGCCTGCCTGCTGGTCTGGGTGAAGTAAAGCAGTGGGGCTTTGCAGAGTGGGACAGCTGGGTGAAATGCTTCTTGCTCTCTTGATTCTTTCTTTCTCTTTCAAAGTGAGTTGCACTAGTCCTTGTGGGAAGGAAGGAGAAGATGGTGGTTTTGCACAAACATTCTCAGTGACTGCTCTTTTCTTTGGCAATCTTGGAATTTCCCCAAAGGCTTTTGTTTCTTGCAGCTCCTCTGATATATTTTTTTCTTCAGTTTTTTCCCTAAGCCTCTAAGCCCCGACAACTTGGTCACTCTTTTTCAGCGATATAATGGAAAACTACTCTTTGACCCATCGAGCCCCTTTGGAACGCCTGGGTTGTAATAAGCTACAAAAAGATGTGGAGGTATGGCTGCCGCTTGCCTCTGGTAGATGGATTTTTACCAGAAAAAGTAGTGCAGATTTGTATCACTGAGCCACACCAAGGTTATACAAAGAGCAGCAAAGCCCCAGGAGCGTAACAGTCGGTCTGCTCTTAACCTCAACCTTTATCTCTCACAGCCAGCTTCCTTCCCACACCACAAGCACCACATGTTATTTTACACTGAAGCAACACTCAGCAACTGAGTTCTATCTGCCTAAAGAATGGAAAGGGAAAAGAAGGATGACTTGAATGCAAGATGGGTGGGCGGCATGGGGACTAGCAACTGTGGAACAATGCTCTTACAAACCAGTGACGATCTGCTACCTGCCGCAGTGTGTGAGCTTTGGAGTGGTCAGGATGGGCTTTTCATCAGTCATTTCTTTTTGTCTCAAGCTTTTATCTTCACCTCTAGGTGATGAGAAGTGAATTTGACCAACAACTGCTGAATGAAATGAGAGAAAGCTGAAGAAATCAGAGGGTGATAGCACCTGCTTCAGCCTGACGGAAGGCACCCATGACTAAAAGCAGTGCCCCCCCCCCACCCCGGCCATGCCCCAGGGGAATATGTTCATTGTACCCAGAGGTTGGTGGCAGCTCCTGTCAGGTTCCCTCACTAAAAGGTCACAGCACCCCACATCTCATTTGAAATTTGTTGAACTCCTCGAATAAGCAGGGAAACTGGTTGTACTCTTCTGTGCATTTCTGGTAAATCATCTCTACAGGGACAAGAGTGGCACTTAACTGGCATTCAGAAGGAGTGAAGCCTTCTAAAGCCTTTGGCAGGGGATAAATCCCTCAGCATATGTGCCTGGAGAACAAAAAGAAAACAAAAGAGAATCTAAAGCCCAAGGGTAAAGGTCTGTCTGAGTAAGAACGTGTTGGTATTTTCTATTTAATTACTAACAAACAGGACAGATAGTTGGTTGAGGGTTTCATGATCAATATGTTGCAGAAATCAGAATAGTATTTCTTACTCTTCATCTCCCTCATCTGCAACATAAAATGATAAACTGTTTCTAAACATGAGATGGGGTAGGCAAAAAAAAACCCAACCAGAGACAGCTGCACAGACCAGCAGCTGTGACACACACAGGAAATTTGGATGGAAAGAACCATTAGTGCATTGAGACCATCTCCTCGCCTGTTAGCAGGGCCAGCCCCCTTTTAGCAGACTTTGAAAAAGCAGCTCCTTTGTGATAGATAGACTTCAAGATTTTGTGCTTCTTAAAACACGTCTCAGGGAAAATGCCTTTTCAGACATCAGTCTCTGGCTCACCTTTTCTAATTTGAACTTGCGTCCATCCTGCAACAGAACTAGGCCTATCCTCTGTATTTGAAAGACCTGTCAAACTACCATTTTGCTCTGTTATCCAAATAATGACTGTTCCTTTGTTGTTCTACAGCAGGGTTCAATTACGTGACAAAGCCTATCCTGGGATAGGCATATGATGACTAGGAACAGCTATTTTGCAGGCAATTTGTTGAACGATGTATGCGAGTCTTAAATGTTAGAGGAAATAAATTGCAGGCAAGACTGTACATGCCTCTTGGCCAAAATGCACATCTCCCATCAAGCCTCAAATATTACAGTTCTGCTTTGCAGATCGTCTGCTTATCCTCTCAGTTTCTTAGGAATGGAGAGTATTAAACTGTTGATAAACACAAGTTCAAATTTTAGAGACTTTGTGACAAGTCTTTACTTGGGTTATCCTGATTTCCTTATGATAGTCTGACTAATTTCAAATTAATTCTGAGGAAAAAATCCAAAGTAATTGTTCCATGTGTAACTGGATAAATTTAATGGCCATTTGGTGTCCAAGAATATTCTATCCGAAATTAAAACCTCCTATTTTATCCTATTACAAACTACTAAAGATACTCAGTGGAAGTTTTTTGAAGAGCCACAGCTGGAAAACTACCAATTGCACTGGCAAAATAAGAGCTCTGAAGTCTCGTCTGGCTCTTAAGCCTAGTATATCATCTTCCCCATCTTGCCAAATGTAGAAAAGCATGTGTTTTCTGTCAAAGTCCCACAGCAAGCCATGTGGAAAACAAAGAGCTATAAATAACTCCTCCCCAACACGAGAGGTGACTAATCTCCTGCTTCCAATAATATCACCCTCCAAACTCCCAAAATTTTCCTTTGCCTTTACCTGTCTTTTTTGGGGGCTTTACCTGCCACATTGCTGCTCTTTTCCTGACCACCTGTCTTTTAAGATCTCATCCTACTACATTTGATGTTCTCTTTCAATCCTCAAATACTTGCAAAAATGTCACTTTGATTACCTGTAACCTCCAAATTACTTTTGTGGAAAGATAGAGTTCATAAAAGAAAATGGAATTGCAAATGCTAACATAGGAGAGTATGATCCACTGTTTGGGGTCTGGCTTTTACTAGGATATTGGGTTAATTTTCTAGCTCCTTGACTCATTAGCCAGCCACTTGCACTCTTGATGCCTTTGTTTTTCCTGTCAGTCATGGGGGGGTACATGTTTGGTGCCTCGTTTGTAGTGAAATACCGTGTCTAAAGAAGAGTAAATTGTTTTGAGATGTGTTGATTAAAAGTAATTAAAAAAAGGCAATTTAAGCATTAAATGCTGCTTCCACAAAGTCAGCTGAAACTGTGCTACAGAGCTTAAAATCCATACAGGTCTGGGAAAAAAACTACAGGGAAGGATTTCCTCCTGCTGTCACTGCTGTCACTCACCATTTATCAGTTATGGGGCATAAATCACCCAATCACCCACTCTTGAATCTGCACTACATTTAGTGGAAATATGGTGCCAAAGTGGTGTAATCTTTACTAAGTATATGCTAACGGTTTTAAAGGGAGGATAGTTCAACAGCCTATGACATTATAGCACAATTGTATAATTCTTCACATAATAGTGGTACAACAGGGTGGTTTCTCAGTTTCTCAGTATTCTCAGTGGATATGTTTGAAACTGTGAGATACATAAAGCATATGATAGGGAAGTTTATGCGGACTTTTAAGCTCCGATTTTAACTAACCACTTAGTAATGACTATGTCAGTATTTTTAATTTTGTACTATGTTTTGGTGTGCTTATGAGCCAAACAATGATAGCTGAACTGAGCAAGGGAGATGATTTCATTTGTTGTTAAAAGAGGAATTTTTCACATGACCTAAGTCACACAGTTAGTGTAAGTCACTAGCTGTATTTTTTAAATTTATCTTCTTTTTTCTCCAGTAAATTTCTTCTATAGGTTCTGTCATTCACTTGTTGCATTTGCTTTCAAGTTAGGTTACAAAATTTTTCTTGCACATGTATCGTTTCACCCAATTGTTGTTCTCACCTGCTGCTAAAATAATAATGGCAACAATAACAATTTTGTAATGTGTTGAAAATCAGTTATTTGTGTTGGCTATGGTATTTCATGATTCTAGAGTAGCTTGTTATTTTGAATTTATTATGTATTTTGATAATCTTAGGGTGAGTCATAGTTAGTGGGGAAGACTGTCAGTAAATGAAGAACTGAAATCTTTATTGCTTTTCCATAATTTCTTTTTGAGTACAGCTTTGTCTGTTTCTTAGCTAGTTGCAAAATAAGAATTTGAAAGAGAACAGCAGAGGAAGAGTATTCCAGGGGAAAAAATTACAACTTTCTTTTCATTTGTGAATGAAATTATTTCTTTTAATTTGTTAGTTTTCATAGATTTTTCTAACTGATGCCACAGTTTTAAATTGAATTTCCACAAGAGATCTGTAGGTATCTTTTCCTGACAAATTTGTTTGGACAGTCAAAGTCTGGAAGTTTCCCCTGCGTATTTTAGCAAATCTCTATGGAGTCTATGTATTAGTCTAAAGTAGGAAAGTTAAATCTCACTGTGCTATGAAAATATGGCTTTGTAAAGCATTTATCTGCACATAACATTTTTAAATGTTTATGACTCTATACATAGAAAATTTTGATCGTTTTGGAGTTTTCTGGATGGTTTGATAATAATCTCTTCCTTTCCTTGTGTTTCGCCAGGCCCATCAGAGTTACTCTTTGACATAACTTACCCTCTTTTCCTGTATATTTTTAATATTTCATTTCTCTGTAACTTGTCTCTGGGCATCAATGTCTCCCTGACTATAACCATGGCTCTCCTTGCCTCTTTCTTCTTTTCTGTGTCCTTCTTGTGTCTTTCTATGTTGTCTAATGCTTTCCAAGTCATTCTGTTCCATGCATCCCTTTCCAGGTACCGAACCATTTTCTTTCCTCAACACTCTGGTTTGTTAAGAATACAGTTACAGCGCTGAGAAGGCAAACCACAGTTCAGCTCCATCTACAGGCTTAGGAATAATGACTGTTGTAACTAAGCACTCTAGCAAAATATTTTTGCAGTGCAAATAAGTCCTCTGTGTGGGAGGCAAACTTTTCAAATGTGCAGAGTATCATTTGAAAAGTTCCCTTGGGGCTCTGACCTTGTAGACAAATCTCTTAGAACCTAGTTCCAAATGGCTTTTCATGGTGAACTGTCCAGATAGTGTCTGCTCACAAGACTGTCTTTGGCAGGTCAGAATCAAATCTTGGTTGTGTCTGTACTTGCATTTCACCCTAGCCCGAATCAGGAGAACTCAGCCTGCTTCAGACAAAGTACCAGCGCAGGAGGAGTTAGGACAAAAATCAGTGACTCCATTTTGACACAGGCAGGAAACAATGAGAGGGAGGGGGCCTCATTTCTACAGCATAAATAACATTTTTGTGACTCCCGTATCATGATTCAGCAGCTCTGATGTCAATTTACAGTAACAAAGGAGACGGGAGATGGTCTGTGTGGGAAGGAGTGTTGACAAAAGCATCTTGTACAACTTCCTCTGGGCTCCTCAGCTGTGTTATCAGGGGTGGGCAGCTGTGTAGGACAAGCCCAGCATTAGGGGAGCAAAGCCCCAGACTGCTGAGAAGAAGTCTGTGGCAATAGCAAGAAATGAGGGTAGTAGATAAGCTTTCAAACTCAGGATCTATGATCTTTGTGGGGCCACTGACTCTGCCAACCAGCAGATGCGTTTACCTAGTGTAAGTCAATGCCTGTGCTGGAAAAAACACTACAGGCGCTGTTCAAAGCATATCCCATTTCTGATAATGCAAAATTTGTGAAGTTTAAAGATAGAGGATGAACCTAAAAATGTCATGGTTGGTTGAAACATTTTTAGATCCTTGCAATATTAATTTGGGGTTCTCTTTTTTGCGTTTAGATTTTTCAATTTTGTCAGTTTCATGTTTTCAAATTTTTCAAGCTGCCTGATAAAAAACTTCTGAAAGAAAGAGAAACTGAGATTCCCCAGAACCTCTTAGTATGCTGGGAGTTTTGGCTTCTGAGATTACGAAACAAAAGATAAAATACAAAACACTTAGCGTGAAGTTGTGAGGGAAAAAACGGATTTGGCAGTACTGTATCTCACAACTTAGCTATCTTTTCTCTGTCACTATTGTATCTAATACCAACCATATCCAGCTACACTAAGTTTTCTAGACCTCATCTTTGAAATGTTATGCCTGCATCCCTGTTTTGTCCTCCTAACACTTATTTTGAGTTGGTCTCTACACAGCCTTTCTTGCCCCAGCCTGCTAATCCTCCTTCTAATCATTTCTCTTGATGTCTCTGCTAAATTTTCACCTTTTCATCATTGATTGTGGCACCAGGAAAACGTTGCTGTGTACTGGATTACTCATCTTGGATGTTGTGTGTGACTTGCTCTATTTAACCAAAACTTCAAGTTTCTCAGATGGCTGGTGACAGTGAATGTTAGTTGAGCTTCAGTGACAATTCTCGTTGCTTTTCTTATTCTGAATCCTCCTCCATAATAATGTCTGCCACTGAGTTTCAGTGTTGCCTGTGGCACTCCCACTATTGCTCCAGTCCCGGGCTTCTTTGTCAACTAGAAAAGAAAAAAAAAAAAGGGCTTCCCCCACCTACTTTGAAGTACCTCAGCTGAACTTTGCTATCAATTGCACTTTTTTTAGTGCCAGCTTTATACAACTTCTGTCACCTTAGACAAACAGAAATGGAAAAACCCTGATCTCATAGTTTTCTTCCGTCTTTGAGAATGTATTCCATAATGCAGCATGTCAGATTGAAACATAGCAGGAGATGTTCTCCTTGGTCTTCTTACAGAACTGTTTGTACCAACCTACTGAGTAGTTTTGTATTTTACCCAAATGGAGACTGCATAGATTCATCAAGAGTCTGGAAGGAGACTGTACTGACCACTACACCATTGTGGCCTCCTCATTAGAAGAAAACTGGACTAGGCTGTAATACCTGGATTTAGAATTTGAGTGGTGAATACTAATAATAGATACTCATGAATTTAAAAGCTGGAGAATTTAATTCTGTCTCTTCTGGCTTGAGGTGGAGTAATACTGAATCACAGTATTGCTGCTTTGGAGATCCTTTTGCACTCCATGAACTCTTTCATTACAGGGGCCTGATATTTAACACTTTCTGCACACTATGCCTTAGAGCGTAAACACTAATCTTACAACTCTGCCAAGTGATGGCTACTCCACTTACAGAATATGTAGCACCACACAGTCTGGAGCTTGCACCACTCAGGGTGAGCAACAGCCCAGCTCTCACTATTTGTAGTAGTTGAGAGTGTGAATCTTGGCACTAGCATTCAGAATATGGACCTCACTAGGGAGGGATGTAGATCTCACTCTGTGCAGAGAATGAAAGCCTGAGGGTTGGTTATAAAGTATTTGTATGCCTGCAACACTGATACTGAAACATCCACACTGAACTGCAGCCTGTCCTCTGTCAACTGGAGGGCAGGAACCATTGTTTGGGCTGTGCCCTGGGAGATGTGTTAGGCTGTAGGAATCCAGCTTTTCATCACTGAGCACTGAAGAACATATGAAAACCCTCTTTCATGGTCAGGACCCAGCACTAGATATAAGATAAAGATTGTGTATCAAACATATAACACACACTGAAACCCAGTTTGGCAGGGTAGTATTCTGGCCCCATTTTTTAACTGTGAAACCTCAGCAAAGAACAAACCAAGGCTGGTGTTCTGCTAGAGGTCTAGATTCTGCTAGACCTTCTAGCACTGTTCATTGTTCACAGTCATATAGATTTCCCTTCCTTTTCTTGTTTACATTTGTTAAAACTAGGTAGAGCACCTTTTCAGGATGAACCTCAGTTCTAACTTTTGTAAATCCTCTGTGGCTCATCTGCCACAGTTCACTCATCTGCCCTAACCTGCTCTCTGGCTATATCTTTCCCAGATCAGGCCCGTCTTATTTTCTTTTTTCTCCAGCATGACACTGAAATCTGCCCAGATTAAATAGCCCTCACCAGGCAGCCCATTTACTCCTTACACACACTAGTAAGGTGCAGTGGCTCAGACTGAGCTCCTAGCTGGAAGTGCGCATCTGTGCATGGAGGCAGACATACGGGAGTCACTGGGGCTAGCGGACAAACTTGTGGTGCACACAGAGTTAATATGCTGACAGAAACACTGAGGTTTACATCTGTAAAACCAAATATAAAAATAATATGATGAGTAAGACTAAAATTCCCTGTTCTGAGCTTCCATGGGGCCAGCTCCCCTCCCCCCCATTCAGGCCTCAGCAGTCACTTCTCCTTTTCTGCTGTGCCTTGCAGAAACGTGTCCTGGGATGAGTCAGAGCAGGACTTCCAGGCAGTAGCGTTACTGCATTTGGCTCCCACCAAACAGCAGGCAAAAATGCCTATTGCTGGGGCCTCGCAGCTCCTTTCGTACTCTTAGAGGGCTCTCCCTCTCATTCACTTGTTATCCCTTGAGACTGTTTTTTTCGGAATTGTAGGATCATAGAAAACATTAGGGTGGAAAGGGCTGCTGAAGGTCACTTAGTCCAGTCTCCTGCTCAAAGCTTCTCAATTATATCAGGTTGCTCAAGGTCACAGCCCGATGAACTTCTGAAAATCTCCAGCAGATACCACAGCAACTTTGGATGCCTCTTCCAGTGCCTGACCACCTTTATCGAGAAGAACTTTTTAAAATCTGCATGCCCTATCCACATTCATGGTCTGTCCCTGTTTCTCTTGCCCATGCCCATCCGTCAGTGCTTAACATCTAGTCTTAGACATGTGGGCCCTCCAAAGATGTTTTTATGTGCCCTCTCCAGAGATTTTGCTCTGGTACCTTCTCTTTGCAGTTAGTGCTCTCTTGGGGCACCATGCATGTCGCACCCTTTTTCAAAAGGGAACTTCTGACTGTACGAGAAGAAAAAATATATTTAAGAACGTCCTGAGGACAGAGTGCAGATAGCACTATTAGGTGCGAGGAAGCATGAATTTACTAAGCCATTCTGATCCCTTTATTAGCAAATTTTAGGGTGGAAATTCAGCTGCCAAAATGTCTCCCTAGGAAAGAACACCCCCCCGCGGTGGCTAGGGAGCCAGACTCCTCTGGAGGGTTCCCTCCTTCGAAGCAGATGCTTGCCAGGCTTTCATGAGACACTCAAGGCCAACTCCTACTGGGGCTGTGCCTGGCTAAAGGAAAGTCTCCTTGGGGAAGGTTTAGCACCATCCTTGGGCTTGGGGAGTTCCCGTCCTGCCAGCACACCACCTCATCTTCCTGGGGAGAGGCGACCAGCAGTACAGCCGTACCAGCCTCGTTCCCCAACCCCGCCTGCACTAAAAGCCCAAGTACCACGCTCAGCTGTGCGCTGCGACAGCAAAACAAATCATTACCAAGCTCTGACTGCACGGTGCCGCGTAACTCCCAGCCGCATTTGGATATCCTGCAAAGGCCACTCATGCAGTACGACCCTTGCGTTTAATTGCTTGTGTCCAGAAGCTGTGTGAAAGATCAGATCTAATCTGCCAGATTGTATCTTCTTCCCCGCTCCCCGACGCTGGTGAAATTCCCGATTTCCCCACCGAAAGATGCTTTAGCGCAATCCCCGGCAGGGAAAGGGGAAGTCGGCCCGGGCCCAGCGATGCCGTTTTGCGGGCAGGTACCACCTCCGTGCGGTGGCTCTGCAGAAATACAGCTTTAACGGGATCGCCGCTTTCCCCAGCACGGCGTCAACCTGCTCCAGAGCCACTTGGAGCTACTAACTCCAGAAACTTCAAGAGCCAATTATGCGTGTGAGAATAATTGCTTTGCCATTCTTCCTTGTACATTTATTCCATCTTTTTTTTTCCTTCAGCTGAATGATCTAAACGCATTTTTCAGATTGGAGACCCAGCCAAATGTACGTTAGTACATTTAAAAAAAATCATACCAAGAAAAAAAAATCAAAAATAGTGTTTTTTAAATCAATCTGTTTGCAGCATTTGCCATTAATTGACTAATACTTTGAGTGACTGCATTTTTCAGTAAACAAATTATTTGTCCAAAAGATGTGCCAAGCTCCACTGATACCTCTTGGCTTTTGTGGATGCACAACACGCCAGCCTTTGGAGGCCGTGCACGAGGTGTACCCGACGGCTCTGTCTTCATGGGTGCCAGTGTGCTGTAGTTGCTTTACATTTTTTTCCTGGAAAGCTGCTTCAGTTCCATCATTGCCACACTCTGGCAAGAAGACACAAGAGACCACAAAGATTGTAACAAGGGCAAGCGCCGGAGACACTCAAGTAAAGATGTTAGAGGGGCAAGAACATCAGTTACAAGTCAAGGAACTGGATATATGGTGACTGGTTTTGTTAGTCTGCCTTTAAAAGTGATCTGGTTTGGGTTTGGGGTTTGTTTGTTTGCTTCTCCTCAGCTAAGGAAATCGTTCAGTAAAGTCACTTTCAGGGAAATCAGGTTGAAGCAGCTCCGTGGCTTAAGGGAGGCAGGAGAAGGAGGTTCCTGCTCCCTGCTCCAGTTGGCTAGTCTCTATTGTGACAAAATACCAGCTTTTGGACCCAGCCTGCTGGGCTCTGATTTCACCATACTGGTCTCTGGACTACCACTGAAAATTCACTGCAGTTAAGAATTCTGCCACCAACTGTGAAAAAGCTCCATTTGATGCAGGCTGTAGTAGCAGCTGCCGCTTGATCATAGAATCGGTGAGGTTGGAAGGGACCTTTAAGATCATCAAGTCCAACCATTAACCCA
>VXBO01015140.1:279786-292971 GCA_013400135.1 Rhinoptilus africanus
TTTTTTTCTCTCCCATCCCCTGCCCAGATGGAGCTGTATTTCTCTGGGCAGTAGCTGCCAGCAGGAGTAGCAGACTCAGTCCCTCATCTTTCCAGTGGAATCTGGCTCATGCCAAGGGCGTGTGACTCCAATTCCTCCTCTGTCTTTCTACTTTCCTTCTCTTGGTGATTGAGGAAGTCTGTTCTTGTCTCACAGTGCAGATGTCACAATGCTTTCTGAAATATGTCACATTTCTGGCAGTTGTCACTATTAAACTGGGGTACCAAAGCTGCTGATTTACATTGTAAGGACAAAAGGATTAAGGGTGAAGATCAGAATTCTGATCCTGATTCATGCTCAATCATCTCTGACAAAATTCAGTAACAAGTTGTTTTCCCCTAACTTAGGGCTGTGATTCCAAAGCACCAGCTGGAAAGATTCCCAATGGAAGTGGCTACCCCCTGCCAAAGGTGTCAGGCCAGTCCCAAAGAGCAGGAAAGGGTTCAACTCAGTGTAATGGCTCCTCTCTCCAGTCTTGTTCAACAGACAACAGAATCAAGGTAAGACACTCACAAACTGACCTTCACATCATAGATTTTCGAGGCACCTATTTTAAAATTCAATCAGGAGGATGAGTTGTCTGTGGAAAGAATTGTGCCTGATTGAGGAACACGGTGTTTGAGTGAGTTGTGCTTAATTTGGCTCTGTCAAAGTGTCTGTCCAAGTCACAGCACAGAGGAAGTAGCGGACTTGGAGAAAATCTGCACTGCAGCTTATGCAAAAGAGCTAAAGTCACTATTGTGCAGGCATGAGTCTGATGATGTGCATTTTGGCTGAATCCTAACACCAAAGTACGGTACTTTCACATGTTGTTATATAGTAGTTATATCTTTATTTGCTTATTTTTTTCTGTTCTCTAGTACACATTGTACCAATTGTGAGCTGCACTTTTCCATTTAAGGCACCTTTTGGAAGGGTTTTGACAGCTGAAGCTACTGTCACTTAGAAGCACTGTAACACTTAGAAGTTCAGTTTCTCAGATCAGCAGTTTACCTGCTGCCAATAAGGGCTTTTTGTCCACTTCTGCCTCCAAACCTGTGCTTCCCATCACTTCTTTTGCACTTCTCTGACCCCACAGTGGGCCTATTCAGGCAGCTAAACAGGCAAAGAATTAGCTTTTTTCCCCCTTCCCCCTGCTTTATTTCTCTCCTAACTTCCTCAGCCAGCTTGGCATGTAGATAGGCAGCCTGTAGTGGTGGGATAAGGGAGATCAGCACGCTCATAGGATTGGAGGTGGAGGAGAGAAAAAGAGTACTGTACCACTGGGCGGTGACTAACCTTTAGATTGGCTTTGCTTTCAGTTTTACGTTACTATCCTTGCACTGCGGAAACCCCTGCCTGGGTAACATTACAAGCAAGAGAGTAAACAACTGCTTTGGTGAAAGAGGACCTATAATTTGAGTATGAAAGCCCATAAAAATGTGCAAGATTGTAGGAGAGTAACTATGTACAGAAAGCGTGGTTGCATGAACTCACCCAAACCTGGATGGTGTGGTCAGTCAGAGGCTCTTCGGTCTTTCTATTTTAAATCTGTTTTGCAGTAACTTTATAGCTCTTACTATGCAATGTGAAAGAAATGCTGAGGTCGCTGGGTATTTTTGATATCTGTCACATTCATGTAATCTGTGCAAAGTGCAGGGTGCTGCGTTGGTGTTTCTAGAGGTGATAGCAGTGAACTAACCAATATCACTGGGTTATGAAACATTGTGCCATTATTTTAGAAACATTTATATAAGGAACTATGGACTTAGAGTATGGTTAGTCTGCCACCGATTACAAGTAGAAATGAAACACTGATGGCAGACACAATTGCTCAGGGCCTGGTCCTAATGTAAAACATAATAATGTAATTAACGGTAATTGATATTATCTTATGGAATATAAATTCTTGCCAACCAGACATTTTCCCCAGCCTTTTATTCTGTCATAAGAATGTTTGATAAAGGTTATAACACTGGAAAATGTATATAAAACATAATGTTCTCCCCCATTTTAATAAAACTAGTACTGCACGAAATGAAGTTTGCTAGTATTAGCTGTATTAAAAATCAGTTATTCTATATTATAAGCAGGAACTAGGTTAATGCAGCCCCCCTCAAATCTGTTCACTGGTGGTTTATGTTTTTTTAAGTGGTTATTTATAAAACCAGTGTATCTTCACGTTTGCAGATACTACTGTATTACTTAAATGGCGCATTGTGACTGCATGAGGTCAGAAGAGATGAATTTTAACATGTTTTGATACATAAAAATATTTAAGAAAGAATGCAGATCACATTTACAAAATAAGGACAGTTTCCAGGAAGCCAGTGCCTTGGAAAAAGGTACAAGAATCACAGTAGGAAATTATTTGAACATATTCTTCCGTTATCATGCTATGGTCAGGAGGATGGGTGAGTAGGAAATAGTATGTAAGAGAAGAGGCAAGTGTTCCTCTTTCTATATCGCAGTAACAAAACAGCTGTCTGCCTTTTTCCAGTAGTGTTATTGACAATATAAAAAATACTACCGATAATTTGTAAAGGGGTTGCTCTTTAGCTCTGTAGCTGTGACAGATCAGGGGTGGCTTAAAGTATACAAATACCCATGTAGAGGCATGACTGAATTTGAATAGTTAAAGCTGTACCAAACTGTAGCAGACTAGAAATCAAACTGTCACTGAGGGTAACTTGCCACTGGACCAACTTACCTTAGAGATACAGTAGATTTTTTTGTCACTAGTGGGCTTTAACCTGTGATTTAAGATACTTTGTAGAAAGTACGCTATAGCTTAAGCAACAATGAGCTTTGTGCAGAAGTGAAATGAGATTGTTTCAGTTGTGTTATGTAGAAGGTCTAGACAACAACGGAGAGCCCTTCTAGCTTTAAAACCCTAACGTGACTGCTCAGTCTTATAGACTGTTGTCAATATGTCAACTAGAAACTAATGAGTTAACTTGTGTGGTTTTAACTTTCTACCTTCTGAGACACATAATCTGAATATTTTAATAGTCTTTCTGATAGGGGGGAAATTACCAAAGCTACCAAGATATTCTGCATTGTTAGCCTGTTTCCTTAGGCAACAACATAAGCAGTCATTCCATCTGTCTGTCCATCTGTTCTGCCCTTCATTTTCAATAACTTTTGAACCCATAATTAATTTTACCTGAGTTCAAGAGAGGACAGAAGTCTTGAGGGTAATCAAATTTCTGCAAGTTCCATAAAAATCAGCATGGCGATAGGGGAGGAATGCAAACGAATGCCCAGTTGGAAAACTGTCTGAACTTAGCGACTGTGTGCTGCTTGGCAGATCTGCCTGGTTGGCACATGGGCAGGTAAGTCTCACTGCCCCTACCTGGTGGGGAAGTGGCTGTCATGCAGTGCAGGGTGGGGAAGGGACATGCAGGGAAGCCAGTGTTGGCTGGGAGTAAGCAAAGTAGGTGCTTGCGAGGAAAAGAGAGAAAGCCATAGCAAACCAGACTTCTTTGGTTCTGTTATTCACTCAGTAACCCCATTTTTTTTTCAGAGAAAAAAAAAAGTGAAAGATGCTATTTAAACAAAGAAACAAAGTCACCCTTCAGGGCTTAACAATTAGTAAGCTGTAATCAGTCATCCTTTGTACATATGTATTAGAACTTCTGCTCTTCAGCTGCTGCTCTAATGATTTGTCCTGGCTTGAAAACTGCAGGTGGGAGACTTCCTTTGCACCCAGGCATAGATCAGTTTTGTCCTGCATTGCAGCCTTTGTTCCCTCAGCAAGTAAAAACATTGTAGAGTATTTTCACTTTGCTTATTCTTTCTTTTTCCCTGTGGCATGTGGGGTCTTTGCTGATTTGTAGAAATATGTTTTATTGCACAGTGACATTAACTCTGAAGCATGAACATAAACACTTCATCTGTCTGTGTGCTTTATGAGCAACGAGAATATCCTATTAGGAATTCGCAGAATGTAAATGTCAGAGGCTCATAACTGTCAAATCAACCCAATTTATTTCTGAGCACTCCAAGGCTTTGCTTCTTTCAGTGACAGCTTTTGCCCAAGCCACTGACAAGAAAAAGTCATAATGTTTTAATCATGAAGTCTATTTTTTCCCCTATACGGTGGTATGGGGAAAGCATTTTTGTGTAAAGCTTATGTGAATAATTATTACTAGCCTGTGGGGAAAATGCAATCACATAAAATCCCAACATGAAAAGGACAAATTTCAGACAGTCATATTTGACTCAAAATGAGGAATGAGAAGTAAAACTGCTGTGATCATGGGTCTGCCTACATGTGTCCCTTTGTGTTCCCCTTCTTACAGAAACATGTAGGGAACTTCTGCATCCATTGTGGAGATGTTACTTAGTTCATTACTTAAACGTGATCTGTATTGAGGCTTTGCTTAATTCTTTATTTTCATATTTAACCATCAGTGCACTTTTAAAATTCAAAAGCCTATGAAGATGTCCCAAGGTTGTGCAGAAGTGTCCTGCAGAGAGGTGATGCTTTAGAGAGAGACTTGACAGAAAGCCTGACCTGAGCTATGGCATTCAGATGTCAGGAGGAAAAGGTGCCCCAGGCAGAGCTTGATAGAAACAGGGAAGAGCAGAAGACCAAAAAGAGCTCATGAAATCCATCAGCACTTGTGTTTTTCCAGCTGAACTTCAGCACCTGATGCTATGGTGAAGTAAGAGGTTAATGCCTCACAGTTTCTAGACAGTCACTCCTCTCCGCTCACTGGATGCTGCCCTGTATTTGGAGTTGGTGTGTGCTAACTTAGCTCTTGAGTCCAGAGGCAGCTTGATGTACTGGCTAACACCTGGTTTGGTAACAATTTAAACTGCTGTACAGTGAAATGCGGTAGTTTTTGTTAAATTTGTTGGAAAAAACCCGAAAACCTGTGAGCAAAGTATATGTAGTGGTATCCTCATAAATCACTTCAGGTCTAATACTCAGAATTTGTCTGGAGATGACCATAGTTATCACGACAGGGAAGTCTAACATGGAGATGGACTTGTAAGGAAGGAAGCTGCTTTATCCTTATAATTTTAAGAAATGTGTTTATATGCAAATGTATATATTTGTCCAGCCTTCTAGTAGGTGGCTTTTTGGTGACTGTCATCACTATCTTCTCTTTTTATTCTTTGGTAAGGGAAAGCAAACCCACAGGCACAAGCTTTTTTAGTACAATGCTTGAAGACTTGTTCAGTTATAAAAAGCAATTTCAGCAGCATTTGTTCTGTTGCATTGTTCATGCCAGCTTTTGAAGAGGAGATATTTAACAGTTGGATATTAAAGTACATGACTAGAAAATGAGGTCAGGTCATTTTTGAAGCCAGTCACCTGTGCAAATTAGTCAGCGTTACCTACAATTGGGTTGACTTAGAATCACATATATTCTTGCATTTTGGCTTTCTTCTTTTTGCTTTCTTGTCTTCTGTTTCTAGAGCTCTCTGTCTTTTGCATAAGATGATTATCCAAATCTCAGACAGTACTTGCCTACCCTAAAACTTAGTTTACTCTAAAATTGAACGTAACATTTAATTTGTACTTGAGCACTGTGACGTAGTTTCAGATCTTGACCAGAAGATCCGAAGAATTGCCATGTCATGACTTTTCCCATCTGACCGCGACTCTGTATAACCTTTGTCTGAGCCATGTGCTTTCTTTTGTCTTGTTATGTCTCTTCCTTTATCAGGGGCTCTTCCTTCTCTTTGCAGATTAGTGGATACCTCAATCTGCTGGCCAACACCATTGATAACTTTACACATGGCCTGGCAGTAGCAGCCAGCTTCCTGGTCAGCAGAAAGGTAAGGTTTCTGTCACCAGCTGTGTACTGAACTGGGGAGGCCTCTTGTCAAGTGGGATGCAGCATGCAAAAAATCCCCAAAGATATGAGGAGTTCCCTCCTATTTTCTGGAAGTTTCTGAGAAAATGGAGACTACAGTAAAAATCCACCCTATCCTGACCCTCTGGTGCAGAGCATCTTCAAACCTGGGACATGTTAGTCATTTGTACTGGCATTAGGGGAAAGGTTAGCTCATCTACCCTTTAATAATAGCTCTAAACTCTGAGTAACAGGTCTTAACTTGAAGAAAGGGGTCTTGACATGCTGATGAAAGTCTCATCTCAGAGCTGGGGGAACTGTTTCCTAATCACCTTCTTTCCTGTGATACAGGTTGGATTCCTAACTACAATGGCCATTCTCCTGCATGAAATCCCACATGAGGTGAGAGGGGCTTTGTATTCTGCCATCATGAGAGATTCTAAGGGTACTTCCATCTGCAAAGAGGAGGGCTGGGTCTGGGTAACATTTTCTTGTCCCTTTGAAAGCTGCTTCCTCTGGGAGACTGGCAACATGGAAATCCAGAAACAGTCTTGAAGCACTGGTCTTGTTGTAACTGAGAATGTTCATATTTGTTAACTGTCATCTCTTGGTTTTCTTAGGTTGGAGACTTTGCAATCCTACTTCGGGCTGGCTTTGACCGCTGGAGTGCAGCCAAGATGCAGCTTTCCACAGCTTTGGGGGGGATTCTAGGAGCCTGCTTTGCAATATGTGCTCAGTCACCAAAAGGAGCAGGTAAGGCTCCCTGGGACCTCTGTAGGAATAGGAGGGTGGGGCCTGTCATTCCCATGTGTATATCTTCTTTGCCTTTTCTGTTCTCTCCCATGTCTTTGTCTCTCAGTAATGACAAAAGCTTTCTGTATTTGCGCAGGGGAAACGGTAGCCTGGATCCTCCCTTTCACTTCTGGAGGATTTCTGTATATTGCCTTGGTAAATGTTGTGCCTGATCTCCTGGAGGAAAAGAATCCTTGGTAAGTGCTTCCTCCTATTCTGCTGCAGCAATTCTTGCTGCCAGGGAGCAGGGATATAACCCTTCTCCATGTCTGTTCTGGGACCACATGAGTGCCAGCTTTCCAAATCCCACAGGCAAGACAGGGATGGAATCTAGATAGTCTGGTGCACTAGCTATTGCATTTGTGGGACTACAAAGACCCCATAAAACATGAAAACCTTCAACTGGGTCAGTCTCAAAGATTGTGCTAGTGCAGTATGTAGCATGACCAGCTAGAGCAGGTTGCTTAGAAACATGCCTAGTAAGATAACTCGTTCTCCACTCTTGTCAGCTTCTGACGTGTAGTGGTTTAGGGCCCCATAGAGGTGTGTGTCTGGTAACCACACGTGAGCCTATCCTTCACATGCTACTCTCATCCATTTTTGACTCTATCCAGTATTTTGGGCTTCTGCAATCTACCATTATTTGGCCATAATCTACCATTATAAAATCCATTATTTTGGGCTTCTTTGCTGCCTTCTCCAGCATTTGCATAGTTTGACTGCAGTGTGTTAAATGATGCTTCTTATTATTGTTTTTTTTTCTTGATTATTAATTTTTATTAGATGCTGCTGTGTTGCTGTATGAGTAGAAAATTATAGTTTTCTTCTTTTTGTTATTCAGCATTTCATAGTCTGTTATTGTATCCCACCTCAGTCATCTCTCTTCTACACCGGTATAAATATTCTGGTATATCTGGCTTCCCCTTATTTGTATTATTCTAGTTTTTTGCAGCCTGATTAAGGCTGTAGCAGGTCCAAATCCAGGTGTACCACAGTAAAGGCCCTCTCAGATCTTCTAGCAGAGCTGCCCCTGAATGTTTGTTCCTATTTCAGTTGTGATGAGATAGGTAACTTCAGTAGTTCAGTAGCCAAGAAGCCTTGTCTCACCTAGTTCATTTTGACTGAAACAGTTAACAAAGTGCTCAAAAAAAACAGCTCCACAGTTATATCTGAGGAAGCAGGAACCTCTGGTGGAGAAATGTTAATAACCAGTTGGGAGCTTGCTTTTGGGTTGGTAACCTCTTGGGCTGGCAGATCTTTTGGCAGAATATGCAGAGGTGGTAGGTACATGGTCATGGTCACTTCAATCCAATTTTAACCCGAGACGGTGCTAAAAGAATGGCAAAATTAATCAGCTTTTTTTTTTTTTTAATTTTCATAACTGTAGTTTTTAGCTGGATGAGGTCCCTAAAGTATCTGTGAACATGCTGCACAAGTGCTGGTTCTCTTGTGAGGGAAAGGACGGGAATATGTACCTGGGTAGCCGAATGACTGAATCAGCTTAAATTGATTTTGAAACCTGAAGTCAGGCCTTGCAGCTGAATGGAACAACTACATGTCAGTTTATAGAGAACAACTTTGCTTGGGGTGCTGGGAAGGAGTCTTCTCATTTGTGTTAAGTGGCTTCATACAGCTCTTGTGTTCTGCATGTGGTAGATACGGAAGGGCAAAGAACAAACCGTTCATGAGCCTACTGGGATTGGTCTGTGGCTCCTCCTAATTTTGCTGTTTCTTTCCCAGGAACTCCCTGCAGCAAATTCTGCTCCTGTGTACAGGCATTACAGTCATGGTGCTACTCTCGCTCACAACTGAGTGACCTCTGCGCAGACCTCATGATGCCTCCCAGAGCCACCCACCGCAGTGACTCTGAGCTGTTACAAAGCAATAAGGAACACTAATGTTACTTCCTATGTGTGTGTGTGCGGATCTGGCTGCTAGTATGAGAAGCAGGTGAGAAAGAGGTCTGGGTGTGCAAGACTTCATTCCCTGGCTCTCCTATCTCTGTTCTGCTAAAATCCACACATCGGGGCTTCCGGGTTTTTTATTTGTTTGTTTGTTTTTTTATGGAGCAAAAGATACAGTGAGCAGAAATGAACTGAGCAAGTGCTCTACAGTAAGTGGACAATGTTTTATTCGATTCATTCTGATGGAACTACACCTCCCAAGCTCTTGCGTGAAAACAACAGAAGCGATTCCTGTAGCTGATGAAGAGGAAGCACTTTTTCTACCACTCTTAACAGCTGGAGGCAGAACAAGAATGGCAAAGCAACAATAAGCTAACAGCTTTAGCCAGAGCTCCCTACCCATGAGAAGTTACGGTGCTATGAGATAGAGGGGGAAAAAACCCTTTCCAACTTGATCTCCGGCTTTTCATTGACATCACTTGTTCCTAAAGGTAGTATTAGCCTCAGCAGTCCACCTCTTTGGTCTGTTTTGTACTCGTTTATGCTGTTATCGAGCCAAAAGCTTGAGGCACTTTAGGATAGGTCACTACAATTAAATGTATCAGCTTGGAGATGACTTGCCTCAGCCCTAACCACTCCAATAGCCAGCACAGCCTAACTGTTTATCTGAAAAATGATCAGTAAATGTTTCTTCTGTTGCCATGCTACCAGGTCAACTACATCTGGAAGGAAGGCCATGTCGCTGTTGCAACTGAGCTCCCTCTCCTTCTAACGATTAGCTGAACATGGCTCTGAGCCTGCTTTCAAGACCCAAATCAACCATCCTCTGCCCCGCACCATGCTTCAGAGCTCTCTTGAGATGTAGCATGTTAGCGCTGCCTGGCATGCTACAGCAGCCCTAGACTGTCGTGGCAGAGGTCTGGGCAGTTTGGGCAATAGTTGAACATTACAGCCTGGTCAGGAGCCTATAACCCATGGATAGCTTTTTCCTCTGTTCAGTGTAGACTATTTAAGAGCATGCTATAGCCAAAAATGTAGGTGGGTAGACTATTTCTGGGCTTCTTACCTTACAGTGGAGTTGATCTGTTGGGGATGAATGGATAAGGAAGAATACTGACAGCCCTTAAAGAAAGGGGCATAGCAGCAAAGACTACTGGAGGGAGGGTGAAATGGGAAGGGTGAAACTGCTGGTGAAAAGATTTTAAAGAACAGGTCTAGAAAAGCTATGTGATAAGTAAGGAGAGAAAGGGATATGAAAGGGTGACAATAAGTATGCTTTAAGAGGAGTTTTCTGTTGTGTGACTCTTGGGATAAAATTTTTGTCAAATTGAGCCGCATGAAAACAAATTACATTTCTAGTGCTTTCCTGCATCCCAGCTCCTGGGCCTGACCAGGCCATTGTTCCACAGGGATGTTTTCTTTATGCAGAGATGTGCAGAATTACTACATCATCCCTTCTGCAGAGCTTATTCTCACTTTGCTTAAATCTGTTTAAAAACAGATCTAATTGAAGTAGCCGAGTCATCGGACACAAAACAGGTGCCACAATGTGTATTGCACCAACTCAGCTCTGTTTTTAAACAGCTGTTGTAAATCAGTGCAGCTCTCCAGTCTGCACAGGGCCTTATCAAGAGGGCTCATCCCCTGAGAGGGCAATTTGGGTCAGAGCAACGAGGCAGGTATGCTGCCCACAGCAGAGGCATTTACTTCCCGAAGAGATTCCTGAACTGTTGACACAGTTCTTTTTTTACGACAGCTCCTGTCCTACTTTTCAGAGAGCGCTGGAGAGCTCACGCTTGCAGTTCTCTCTGCCCAGGAACTGCTGTTTAAAATCTTTTCAGCTTTCCTTACCCCAGGCTTACATCAGTAACTAGTTTCACTGCAACAACAAGGGAGGCTTAGTGCAATGTTTTTATTCCTCTTTACAAAGTTGCCTTCCTGCCAATTTACTGCCTCTATCATTCAGTTGTCATGAAGTCTGAAGGTAGCATCCGCTTCCTGCTTTCCTGGAAGGAGGATTAATCTGACTAGCCTGCAGGGACTGAGGAGGTATGCTAAGCCTCTAGTTCTAGCTTTGGGGTGTTTTCTCCTCCCCTCGGCTCCACCTTCCCCAAGGACTAAAGGGAAGCGTGCCCTGTAGTAGAGCTCTGGAGGAGGCAGGTTTCCACAGAAAAATGTGCCTGCTGTTTCCCAAGGTGGCTTTCTCAAAATTAGGTTGGCATTTAAGTTGAGGCATTGCCAGGTGAGTGCTCATGAGTTCACGTTGTTGCATCAGCACGGAGCCTTGCCAAGGCTGAAAACCGCAGTCAGGATTTTGTGCTCAGCCTTCAGGAATGTGAAGTGGATGACACCGAAGAAGGAATTCCTGAGCTGTTTTTCTTGGCTGATACCGCAGGCCTGGACAGTCTGTGGTTCTTGGGAAGATACCCTGGTAGGAGGTAGCACGGGGCTTGCAGGAGGGAGGGAGGAGCTCATTTGTTTTCCACTACATCAGCCCTGTGGCTGAGGATGGAGAGCCTTGGGAGGAAATGGAGCGTCACTCCACCATATTTGTCACTTTTGGAAATGCAGAGAGAATCGTATTTTCTAGCTCTATTTTTTCAGCTGCTCTTATGCATTTTCCCCTTTCATCTGTATTGGTCTGCTCTGCATGGAGACAATAGAGATGAAATAAATGGTTTTCCATGTGGGTTTGTTGGTTTTTTTTTTTTGTTGAAGCTACTACTTCTCTTTGAATTACAAATTCATTTCAAATTTCATTTGAGTTAGAGAGCAGCATCCCTGGGTTATTCTAGAGAAGTCCGGGCTCTGTCTTGTTCCTCCTTTCTACTTTCTCCTTTTCACAATTGAAAGAAAAGGTTCTATGCTAGTTCCCTGTTCCTGCTACAGTGCGGGCCAGGAGCGCTGTGGTCTGATCATTATTCTTGGCTGCTAGTCTGGGTTCCCTGGAAAGCATCACCAAATGAGTTGCTTCTCTTTGAGGGGAGAGCTTGCATGGTGACTGACTATCCGGAGAGTTTTGCAACCGTACTTTGTTGGAATCACTTATTTTTTTTATTCTAAAAAACTGAAGGCCTATCTGGGATCAGATAAGATGAAGCCAGTTACCTGCCATGTGGGACAAAGGCACACTCCTCAAAAGTTTTATGTAAGAATTGCCCAGAAAAGGACTAAAGGGATTTTCTCTACCCCCAAAAAACATGAGTTCAGAGCATGTTTATCCTCCTTTTAATTTGAAAGATTTTCAGCCTATAAATACTGAATGGTAGCACATTGCTCTTGGTTCTTACCAAAGTCATCTTTAAGAAGAGGGAAAACCATAACCCTGGAAGATGAAGGCAGGTAGGTCATCAAGGGCATGATTTCATGGTCTGGGGACTTTGCCAGCAATCTACATTTTGGAATCTCTGTCCCTGCCTTTGGAATGCTGCATTCTTTGGCTGTGCTGGTACCTCTGCCTCTGGGGCTGTGCTGTGAGCCTCCCTCCCCCATCCCTTTTCCCCTAGTCAAAAATAACATGGATTAATCAGTTGCCTGCTTCACAGGCTCCACAAAGAGTGTCTCTGGCACAATTGCAGTAGCCCAGAGGGGAGAACAATTGGAAGGAGCCTCAAATGTGGGTACTTTCCGAGGTGATGGTCTTGCTGAAGCCCCTGTCTTCTGAAACTATCGCCTGAGGAACTGATGCAGAGCGTAGGATGACATAAGATTGCAGATTTAGGAAACATGAATATTTGGATCTTTCCAGGAAAGAGCTGTTACAATTGAAGGATTTTTCCATGTTACCTAAAGCAGTCCTTGTATTTGAATTTATTATTTTTTTTAATGTGGAAGACTTAATTTGGCTGGTACGCGTAAGAACATTCTTTTGACAGCAGCCCTTTCAGTTTGTCTGCCTTGAAGGCACTGATGTGCAGCTGCATTGATGGCAATCCCATCTGTCCGGTGCAAACTACGGAAGGGGAGCGTGCTGAAATGTGGTTAAAACAAGCTTCATCTGTGGTTGCTGCACGTTTCTAGCAGGCAGGGTGCTCTGGGGAGAGCAGGCGTGCCCTGCTCTGGGCAGGGTCCTGGGAGCAGTGCTGGGGAGGGCATTTAGCTCGTGCTCCGTGTTGCTGGGAGAGCAAGAAGTGACAAGGTGGTGGTGGAGGAAGGATCTGCATCTCCTACAGCTGTCCGGTTGCGCCTGGGAAACAATTTAAAGTAACAAACAAAAGCTAAGGATTTTAAATGCGGACATTAGAGTTGTAATTTAGACTGTATGACTAGATTGTCTTAGCTGGAGGCCAGAATTGAAAAGTCAACGTCCTGACAACTGCCTTTGGGGACGGATAGTGCTGCAGCTGGAGGAACGAGTCCCATACAACGTGCGGGATCAAAAGGGATTTTGTGCCCTTGGAAACGTTGCGTTTAGCTAATGGCTTGGATTTAGCCATTGTATAAA
This sequence comes from Rhinoptilus africanus, assembly GCA_013400135.1. NCBI lineage: Eukaryota > Metazoa > Chordata > Aves > Charadriiformes > Glareolidae > Rhinoptilus > Rhinoptilus africanus. The sequence goes on from VXBO01015140.1 coordinate 292,755, forward strand.
ATAGATGGACGTTTTGCAGCCCTTCGGGCCGTGCTTCCCGTTATCTGGCAGCGCGGGGCTGAGGAGGGATGGTAATCAAAGCGCCAGCAGGTGCTGCGGCGGCGGGTGGTCGCGTTTCCTCCGCGCTCTCAAAGCGCCCCGGTGCCGGCCGGCCGGCCCTCTGCCCTTCCGCCCGCCGGGCCGCTGGAGGGGCGAGCGGCAGCCCAGAGGGGGCCAC
>VXBO01015140.1:293373-304614 GCA_013400135.1 Rhinoptilus africanus
CCCGTGGTCCCGGGTGTCCCCTGGCGTGCGGGAAGCGGCGAGCGTGGCCCCCATCCCGGGGTCTTGAACGTCTCCCTGTCTGCTTAAAATGCTGCAGTGCTGGGTGGGACCGCGTCCTCGGAGAGACCCTTCTGTGGCCCGGTGCAGGGCCTGATGCTCGAGCAAGGTGTCGGTGGGCATTCTCCGAACGCTGGCACCTTCTTGTTATTGAGTGATGTACAGTATTGCTTATAGCTCTGTGGTGTTTGCAGCGAGGGGAAAGGGACCTGTTGTTCCTGTCGGAGCGTGGGGGAGTTCTCGTTGGTGCAGTGGATTGCCAGGCCTTCATGGTGGCAGATGTCACTCAGGGCTCCAGGGGTGACAGGAGAGAAAGCTATGGACCTTCTGCTATTGTGGCATGCGGTACAAAGCCAAGCCGTTCTCAAACTATGAGTAAAATTCATGAACTGGATGGTACAAATAATGTAGTGGGCTGACCCATTAAGTCAAAATAAATGACATATAAAGCAAGCTTAGGATAAAAAATGCTGTGTATGATTAATGATAAATAACAGGACTTATTGTTCCAGCAGGTGCATATTAGCACAAGGGAGAGTAGGAGTTGGGAGAAGTGCTTCCATTGAGGCAAAAGATGGAAATGCTATCTTAAGAAAGTGGGAGCAGTTCTTCAGCGTGGCTTCCAACTGTGACGCCAGTCCTGCACAGCAGAGGATGGATAGACTGGCACTGTGAAGCTCAGCTCGTTTTTGTCCGTTCTTTCCAATGCACAGCAGTGACTTTTACTTTTAGAAACTCTAGTGCTGTGTGATTAGTTTCCCCTCTCTATTTAGTCTCCTAGGATCCATTTTATGCATTTTCATTTTTATTTCCATGTTGATCTAATTTGACTAAAACGAAGCGCTTTAATTTCTTTCTATTAATTGTGCCTGTCATGTAAAATATTTATCTATTTTTTTGCTTTACATTAAGCCAAATGCTTTCAGCTCCCCTTGAGATTAGCAAAGGAGGGGGGGAGGGATGGGAAGCATACTAGTTTGGTCCTCAACACTTCTATTTCCGAGGTATTTTCCCAACACTGCAACAATCAGACAGAGAGGCTAGAGTCTGCACTCGGCATGCACAAGGGCATTACGGGGGGTGAATGATCTTCCTCAGGGTCTGATGTGTAAAACTGGAGGGACTCTAAATCCAAAAGATTTTCCTTCTACTTTCTTTTTTTCTTCAGCTGTTCTAATTAAAGACCTTGCCTTTCCCTACAAGCCTTGGTTCCCTCATGTTCTTTGCCTATTAGAGCTGCAGTTGCTTCTGTAAAGATTTATGTGTTATCTTATAGAGGGAAATTATTAATAATAGTTCTTGTAGGGTCAGATCTTTAAATAGATATGACTCTTTTCTTATCCATTCCCCTGACCTGCTTTACTAGCAGCCTTCCCTTGTTCCTGCTGTGTCTATCTTTTCTGTGACAGCTGTGATTAAGCAGCCTTTTCGGGCCGATGGTCAGGTGTGGCTGTGGCCGAGCTGTTCTCTCAAGCACAATACTAAATCTGGGGCTTCCAAAAAGCAAAAATGGACATTTTTTTCCTAGTGTGAACTGAAGATCGCTACTGTGCGCTTCTGAAAGTCCTACTTTCTCCTCGATTTGCAGGAAGTTTTCTGCTAGCTCTTTGGTGACATGTGATGGCTTCTTATATTCCTAATATTCCTTAAACTATACATTTTTATAGGCTTTTAGTGACAAAGGAGTAGATTATTTTTCTTTTTGGTGACATTCTGATGGTAATTTTGGTTTGGGTTTATGCTCTCTAGTACCTCTGGAATAAGGTTTCTTTCCTTTCTGGGTCTCTTTTGAATTCTGAATAAATGACTAAGTCCATAAGTACCCTTATCCATTTAGATAATTCCACGGATTTCTAGTCCTGTATTTATCTACTGCTATTAATACAAAGCAGTTCTGTGGAAACTTTCGTGCTTCAGTATTTTAGATGATCATGCACATACATGCATACATTTATATATCTAAAATATATATATTTTAATGTAAAATATATTCATTTCATATATTTAAAAGGAAAAAGCAGGAGTCAAAAAATGTAGCACGAAACTGAGAGGTGGCAAATGTTTAAATGTAAGAGGGGAATGATGTGTGGGATTTTTCTTAAAATATAATATCGCTATTTTGTGTCTGTGAAAAAAATAGACAGTTTCATTTTAAAAATACAACTAAGAAGGCAAAAGAAGAAATAACTTACAGACCAAGTAGGGAAAGTGGAGATAAGCAATTAGTAAAAGATAGCAGCCAAAGAAACACTTGGTGGGGAAACTAAGAGGATCTGTGTGTGTGTAGGGAGGGACTCTGTGTGTGTACGAACTTGAGCACGGTACATCAGCTTGTGGAGCCTGCGCTGTGTGGCTGACGTGCTGCATAACTGGTGCTTCTACAAAAACCTTTTGCACAGAGAGCTCTTAACTAGTGAGATCGTGCAGGGATTTACTATATGCTGTGTAGTGGTCTTCTCTGTTAATGTGAAAAAAAGTGTTGCTTGCAAAGTGGTGACAGTAGAAAATGATTAATTAGGAAAGATCCATTCTAATAGGCTGCTTTGGATAACTTGGTGGGTTCATTTGAACAACACGCATTTTAACACCAGTAATTTGAAGGAATTAAGAAAGACAAGGTTCATTACTGTTCATAAACTGGGGGTTTATTGCTTTTCAAGCTTGCTCTGAAAAGACTCTGGGTGGGACTGGTACGTCTCACATATACTGGGCAGAAATGACCTCGTAGTACCGTGATGTAGCTGAGAAAATGAGAAGAACCACTGGATGCTTAAGCAGGGGAACATAACAATTTGTGGCAGTAATGAGGTCCTTGAGAGAAAACTGCTTAGTCCTGGTGCTTTTCCCTCCTGTTTGATGATTAAGAGAGTTACAGGAATGACTGTGAGGTCTGTAGAGCATCTATAACAGTGGCATATTTAATAAACTCGATCTGTTTTGGTCATGGCTGTTGGTAAGCATGATCTGTCAGTAAATATGATCTGTAGAAGTTACCATGGTGTTTTAAAAGAAAGCTGTTTTACTAGATTTAGTGGCCTTTGGGCGGCGATGTGGACAGAGTGATCCCATAGCTGTGATGCTCTCCAAATTCCTGTGCAGAAATGGTAGGGTTAGTCCAAGGAGCTTCAGTGGCCGCTTGGTCCTGGGGCGTGGGGGATGGGAGGGCCAGACCTCATGGGGTAGCTCAGAGTTAACCGCCCACAGCTGCGCCCTGGCCTTACTCATGGTGAGGGGAGGGTCTCTCCCAGCTCTTGAAGTTTGTCTTAGAGCCAAACTGCTCTAAGATAGGACTGGGCCAGGTAGCAGAACTGAAAATGAGAACCTCTCCATTTCCTCCTCATAACGCTGGCACATAAGCAGCATAGAGAAGGAGACTCGCACATTGCAAAGTAAAAGAGAGATGAGAACTTAAACTGAGAGAAAGTTGCGGTGTGCTGAGCCCGGGATTACAAACTGAACGTGTCGCAGCTGGCCTGGGTCTGTGTTTCCAGGTGTCTGGCAGCACAGGGACAAGGGGCCTGTGCTCTCCCTGGGTCTCTGGAGGTCCAGAAATTCTTTCTAGCCAGTGCCCTCTGAGCTTTCCCAGCCTTCATGTTCAGTTAGGAGAAAGGACTCATCCAGGGACACTCACATGTCGTGTCCCAAGGGTTGTGAGAGGGCATGGGAGAAGAACCTGCAGGTGCAATCCTGAGGGGAAGAAAAAACCACATTGAGGACAAGGTGTGAGAAACAATGTTGTCCATGGGAGGGCACAAGCATGTAGCTCAGCCATGAAAGTGTCAATGTGACACTGCTGGGTGCAGTTCGTTGCTTCTTATGTTTATTTTTTAATCAAGAAAATTGCGCTTGCAGTGCAACTTTCATAGTGTTCTTTTAATGCCCCTAAGAAATGCTAGGATCAAGCTGTCTGTGTAACCTTTTCCTTGTGCGTGTGTTTTATGGTAAGTTAGAGACATGAGCACCTGCCCCCTTCTGTCCTGTGCTCTCAAATTGTGTGACAAAAAAGACAAGGCTCACTTACTTGTCACCACATGACTCCGTTCTATTCAAGCCCTTGCCTGAAGTAGTTTTTCATTTTGGGAGGCTTGCTTATGGTGCTCATGTGAGCATGTTATAAACGAAAGGGAAATCACTTTCCTAGCAGGTTTTTCAAATGGAGGGCATGATGCTGTCCCTATTTTATAGTCCACAATTTAAGATATGTAGGGGCTTGGGACAAAGGACTTATTAGAGTACCTTTGAAATACCTTTGACTTTGCAATAACTTTGAGACTGCAAACCTGATTTTCTTTTCTTTCTTTTTTTTTTTTCCTTGGGTACTTAGAGAACAGGGTATCATATCACTCTAAATGCAGCCCCGTGGAGTACCTGGCTATATTTGAGTGTGTCGCGTCTCTGCAAATTAGACTTAGAGATTCACTCAGAAAACAGGAGGCATGAACTAGCGTCTGCAGATGCAAAATCTGGCTACCAAGGGTTGCCTGGCTGCATGGTATAATTTTCTGAGAGAAAGTAGGTAGGTATTCAGGTGAGAGATCCCCCTCGCTGCTTCCCTAATCCCCTGGCTCTCTTGCCTACCTATTTCAGCTTTTCTAGCAGACCTACAGGGAGTGGCCGCCTTTGTTTTGCCTGTGGTGGCTCACACCAGAGCAGGTCCAGCCTGTGCTCTCAGAGAAATGGGAATCTTATTGGAAAAACAGTTTGTGATGGTGTAATCAAAGGCTGTCACCAAGCCCATGGATCAGCGCTGAGCATAAACCCTAGAATTTGGTAACTCCTGAGCTCTTCGTTTTGCAAACTTGCTGTTCTAATATAATTTTAGGTGCTACCCACATAACATTAGCACTTTGAATTCTGGGGAAGAAAGCGTTAGGAATAAAGTTTTTAAACCGGAGGTTAAATGAATTAATATTTGAAAACTTCTAAGTAACCCAATTTGTATAAGAAGGTAGAGAGGTTTTACTTTAAGTCTACATGTAAACTCTTGTAGTAATTCAGAGCAAAGATTTTCGCAGTGACATTTTAGCTGAGGAGGCCATAGCTTTGATCATAGGGGATGTATGTCTGTAGTCTTGATTTTTCTTTAATGAACTATAAAAGTAGTAATCCTTGCTCTTATATAAAATACTGCTTCATATGTAGTACCCTTAGAATCAGAACATGTAGGTGTATAGATTTTACTTTTAATGAATCCAGTGTGTTGTAATCTAAAATCTGAATTCGTTAGTTTGTACCATGGATGTATTTCTCAACAACACATGTAAATCATATCACTATTGAAACTGAATTCAGTCAACAGTTATAGGTGAAATGTAATTAGATACTGTGATGTGCTGCATATGGCCTAAGTTCTTACTTCAGGTGTTTACAGAACTTTTGCAAATGAACTGGTGCCCTCTGTTACTGGCGTGTCTTGCTGATCCGTTTGCTCAGGCGGCATTATAGATTCGCTCTGAAATACCTGCAAAGGTGAGGGCGAATGGCTGAAGGTGAAAAGGCAGCAACTCAGTGTATCGGTGTCCGGGGAGGCGACAGGGAACCGCAGCAGGGCAAGGGGGTGGCGGGAGGCACAGCCAAGGATGGGGCTCACTTGAGATGCTTTGCTGCTCAGAGGCTTTTGGAACCCTAGCCTTGATTTTTTGGGCATGTTGTTTACATGTCTGCTTGTTCCATTCAGTAATAAATGTCCCTGTTTTGTTAATGTGGGGAAATTCAGACCACTTTTCCCTCCCTGGCGTGATGGCTGGAACTGGCTGGGTCTCTTGTGTGCAACTCCTGATGCTGTGAAGCGGGGGCTTCCCCTTTGGCAGGTCTGTGCAGGAACCAGGTCAGTACAGTCCCAGCGAACGTTGTTAGAGAACAAAATCCTGCTTCCCGTTGCTGCCGGAGCAGCACAAAGCCCACTTCTTCTCCTGGATTTTCTAGTGCCTTTTGCAAAGCTGAGCACTGAGTCTGCAGCTCCCTGCTAGTGACTGTTCACTGGCTTAATTAGCTCACTGGCCAACTGATTGTTTCTGGATGGTTCTTCTGCCCCAGCATTCAAATAGCGGTAATGACCCTGTAGCCATTGTTTAAGGAGAACTTTATGTACTATTTAGTTCTGTTACCTTTCTGGCTGTTCTCTTCCACCCCACCATACACATTTACCTTCTCCCTCCTTCCCCTCACCCTGCCCCCAGCTTTCTTTGTAACAGGGAGGACAAAACATCTTCCTTCAGCCCCGGTATCTTCTCTGTTGCTGGTTGATTTCTGAACTAAAAATCACTTTCAAGAAGAGCGTGCGTGTAGGTTCACATTTGTATCTGGGTCACACTTTTCTTTATAATGAAAATAAGCCTACTTGGGTACTATTGTTATCAAAATTAAAGCAGAGCCAATGACTACTGGAGTGAATTATAACTTTTCCCCCATGCAGTTCACTTCCCAGCATTCATTCAAAATTTTCAAAGTGACTTAACTCTGTCTTCTTAGAGACAAAGCGGTCCTGTTGGTACTCAGCCACCCCAAAGATAGCGTATCAGTTCCTCTTGGAAGCTTCTGGAGCTGTTTTTGGTGATTGTTGTTACTCTTTACCGTCAGCTGTTCCTCCCTGGAGCCTGCCTGGGTCAGCACCTTGCTCCCTCTTTTCCCCTGTTTCTTTAGCAAGGCTCTCTCCCCTTCCTAATCCCCAAAGCCTTTGAAGTAAACACCTCTTTTGGTTACGTTTGCTCTGTTACTGAACTAAGCCTTCCCCTGGGTACCTCCGCTGGCCCAGGCAACTCAGCATCGAGTGCAAGGCACAGGGGTTTCCTGCTGTTTCACGCTGATGTCTCTTTTTTTGCAGGGGTTATTCAGCGCTGCACTGCTGTGAAGTACCACTACACCTCCAGCTCGCTGCCTCGCAACTTACCCATCAACATCACAAACACCATCCGGCAGGATGAGTGGCACGCGCTCCGTAAGTGACCCAAAGCAGCCTGCAAGGCCGCTGACACGAGTCTGGCTTGCTGAATGCTTCCGTGCAGAGCCGAGTGAGGGCTCTCAATCAGATAGCCAGCACTGGGCTCTAAGCATATGTGTTTGGTAGTGAGGAAGGGCAAACAGCTGACAGTATAACTGGAAGGGGATGTGAGCTTTGGAGGGGCTTAAGCACTGAATTTAGGAATACAGGCGTGTGTGTCGTGTGTTGCAAGGTGTAACCACGTTCTGGATTTGGGGACAGATAATTCCTACCTGACTTACAGCAAAGGTGCTGCGTTACTGTATAGTCTGTATAGATCTTGTTGCATTTTTCTGTGTGCACACCAGTGACGCTGGCAACCTGCTCTTTTAGGGAACACCTCAGTTTGTCTTTGCAACCTCCTGTTACCAGCTCCTGGCTGCAAGCTGCCTCCTGCCCAAGTCCTTCCAACGCAGATGATTGACCAGTAGCCTGTCACTGAGAATGATTTAATCAGGTTTTTTTTTTCTGCTCCTGCTTCTCTCTCTGTTTGTTTTCTTGTTCTCTTGCCTCACATAATTCTGCCTAGCCCCTGTCATATGAGCCTCGGTGCTGAGGAAATCCAGCTAGAGACAGAAAACTAGGAGGAGACAAGAACAGCACTTGTATTATGGAAGACAAAGTGCTGTTCATATCACTGGTGCACAGCTTTTTTTGTAGAGCTTGTTACTGGAGTTGTTCCCATCATACTGTATTGATCTGCTGTCTGCTTCTGTCCTCCCACTATTCCTCTTTTCAGTTCATGCTACCTGCCTTCCATGCACTAGTCCTTTACTTCTCTTCAGCGTCCCCTCTCGCTTCTTTTATTTCTATTTGCAGCAGACACTCACCCAACAAACTCCATCCCAAAGAAACACACCACAAAAAAACCCCAGCAACAAACCCTTACAGTACTAACATTTACAAATTGTTGCTGAGTTCATAATACACACCTCCTGTCCCATGTTGGGGAGTATTCCTCTTGCTCAGGACAGAAATGCTCTCTGGATGTACAGTGTCCAGCAGAAGGGAGTTGAGTTAGCTGGGTTCCCTCGGTGTAATGGGCAAACTGTCTGCCTCCGAGAAGCTACAGGAGGAGGCGTTCATGGGTGAAGTATAACCTTTAGAACCAGCAATTCTAAATCTGTCTGGACTCTCCCCTGGCTGTCCTGTCTGGGTGCCGCCATCTTCATGTCTTCTTTCTTGCTTTTCTCCTTTCTCTTTCCTCAGATCTGCGGAGGATGACAGCTGGCTTCATTGGCATGGCAGTCTCCATCATCCTGTTTGGGTGGATCATTGGTGTGCTGGGCTGCTGCAAACAGCAGGAGCTCATGCAGTATGTGGCTGGGCTGCTCTTCCTCATGGGAGGTGAGAGCCTTTCCATTCTGCTCCTGAAGTCACCGCAGTCAGTGGTGCTGCCCGGGGAGGTGCTCTTAAAAGTAAAGTCATTCCACAGTAAACTGTGGTTCCCTAGTGCAGCAGCCATCAGCGCAGTGAGGAGTTACCGCTTCCAGCGCCGGCAGGACCTGTGCTTGCCAGGGGTATTTGCAGCTTTCCAAGTAGACCCTGCTGTGTGTACACACCTTCTGCTCCAGAGCTGGTGTGTAGCCACAGGGCCCGGGTGCACAACGAGCACAGACCTCTTGCCTGCTCCAACTGTGCGGCGCCCGTGGCTCCTGTCAGACAGTTCAGCTCAGTTTTCCCTGGGGACTCTCAACAAACAAATCAGTGTGCATTGCCTTTCTGCTGCGCAGAGGTGCTCACATCTTTGGGTAACAATGAAGTCCAAACCCAGACAAGCCTAGGGAACATTGGCCCTGGGGTAAGGACATGACGCTCAGTGCTTCTCAGGGGTGTTGCATCTGTTCCTCCTGTTTGGGAGCAGACTTTCTGCACGGCCAAAGGTGTTTCTGAACTCTGGTTTTTCAGCTCAAAAACGGGCAGTGTTTTGTCTTTATTTGAAAGGGACCCAGTAGCAACAAACGCACCAAAAGGGTGGGCTACTGAGATGCTCCAAGGATGGGGTTCTCTTAAATTGCAAACGGTAAAGAGGCAACTTTCAAGTATGGAAAACAAGTTGCTAGTTAAAAGCCAGAGCTGCTAGCCTAGGAGCGAGCCTTCTCAAGGACTGTTTTTGGGGAGCTGCACAAACAAGTACCCCGCTGACATCGCGTGATGTTAGAAAGGCTGGACTTGTGCGGTCCTTGGTCAGCTTATTTGCTGCTTTGCTGCAGTTGCCTTTGGGAACATTTTTATTTCTTTATCACATAGCAGAGAGTAAAGTATTCTCGGTGGCAGAGGTAGCCTGGCTCCCCGGCGAGTGCTGCTGCACTTACTGTGATGGGGGTGCTGTCAGCAGTAAGTGCTGCCATTCATACTTAGACACAGATCCAGAGCTGGAGAGAATAAAATAACCACCTTGACCCTGAGGCTGGTGTACTGGCTTATATTAGACATACCCGAGTGTCTTGTATTGTAAGTTTATATTATAACTTGTATTATAAGTTTCTTCAGGTTTTTTGTTCCTCTATATTGAATGTGTAGCAGATGACAAAAACCTGGGCATGTTCTATGGGTCTAAGCTCCAGCTGGCAGGAATCTGGATGTCCCCAGTAGAAACCAAGGAGTGCTGCGCTTTTTACCTCCCATTTCCCTTTACCTTACTGCAGCGATTTACCTTTCATAGGAGAGGCTGCCCAAGTACCGTCCGCACCCTGATGACGTTTGTCTTCGGAAATAAAGTCTCAGGAGAATCAAAGCACAATAAGCTATCTGTGACTGAGTTAAAAATAGCAACAGAGGGAGCTTAAGCAGTATTGGGTATTTGGGAAGGGATTTAACCTATAGTTCTACATATTTTGCCTTCCCCCCCCCGCCGCCCAGGCTGTGTAAGAATGACTGGTAGGACTAAAAAAAAANNAAAAAAAAAAAAGAGGTAAGTCTTGATTTTGAAAATTCATGACTTTGAAAATACCTAGGGAAAAAAGAAGCAGAGCATAATTAACCTTTCTGAGGGCAGTGTAGAAGCCTCTCGCTTTTCTCCTGCAGGTACCTGCTGCATCATCTCCCTCTGCACGTGCGTAGCTGGGATCAATTTTGAGTTGTCTCGCTACCCTCGCTACGTCTACGGGCTGCCGGAGGACATCAGTCATGGCTATGGCTGGTCCATGTTCTGTGCCTGGGGCGGCCTGGGCCTCACCCTGCTGGCTGGGTTCCTCTGCACATTGGCCCCCTCACTCAACACTTCTCGGGCGTCCGTACAAAAACCCAGACAAGAAAATGGGGCTGTGTGACCTCGGAGGAAGCGAGGAGAGACTCTGGGAAGCGCAGCCTGGGCAGAGCCGTGGGTTAACACCAGGAAGAGGTGGCATGTCGGCGTGTGGAGCGCAGCAGCGCGGCGGTGGAGGTACCAGCCTGTGGGACGCTGCTGCAGCCTCCAAGTCGCGGACACAGACATTGCAAGTAACTCCAGGTTTGAATTATTGGCGATTTGCTCATTGATGGTTTAAGGGGGACAGTTCTTTTGAGTTGTTTTTCTTCTGTTTACGAAGGGTTAAGTCCAAGGCTGTGTCTTTTTTTGTGCTGTTTTTTTTGAACTGTACCTCCACGGTCCTGTTATTGTCCAGTTGTAAGGGATGTTTACGCACCAACTCTATTGCTGCAGGTCTGTGTAATTCAGACCCAAATTAGGGCAAGGAGCTACGTGAAGTTGGCTTGAACACTTTTGCAACAGGCGTGTCTAGTGTTGGCTCAGGCCATCATTTCCCAAGAACCTTGATCTAAGCCGAGGTTTAGGCCAAAGAATTAGCCCGTTTTTAGTATTAATTCATTTAAATCTGTGTATTTTAGTATTAATTCATTTAAATTCATTTAAACCTGTGCTATTTCATGCTGTGGGATCAGCTATTTACTCACCACTAAAGCTGTTTCCAAACGGAGCCGGCTGTAACTGAGCAGCAAGACTATAAAAAACCTCTTACTGGCTTTAGGAAAGGAGGGGAAGGTTTTCCTCAGCTTCTTACACAGTAAGGTTACTCACTTGGCTACTAACATACCCTTATTTTAACGGGGCCATGTATGCAACATGCAGCTTACAACTCCTCTGCTAGAGGTTTGAGCTGCCGGGATCAACTTTCACCCCCCCAAATAACTTGTGGGTGCAACTCCTGCTCTGTGAAAGGAGGTGAGTAACTCTGCCCAAGCTCAAACAGCAGGTGTACAGCCCC
>VXBO01015140.1:314146-354561 GCA_013400135.1 Rhinoptilus africanus
TAACAGATTTGATCTCTTTTTTTCCCACCCATTCCTCTACAAAAGTAAGTTCCGGGACTGCTGGATACAGATCCACAGGGGTCGTTGGGCACCCCTCGCCATGCTGTAGTTTGATCCTAATACTGGTGTCATTGTGAGGCTGTTTTTAAATTTTTAATTTTCAGAACCAAGTGTTTTGTTACACTCGTGTTTCATCTAAAAATCGAATGATGGGACAGCTAACTTCTTTGTGGCAGTAACCCAGTAACAGACTGAACACCTTCGTCACCTCAGCGTACCCCTAGAATAGAGAGGAAGTGGGGGGATTCAGGGGAAAAATCCCAACTGCCCCTGGGAGTGAAGAACTGATTCCCCACAAGGAATTAAATAAGAATCCCAAGCACCCGCAAGGCAAGGACATCGGTGAACATGAGGACAGAAGTGGGAGCGGGAGGGATGGTGTGGTTAAATCTCACCCTGCAAGGACGTGAGATGCGCAACACAGCCATAGGATCCTGCAGGGCACAGGTTAGCTGGGCAAAGACCTGGGGAACAGCATGCACAGGACTGCCCTACTCTGGGCACAAACACCTCTTTCCTATGGCTAAATGTCATGACAAGGATCTTTAGTACATCCAGCTCATTACTTTAAGTGGAAGAAGTGGGAGCAAGGCAGCGCCTGGAGCTGGTTGTTCTTCTCCCCAATGGACTCTCCACACATGCCACAGTACAGCTCCATCTCCTCCACGCATTCATGGAACTTCACTACATGGTCACGCAATTCTCGCTGCTGCCCCTTTGTGCGATAGATCCTTTCACACAGGCAGTGGAGCTTCAGCAGGCCAAGCTGCACGTGAAAGGCAGAAACAAAAGCGAACAACAAGGTGAAGACAGACCAGTTATAGGAGTGTAAACCACCGCAGCCCCATCAGCCAGCTCGAGAAACATAAGCACAGAAAGCTGCCCAAGAGATAGGATCAGTCATAATGACATTGGGTCTCTCAGCACTTCCTATTAACCCTGCTTCTCTGTATCACCAAAGGGGAGACAGGTTTGAGGCAGTCTGCAGCTCTTTCATCAAGATGGTTTTCCTGAGCTATGCATGACACACACGGTATTTTGCTTCCCTTCGCCTCTAGCCAGCAGACAGTTCAGCTGCTGCTCAGGGCAATAATATTTTTCAAGAAGAGACACTTAATCCTCTAACACTCTGCGTGTTTAATTCCCTATTTTTACTGCTTCCCACTCCCTTTTGTTTCTCCCACTGTGACTCCTCCCTCATTTTTCAGACTTGCACACTGACAATCATCTGTGCAACTGCCCACAACTAAATGCTTCACGTAAAAGCAAGTCCCAAGCATTGACTGGTTACTAAGGACACATTAATAAGCAATAACAAGTCTGGATACTTCAGCGCTTGCTTTAAGTTGCCTGATGGAAGACTACGGACAGTGCTGAAGAGAAGCTGAAGGATCCTACCTTGTTCCCTAGTCCCTCTGCCAGCTCCTGTGCCTTTTCAATGCTTTCCAGAGCCTGTGAATGGAGAGCACGCATCATCAGTTCTCAGTCTGATAGATCAAACCCAGACTTGCACGAATGCCCTATGGGAATTACTAAAAGAATGAGGTAAAGAGGTACAGAGTAGAATTTGGATAAACAAGCATCACTGCAACTCTGGAGATGCAAGATAGCTGTTTGGCAGATTTCCCTCCCATCCCAAAAGTACATCCATAAGAAAAGCTTGGTTTCTGAAAGACCACAAATAATCTGAGAGCTACATTTCTGTTCCAGCCACACAGTGCAAAGTAGAGGTATGATGTTAGCAGACGCTGGTGTTTCCAAGCAGAGAGAATACAGACTTATTTAAACTCATTCACATATACTCATTGGTGTTGGGATGAAGCACAAGCCAAGCAAGCTTTTCCCCCTACTCAGTAATCACTGGGCAGCTCCAAGAGGGGAGGAAAGGGATCAACACCACTAACACACCACGCTCTTTCATTTTTTCCCCTGCTGTTCATACATTTACTTTGTCCTGCCTACACATGACGTAGGAGTGTACTGCTATCCATCTTTTTCAATCTGAAGGAAAGTATTTAGCATAGCAGCTGTTATACGAAACGAGTCCTTACCTTCCCCTAGATGCCACAGCATTCCTCACTGTTCTGATCAACACTCTGTTTTCGAGAACTACTGAAATCTGCTTCAGATTTGTCCAAGGGGAAGAGGAGGTCTCCCTTGTGATGCAGTAGTTTTCAGGAGGGACATCATAAATTTTCTACCCTACAATTTGTTAATACTGCTCTTCTAGGAGAAGAGGACGAGAGGAGACGAAGGAACACACTTTGAATGCAGGGGGGGTGGCATTAGACCTGTGATGGCCACAACAACCTAGGATAAGGAACTTGCAGGAGAGGGAAGGCTAGCATGTAGAACATACCTGAGAGCTGTGCCTAGGAAGAGTGACTCTGTACTGGAAAACACTGAAATTAATGACTGGGACTAAGAATCAAAGTGAAGCATATGGGGTCAGGGAAGAGATGCTGAAAAGTCCAGGGGACAGTTTGTCAGGAATATGAGGTTGCACAAGAGTTTGGGCAAGCAGGTTGTGACAGCAGCCTGGGAGGATCTGCAATGGTATTGACTACAGGCAAATGAAAGGAAACGGACTAACTGGCCAAGGAGACCAGGAAGATGAAGGAAGCTAGGACAAGAATAGGGAATCTGCAAGTGGAAAGCTAGCAAACTGCTTTATTTGGTAACTGATATTGGGGCAAGTAGCATGAGAAATGGAAACCGGGACTGCCAAGTTGAAGAGCAGGCGTGGGTGAGTATTCAGGGCTCTGACATTTGAGGAGCTCACATTTGGGGCAATGGTGGGTCCCTGACCCACCAGGGCAGACTTCCTCCTAATACCTGGAACAGAATACAAGATTCATCTATTCGTTCTCTTCTTTTGTGGGTTTTGGTGAGATTAGGACTCTGCGCAAAGCCCTCACCAGGCTCTCACAGGTGAGAACTGCCTGTGATACCAGAGGGCGGCAATGGCTGGAGGTGGGATCAGTGGATGCAGGGGTTTGATGAGTGCTCTGAATATTCTCTTATTTAGAGGCCTACGTGCTGTGTCCTGTGCCGTTCTTTTGAATATAAGATATGGGATTACACTGAGTGAAGTTTTTACGTCCACAGTTTCTTCTTCCATTGCAAACACAGTGTTTATTTACTGAGGTTGCAAGGTGTATCTCACCCAACTGATACCCTGCTGTAGGCAACTGAGATGCTGACAGTACCTAGAACTTGTCTTTTCTGACAGACACTTGATTTCCTAATACCTGGGATGCTTTGTTTGAGCTAAAATTCTTTGTGTCTTGTTTGAGTGATAAGAGTGAATCTTCATCGTATCTACATCCAAACCAGCATCCTTATGTGGCACTGTGCAGGCATTCCAGGTTGTTCAGCGCTAGTTCAAGTCTAACCTTTGAGCATCTCATTCTGCAGCCCAGCAATGTTCCTGCAGTGCAATCTGCTGCATCTAGTGCAATCTGGATTTTAACACACATACACTGCCGAAGTTTTTTAAAAATAAGTAACGTCACCCCCCTTATGCTATATTGACTGGTTGTCTATTCCTAAATGTTTTTCTGCTCTTATTTCTCTGTTTGACATCACCGTTTATGTACCTTCAAAGTTTCTCTAGGAATTTGATGCCACATTTGTCTGCAAAGCACACGGTGGAGCTGTAGAGCTATCTAAACATCATCACTGTCACAACAAGCAGCTTAGTCATATAGCTAAAAAGTAGGCAGTGGAGTCTATTTCAGAGCATAAGCTGATTGCCTACAATATCAGGAGTAGGCTTCCTTCCCTCAGTGCTTGTTTCTCAGGGTAGTGCTTAAAGTCATCAGGACTGACTAATGAGGCAAATCTGTAAGTTAGCAGTCTGACTCAGAATGGGGATTAGTAACGAGTTTCCTGGCTGAGAGGGACCGTTCAGAGAAATGTAACTGTACAAGCAACAGACCCTATCGGTAGAACCAAGGGTTACAGGTCTCTACCACACTGTGATAGGTGTGTGGGTCAGAAAAAAGGCTGTATGCCCTAATTTTGTCTAACAAACTTCTGTAGAAACAAGTTTGCAACTGACCTTGTCCAGCTCCTTCTGGATCATCCAGCACTTAGTCACTCCTAGCAGCACCTGGATCAAGCCCAGGCGGTTTCCAATCTCTGTCATGATGCTCATGGAAGAATCATACCGAGGAATGGCTGTCTGCAGAATCAGGAAGGAAAACACATGTTTTGCTATGGCTTGCTTTTCCCACCCTCTTGCTCTCCCCTCTGTCCTTCCTGGCAGGAAAGAGCTGTACCTGCACGTCTTTGCGACTGCGATGGATATCTGCAAAGCAGAGCAGACACAGCGCCTGCAGAGGCCGGTCACCATGCTGCAGGGCAATCTTCATGGATTCCTGAAAGAAAGGTGTCTTTGGTCAGTAAAACCTTCTTCCTTATTCAAAATAGCAGGGCTGGGACTGTGCACTCCAGCCACTGAAAAGTCAGCTCCAAAGAAACGGCACGATCTTTTTAAGGCAAGAAAAGCCTTGTTCACATATTCCCAACCGAGGGCCATCCATAGACCCAAACTTTTGAGACCCCCCAGGCTGCTGAAACCGCAGCTCTTAAGACTGGGAGGCAGCAGGAACACCTAGAGTCAAGTGTGAATGCCATGGTATCTCTCTTCCTCCCAGTCCTGTAGGCAAGGTCCCCTTGCAGAGAGCTCCGACAGCTCTGCATCTGCCTGCACCCTATACCTCACAGCAGTCCATAGCATCTGCCAAGCGCCCCAGCTTCCGATAGGCCACAGCCATGTGATACTGGCTCATTGCACGGTACTTCAAGCTCCAGCCCTTTCCATAATCATTCACCAGCTCAGCTGCTTTACATGGGAAGAACAAGGCTTTCTCGTAGTCCTGTAAGGCAGATAAGCAGCAGTTACAACCAAAATAAAGAAAAAAAAAAGCAACCATTTTGTATTTACTAAGTCTGCAACAGCTAGCACATTTCTGTACACCTTTCCACTCCTGCTGTTCCTCTTCCACAGGCCGTATTTCACTAGATGTTTTCACTGTATATCAAGCTGTGGGAGGTGGAATTGCGATATACTAAATTCATATTATTCTCTGGGTTCAGGACACTGGGGCGATGACACAACAAATGGATTTTATATAATATGCCTTCGGCTTTACCCCGCAGGAACCTTTTACTCTCCTCTATAACCAAAGGCTGAAAACTTTCTCTGCTCTTACATCATCTCTGCTTTCAACATCTACATGGAGCCCTCGTGTTCTCCACGTGGTGAGTCAGGATCTCCAAGAGGCTGGTTATCCATCATTGCAGGAAACAGGAACAAAGAATCATGGCCTCACCAAATCCACCATAAGTAATGATATATATTAATTTTTGAGCATCTTCCTGTATTAAAAGTGTTTTAGAAATAAATTTATTTTTACAGTAAGTACGTAAAACTATAACCTAAATATCTAAAACCATTCTCAAGTTACAGGAGACTGCAGAAATTAAAAAATAATCATATTTTCTAATTTTCCAAGATGCAGAAAGGAAACCACAACTTTTAAAATTTCCTTTCTCCCTAAAAGTATCCAGCACAACGTTCTGTTCTCTTTTTTTGGTATTATGAGGGAAGTTTACTGATAGTTTTCAACACTTCAGTTGGTGAGTCTTCCATTAGTGACAAAAATCAAGACTTTGTGAGGAAAACCTATTTGTTGTTGTTTGTAATAGAAATTAGAACTGACAAGTCACCCCCATCCTCAGTTCCTGCCTGGTTTTGCTTATAAAAATAGCTATTTGTCTCCAATAGTGGTAGAAATAGAGAATCCATGAGTTCTGGCTGCCAGCCCTGTGAGCAGACAGCACATCCTCTGATGTGATTTTCTTTGAAGCTAAGTTTGATCTTTTCAACACACAGGAATATTCACAGCTGCTTCTGCTGTGCTGTATAAACATTACACTAATCCTCCCATCCTTACTGTGAGATGAGACGGAGAACACTCGATGACGATTTTACAATGAAGAGATTTTAGCTTAGGATGCTTTCTCAGTACTTCACTGTCTATATCAAAGAAATAAGGTGAAATTCACACCATTTCCAATTCTTTCCTGAATCCATGAGACAATCACCCTTCCATCCCATAGGTTACCGCACCTTTATCTGGGCGTAGAAGTTCCCGAGGCTGCAGCACACTCGACACTCCAGCATCTTGTCATCGTTGTTGTGTGCGTAGCGTAAAGCTTTCTCAAAGCACTCCAAAGCCTTCTGGAAAATGCTGAGGCCCAAGAAGGCATTGCCCATGCTGAGGCTCACCTGGCCATTCCGCTGCAGGCTCACAGTGGTACCCTGCATGTTCAGGCACGTCTTACAGTACGAGATGGTTTTCTGGAATTCACAGAGTTTCTCGTTGCTGCGAGCCAGGTTTAGGTAGCTCTCTGTAAGGTAATCCGGGTCTTCCAGCTCCCGTGCTGTGTCAATCTGTACCACTGCAAACTTTAAGTAGAAAAAACAGTGTTTATAAAAGTGTGTAGTTTATTTAAATACAGCTCAAACACCCATAGAGCAGCACCCTGTACTGGAGAAGTGGCTCATCTCTGAGCAGGGCAGGGAAATTCAGCAGCACAGACTGAGAAACGTCATATATGTTGGGCAGTTTTCTGGCAGTTTAAAAGGCATATTGAGCAGTCTAAGAAACCTCTCTCTCTCTCTCCACACAGCCTCTGGGGCTAGGAAGATGAACTAGGCTGGCGGTTAGTGGAAAAAAGCTGTTAAATGCCCCTCAAGAGAAGCAGGTGAAGCAGAAAACATCTGACACAAGGCAGATCAGTTTTCTTTCACTCAGTTTATTTCACTTTCTCTGGAACTCTTACGATATTAAAGCGCTGCATTAATAAAAGAAAGTAAGCTACTTCTTTCATCAATTTTTTTACCAACAAATTGCAGTCTTGACAGTTTTTGCTCTATAAGCTTCAGGATTCGTTGCATACAGTTCTCTTAAATGATTTGAAGTCTCTTTCTTTGAGACTGCAAACACTTCTGAGCAGTGGCTCCTTTGTGTTTTGTGATGAACCAAGCCCATTGCTGGCTTGAATTAATACCAGTAGCAAAGGTAAATATTTAGCAATTTCCTCAGTATGTGTTTTCATTAGAGATTACCAGTTAGGTTTATGGATAACAATTGCTAAGGGAACCAATGACTTCTTTTTTGTACTGTGGCAACACATAACAATTTAAGCTACTAGAACATTTTACGTTCTTAACAAAATAAAAAAAAAACCAAACCCCAGCTGTAAATTGTGTATTCTTGGGTACATATGTTCTCAGTTTCCTTAGCACTTTAGGAGAGCTGCTGAGTGGACCCAGTAATGTGCATTAGCTCGTGCTTCCCCATGTTCCCTTACCTTTGTACAAGTTCTTCATTATTTCCTGATTGCCACAGCCTCTTTCCTTGGTGTGAAGTAATTTTTCTCTCCGTAAGAGGTTGAGCCATCATAACCCTTCCTAAATCACAGTTAATTTCATGCCTTCAATTCTGACCCCGTTTCTCCTGTCATTTCCTCTCTCAATGGTTTATTGCTAATGTTCTCCTTCCTCCTGATCACTCGGGGTATAAAATCAGTTTCACTTACGTCATTTTTCCTTTTTAATACTGGGAAGAAGTAAAATTCACCTATTCTGATCCCACTTGCTGCTCCCTTCTCAGGTAAGAATATAAGGTATACTGATCCCACTCCTTTGCCTGACTCTTGTTTTCCATGAAGCCTTCAGTATTTCCTTCAGGTAGCCACATCTTACCTTTTTTTCTTTTCCCTAATCCGTCTGTTGTTTCTGCCACCACCTAATTCCACATCACTTATCAGAACTGTTTTTCTTCAAATGTTTCCCCAGTGTATTAATACCGCTCTTTTCTTCTTCATCCTAAGCATTTGGTTTTAAAATAGGGCTTTGACACGTGCATGGGTTTACTAGTAAGATATGCCTCCCCCCCGCTTCTAAACAGAGCTACCAAAAACATTTTAATGTGATGTGGACATCCCCTTCACGTTTTGTTCTAAATGCTGAATGATTACGAGGCTAGCAAGAGGCAAACAAAACCATCAGGACAAGAATATCAAGGACCTTTAGCAAGACCCTATTTCAGACTGGGATAGTTTCTTAACACTATTACAGCATCCTCTTGCCTTGTCTTCCAGATTCCAGAGTCACCCTTCCAAACAGTGCCTGCTGCTCTCTGTACGCACCTTGTTACTTCTCAGATCCACACATCAGCTTCTTTTTGTTCATTTAATCTAACATGTTTATCCTCGTGCTCTTGAAATGTAACTTCAACTTCTTTTTACCACTTTACCATCAAGCTCAATATCCTTCTTGGTTCTATGCTGTCCTGACAATTGGGACCCCCACTCTGACCTCAACTGTCAGACTCCTCCTGGAACATCTCTCAACCCCCCTGCCAAAAAAGCATCCTTTCCTCTTAAGAGAGGAAGACTAAGAGATTAAGATCACCCCCTTTGCAAACAAGTAATTGTAATAAAAAGCAACATAAGATCTACATTAGCTATCAAACAGCAGTTGAACAAGGTAACACATATGTCTCCACAAGACTGCTGCTTATTCTACAGAATCCACTTGGAAATCTTTTTACACTGACATACACACTGCAAACAGCTTTAGGTGGAGCAAAGGCCCTGTTTTCATACCTCTTCCTGAAGACTGATAACACGCTGTGCCTGTATGTGGGGAATAAATGAAGAAGGATCCCCATGATTAACTGGAGGACCTTAATAACCTGGGAATCCTGAGGGACCAGACCCAATGAAAAGGAGTATGCTGTGTATCTTGTGGGCTGGAGCTGTTGGTTAATATAGTGATTATGGCAACCCAGAATTTGCACTCAGTAGCTGTTATGTTCTGCTATATACAAAATAAACCCCCCCGATTTCACATTCTAATCTCCAGCCACTCTCCGTAGTGGGTACAACACAATGGCATGCATTCATCTCCAATTCGCCTTACCTTCAGCATATCTTTGTATCTGCCCATCTCTGCATGAGCAGTGATGAGGCAACCCAAAACCCGAAACCTGCCAGCAGGATCCGCAGACTTCTCCAAAACCCTCATCCAGACACGCAGGGCCTTTTCGGTCTGATTAGATTGGTAAAGATGGAGTCCTTTCTCTATCTGTTGCTTTGTCTGGTCCTGCCCCATCTCCCATGCATTAAAAAGCCTCATACACTAACCTCTAAGGACAGCAAAAAGGAAACGCACAGAAGAGAACACAACTCAAAATGCCCTAATGAAGGAGGGCAGGTTGTGTGCTCAGAAGGCTTGGAGCCACAGAAGCCCAGCCATGTCAGGGGGCTTCAGTTGTGGTAGGCAGTGGCAAGAAGTGGTTGCTCAGCACTGAAGGTAGAATCCCAAATCCACTAGGAAAAGGTCTTGCACGCTAAGATTCCATCAGTTCATTCGCCTGTCCAATCCCATAAACAAAGAGGAAAAGCACAACAGGGCGAGAAAGAGAAAAATCTCAAGCAAGAGGAGTGAAACTCAATCTGAGCAGCCAGTGCTGGTCTCCTCCCCATTGGCTACAGCTGCGCCTGCCAGTCCAGCTCACGTGGCTCCCAGGAATGCTAGGCAGGCTCCCCAGCTCCCAAGGTCACGGCGAGCCAACTGCCCACCCCTGCCCGCCAGTATGCAGCTTATAAATACCCCAGGGAGAGACAATCGGCAGCAGTCACAGGGATGTCTCAGTTGTCTCTTTCCTCTCTCTCTGGCCACCCCCTTTCACAAGCACTGGTGGTGGTGGGATAGCCTGGGGGGTGGCAGCCTCAGCTCAGATCAGCTTTAGGAACAATATATGCCTTAAAAAGTAAGGTATGAACTAGAAGGCTCCAGCATGTACACACATGCAGTACTATACTTGCAACAACGTGCCTGATACTGTGCCAGGCACAAAATTCAGGCTCCCTTTTGAGGACCTCAGCTGGAAATATGGATTGTTTCTATGGCCAAAGGTCAGCTCTGCCACAGGTTTGCTGCAAATATGGCACTGACTTCTTAATTTCAGGGACGAGAAGCAGCTTAACCACCCTGAAAGTCTTTGTTCACGACTGACTGTTGCTCACTGCCATTGGATACCTGTGACAGTCCTCCAAGGGTTTTCAACAGGTGTCAAAGGCGCGGCTGAAGTTCTGCATCCAGAACTTGCTCATCTTTTATGATGATTAACAATAACGACCCAAAGCAACAGACTTCTGCACCTTCTGATTGCATAAGAGAATTGTTATTCCAACTAGAAGATAGCTTTAACTCTCCTACACACCTCTGACAGAGTAAAAGTTAGACTGGTTCCTCTGGGAGCCAGGTTTCATGACACCATTGATGTATTGCATTTTTAAGGGTCCCAGTATTGGTTATCTATAGATTTACTCTGTCTTTCATAAGAAAAGATCCCAAACTCCGGGGGGTGGAATGCCTCAGGGACGTCTAACGTTTTTGATACAGAAGTCCCAGACGCTTGTTTTTTGTGACCGTTTTACAGGCCAAAGAGAAGCAGTGGCAATCCAGAGTTTTAAGAGACCCACGTGCAGAAGTGAGCATGTCTCCAGCTGCCTCCCTGCTTCTATGTGAACTTGGTGGCCGTTCTTCCCCATGCAAAGGAAAATAGCAACAGGATCATCTCACAGGCCACCAGTTGGACCGTCCTGGCCTCTGTCATGGCTCTCTAAGGAAAAGAAAAACCCAAGGGAACCTTCCTGAGGTAATAACATTAAGGAAAGCAGGACACAAAAGAATAAGGAACCACAGTCTACCCAGACGCTTTACATCATAGCAGTCATGATCTCAAGAGATTCTGTACATACTTTTATCCAAAATTTCCTCAGAAAAATATTTTTAAAAGAAAAGCATTTTAAATGGTAGAAAAGTCTTGCTACAATCAGACTAATTCTCTTTTGTGAGCTTATATACTCTATGATATTTGCATTATTTAATTTAGCATCGTTTTTCAGAGCAGTGATGTGCTAGAGAATGTTTCAGCAGACTCTGTGTACTCTCAAACTTTGGAAGTAGAAACTGGGCAAAAATCTACGGAAGGCTGAAGAAAAATAACAGAGGTACAGCTGGTTGATGTGCAAAAATCACTTCAGCAGCACTGTTAAAATTATTGTCGAGGTAGATTTTAGGGCACCCGTTAAAGTCTGATTCAGAATTAAAAAGCAGTCTCTCCTCCCTGCAGTAATTCTTACGTTGTCTCTGGAAGTGGGTGGTAGAATCTACACAAGATGCAGAAGACCAGTCCCCACGGAAAGCTCTGATAATGGTGATTTCTGGACTTGGAGAAGTTAAGAGGCCAGGGAAAGCAACCATTGGAGTCTGCTACATAAAAGAATCCAGCCACGACTTAAGAAGAGGGAAAACAAAAATCACATCATTCTTTGCTGGAGCAGACTACTTCACAAAACTTACCCCCACAAGTAACCTTCCTGTAACTCAAACTCATCCTGATGCTTTTGGACCAGTTCACCAAAGCGCTGCTCCCCTAAGAATTCACTCAGATCCCACAAAGAACAGACAAAGCGAGAAGAGGATGCCTTGCAGTCTGACAAAACCCATCTAACAGGAGGCAAATGATCTGTCTTGCATTTCGTTGATCACACTGTACTTCCTTGCTTTCAAGGTCTCCTATGAAACAGTGCTTAGCCTCTTAAGAATCAACTTACTGAGATTTAGTATCCTAGTAAAATAAGGGCCAGATCCATCAAGCTCAAATTGGTCATTTTCAAAAACAAGAAACATGCTCTGATATGGAACACACCACTCTGAGCCCAATGCCTAAATAAGGAGGAGTAAATGGGTAAAATCCCCATGACGCTGACTACCTGTATTGCTTTGAGAAAAAAATGGCAGAGTGATCATCAGCCCACGGCTCAAGATAGCTCTAGCTTGTACAAGATTCAGGTACGGCTTCTACAGCAAGTGATCCACAGTTTCTTCTCAGGAACTGCAAATAAGTAAGCCTGCAAGGTGCACGGAAACACCAAGTTAGGGAATCTCACCTGTCATGCAGCAGAACTACATATGCAGTGTAGCTAATCATGTAGTCACTTCTTCAGAGTGACCACACTGAGCTGCTCGTCCTCCTCCCCGTTGCTCTTCATAATGTATCCCCGGTGACTCCTGGCCGTATGAAGACAGCAGAACATAGCTGGTAAAGTCAGGAAGATTGGAGACTGGAGTCAAAACAAGCAGTGAAAGGTGGAGGTGGATGTGAGAGGAAAAAAGTTTCTTCTAGAACATTCAACATCAGGACTTAATCTACAGGTTTGTGTATTTCCTATTGACGCTGACAAATATAACAACTCATGTGAAATGCTGATTATTTTCAGAGATTAATACACTGTAGTGTATTATTTGTAGTTTAATTGTCTACTGGTTTGTAATGGCCTTTTAAATTAAAGAAAAAACCTTCAAAAAGAAAAAAAAAGCCACCTACCCAGAGGGATCTAGTATCAGTTCCGTAAGATGCAACTGAGAGAGCTTTGATTACTTAAGATGAGGCTAGCCAACTTTTTGCACAAGCAGGCATCATCCATCTTCCATCCTGCCTAAACAACCCCTTTTCCTGATGCAATTGTTTCTCTCCATCCTTCACCTCAGAGATATCTGAATCGAAATCCCTCCAGCCTCCCTTCTCAACAGCTGCAAATTAACGGCGGGGATCCCAGCATACTCTGCAACAGGCGGCTCAGTGCCTCGCCTCGCAATTGGTGCGCTGCAGGGAAAGGAACGCAGCACTGAATCCTGATGCTCCCAAGTGCTCTCACATTTACAATCATGTAGGAAGTAATGGGGTGAAACAGAGTACGCCAGATAACAGAGGAAAAGGACACGGAGGAGAAACATAGCTGCCCTGAAAATGCTTGCAGTCTCTGAGATGCAAGACAGCAGAAGGAAGGAGTAACATCACTGAATTTTAGGAGCTTTCAGAAATGAGGCGAAGTCATGGCCATTGTGGTACTTTCCTTCCAAGAAAGGCAATGTTAGTGTCAAACTCGTGGCAAGTTTCTAAAAGAATTATACTTTGCCCACACCAAATTTTTAAAATTTTTTTTTACATCTCAATTTTATTTCAAATGATTAACCTGAGTTATAAAAGGAAAGCAGGTAACTTTCGCTTATCCCAAAACCTGAGCTACTAAGTAATCCCAACCTGTTTGCAGTTTCCCTGGGGACTGCAGACCCAGGACAGGCTCAGCAAGCTTGGCCATGCTCCTGACGGGGGTAAGGAGGCAGCGGCAGGTATGGGACTCGTCGGAGCAGTATGAGCTATCTAATGCCTGTCTAATCCCTCACACCACCACGCACACATACTGCGCCCGCATAGCTGAAGTCTGGTGCTGTGCCAAAGTTATTTAGCCCTCAAAACACCATGAAGCACAGCGCACGGACAGGCAAGTGGCTACACAGCACCAATTCTACGAGGCTGGATATTCTACATCTCACTACCCAGTGTATCCCATATTTGCACTATCCAAGATTCCCAGCTTTTTTGTACCTAATGTCTGAAGGGGACTTGACTGCCAAATGAAATTAAATGGAGGCTAAACAACAACAACAACAAAACCTCTTCTATTTCTACTCGAAGTAGCTCGTCTACATAGAGTTAAAAATGCAGGGCTATATTGTACATCCAGAACAAGTGGTATTGGGCCATGAAAATTTTTGTGGCTCACAGCTAAGAAACCAGAAGGAAGTTCTCTAGTCTCTCTCCTCGTCTTCCCCCACTTGGACCCAAAAAGAACCTCAAGTTTAAGACACAAATACAACACACAAGGACTCTTCTCAAACAGTTTAATAGCAAATAAACAAAGGAAGGTACCACACTTGGCATATACAAAATGACTTGTTGTCGGTGTGTCTGTGCAATTAAAACAGCTTTAAGTTGCCCTTTGGGACAAAAAGAAAAAAAATAAACACACACACAAAAGGAAGAAAATTCCTTTAACACATACTCGCTTGTTCCAAACTTGTAACAAATCTTTTCATTTTTAAATCCACTACACAAACTCTGCGATCAGGTCAGAAAAGCAACATGTGCTCCTCTGCTTTTTAAACCATTAAAGTAAAATCCGTAATTCTCTACAGAGTACAACACAATTTCACACAAAAAGACATTTTGTTTTGCAAATCAAAACAAGAAAAAAAGGAACAGCTCAAACAAGGTAAAGAAAAGCATTTCTACGACTGAACCACGACTTCGAGTTGATTAAATCCCGTTACTGCAGAACAGACTCTACATTTGGTCATAGTGGCAATTTGTTTTCTCGTCACATTGTGAATCACTTTACATTGTTTTCTAGTAGAAAAGGCAAAAAACTGTACAAAACCCCTAGTGTTAAATACAATGTTTGTACCAATAAAAAAGCCCACAGGTTTGTCTCCAAAATGTAAATTTTCTTTTTAAATTATTCACAAAAAGCAGCCAAAAATCAGAAAGGCAGCTGCTGCTCCACTGTCTCAAATCCATTAAAACCACCACAGAACAATTAAAACAACCAAAGGAAGAAAAGGAAAGAAGAAAGGAAAGAAACATCCAACGTTTGGCATTTTGGTTTTCTTCAGATATTTTTCCACAGGTTTCCCCAAAGTTCCTTATGGAACCAAATGCGCATGTACAGAAACGTACTGGCAGTTACTCAATGCACTGCAGGGCATCGGTGCCCCCCACTGACACACAGCCCTGTGCATTCAGACTGTGGGACTAACAGCAGCCAGCCCACAACCCTACCTCCCCAAAAATCAGTGTCTATCCTTTTTTTCATCCAGCCTCATGCTTCACTCCCAGGTATATATACCATATCCGAACGTGTTCTGTCTTAAGAGGCAGATTAAGGACTGTCTACACAAGCCTAGCCAATATCTATTGAGAACACAGTATCCTCCGCCAAAACTCAGGAGTAGGTTAGAAAAAAATCCTTTTGCATCTTTGAGTTACCCCAAACACTGGACAACAGTAAGATTTCTGTCCTGTCAAACACGATTTGTTTTCTCAGTAAAACCCCTTCTTCTGGGATTTCATTTCACATTATTTTCTACTGTTACCTACACTAGCTTGCTTCTCCTCTGACTGAAACTTCATCACAGCATACACTCTTCAGGTGCCTTCATCTAGACGCTGCGTCCCAGTTTCTACCTGTGCAGATGGTACGTAGGGAAGGGGGAAGCCTGCTACCCAGAAAGCAGTAACCTGTTCTAGTTCACCCTGCAAGCCAAAAAAACTGCTTAGCTCATTACCCAATTAAAAACTAAACAAAAACTAAAAAATCTCCGTAGAGATTCCCCAGCTAAGGCCCTTGAGAAGAGAGCTGGGGATGGTACCCTGTTCAGGTAACAGCTTCAGAGGCTGTTGTATTGTGCTTGTCACTTGGGAAAAGAGCCAGCAGTTGTAGGACCAGGTTTACAAATGCCTTCTCCGGGCATCCTTCAAGGATCCTGCCACCAAGATCTGGCTGATGGTATTAAACTGGGGCTGGACTTCACAAAAATGTGCCCTGAATTACACAAAATGCTCATAAAGAGTGTTTCAAAGAAGCCCTAGCTTCAGGTAACTTTGGAAACAGAAATACTGTGAAGTTCCCCAACCTTCCTGCTCCTCAGCTATCCCCTTCCACCAAAACTTCCACTAGAGGAAGAGTGCAACCAAGCCCCCTGGGAGCCTCTGACAGCACTGGAGATGGAACAAGGTCCAGGTGCTCTGTCAGGCAGACAGTCTAAGTGCACAGGTAGATGCCCTCAGGCAGCTTCTGATCAGATATTTGTCATACCAAAAACACCAATTTAAAGGATACCTTTAAAACCCATTAAATTGCTCAGTTTTTGCACAAACTATAGAAAACAGAGAGGTGAAGGTGATATATACGAGGGTGTGAAGAAAACAGCAGGAAACATGCAAAACATTTCTGGGCACTACCTTAGTTTGAGAGATTAAAACAAAAACATCACATTTTGCTGAGGAGATTGTAGTTACAAAAAAAACCAAGCATGCTGGAGTTGAACAAAATACAACATCAATTTTGATCAAATTTTCACTGCAGACTTATAATCGCACAAGGAAGCGAGGGGGGGGGAATAATAATAAAAAAAATCAGTAAATGTCAGGGCAAAAATGTAGCTACAATCAGAAGAAAATGTAGTTCAAGTGTTGTCTGTTGATGCCACTCAAGTCACAAGTTTGAACTCATAAACACACATGCTGTCTCCTCAAGCACAGAAACCAGATCAGCAAAATGTGACTAGGAAGTCTCCTGAAAGATTGAGTCACACCATATAATTGACTTATTCTTTGAAACTGTGTTTTTAAAACTAAGCACACAGAAAAAACTAAGCCTAGAAAGTGATTGGCTGTATGTTCACAGAAATACAAATACTCCACAAGGTATGCTAGCAAGGCTGCTCTGAAGACAATTACAAAGAATCAGATTCACAAAATCAAGTGGTTATCTTACGAAGGTCTAGAAAAATAGAAATTCTTTTATATTCAAATGCAAATTTAAATATTCCCCGTCAGCAGTCTTTCTAGCAAAACCAATTTGGCAGCACAAAAAAAAAAAAAAAGAAAGAAACAAACGTAATAAAAATACACATCAGCATCAAAGGTCAACACAAGGTCAAAGGTGAGAGTTCAAGCATCAGAGAAGCTGAAGAGACAAGGATTTGGACGATGTACTTGAACGCCACATCGACATGCTTTAGGCACAACGATGAACAAACGGCAGGAATCTAGAAAAAAAACAAACCAGAAAGAGGGAGACCCACTGAGTTACACAGAGCAGTACATCCAAACACGGAGAGAGAGAACAAGAATGGGCACTGTACAATGAGATCTCCTGGGGAAGGGAGTTGACAGGGAAGGGCAGCACATGCCAACAATGGACAAGTAAAAGTCGAGGTACATGAAGGACACCGAGTAAACATCAAACTGCCAGAAACCAAATGGAAGCAGAGGCCTGGATTTCCCTCTCAACACCCTGTCTCTGTGGAGCACTCCACAGCCTCGTGACACACTCATTAGCGTGCATTCACCTTGCCCCATGCCCAGTGTCTCCACTAGCTCTGCTTAGGAGAAGAACAGAGCAAGCTCCCTCCCCAGGAGACCAACTCCAAAAAACTATGGCTCCAGGGCTAACATTTGCCCACAGAGACTGAGACCATGAGAGACAAGACAGAGGACACAAGGGATTCACAGGTGGTTTGACGGCTGAGACTTTTCTTGCATCCTAACATGGGAAGTTCTTAGGCAGTGGTAGCCCAGGAAATCCACGTTCTTTCCTTCAGCTACAGTCCCTTCTCATTCCCTAGGAGCCCATGAAACTGGGGGCAGGCGATTTGCAAGGAGGGGCAGGGGGAAAGATATTATACAAGACAAAAACTCCACACATCAGAGAAGAATTCCTTAAGACTTGACTGCAAGTTAAGACTTGTCCTAGCTGAGTACTTTTCATACCATTAGACCTGCACAGGGGATTTTCCACTCCCAACTTTTTATAGAAACTGCCCCCAGCTGCCTGACTTCACCAGGAGGGGATTCTGGACTCTGAGAAGCTCTACAGTCACTGTTGCCAGTTTGATGAGTAGAAAAAAGTGTGTTTCCTGAAGCTTGCTTGAAGATTTCATAAATTAAATAATTCTTATATTAAGTGATATAAATACCTTTGTGTCTTCCCCTCAGCTTGTGAGCTGCAAGAGACAAGGAACATTTTTGGGAAGACTGTAGGAGGTGGGGGAGAGAGGAAGCAATTTTTTTCTTCTTTATTCCTCCCTCCTCAGCCCCCTCCCTTTATGTCCTGTTTGTGGCCTTATTCTTCAGCACATCTCAAAACTGCTAGTCAGAGACTAGAGCAAGGTGAGACTTGAGTATTATCTTGTAGCATTTATAGCATGTTTAATAACAGCAAATATTATGTTCTAGTTCCAAAGCAACCAGCAGCACATTGTCCAGTAAACCTGCAACACTCCCCTTAGTGCATCTGCTGAGATTAATTTGCTCTTCCTACTTTCCAATTCAGGGAAAGGACTTAGGTGTGGAGTTTAAACCAACTCCAGCAAACAGAGTACAATGCAACTCTTGCAGTTGTTTCTGTAGTGCCAGACATACTCTAGATAGCTCGCAGATAGCTGCAAGATTTCAGTCCTAAACCAGAAAGGCAAATTCATCATGAACTGAGGCATGAGAAACAAGAAGAGGCACAAAATCAAGTGACATCTAAGCACACACCATAGAATTTCTTTGTGTGATTTGCTTGGGGTTTTTTTGATAGAGATTTTTCAAATATTTCACTCAGCAATTTTGAGGGGAAAGACTGAGTTTCATTAAAGCCATGAGGAAGGACTGGCCTACAAGAGCAGAGCCATGGGATGCTGGATAAGAACTTAATGACTTGGAGAAAATTATCCCAGTTTGTCCTTGTTTTATTCTCACAACCATGTTAATTGTGCCTTCTGTGTTTTATATTTTGTTGTGGTAAGTATGCTCAGGGACGTATAACATTCTTTTGTTTAAATGTCTTTAACAGGAAGCTCTCAAAGCATTTTATATGTTCATAGTTGCACCCTTCATTTGCAATTTACTTTGTCCAAGTTGTTTTAGACATTACCAAATGAAATAGGAACAATTTCATTCTGCTTGGCTGGTCTCCCATAACTCACAACCATTAACAAGAAGAAATACTTCAGTTAATTTTACCGTGCAAGCAGAATCTATCATGCTATGTGATCTTCAGTATTCACATGAAAAGTTCTTTCCTTATAGATGTAGTCGCCAGTAGAGAAGTTTTCTGAGGTGCCCATTTTCCAGATACTTTCACCCACAGCTAGTAAACTGCCTCACCATTAAAATACAGAGAGATACTCACCATCATTGCCTCAGATACTTTTGAAAAATTCCAATCCTTGTTCTGTCTAGGATTAAAATTTGATCATTGTATATTAAAGGCATTTTCTAATAATGCAAGTTTTGTATTACAGGAAGAAAAAACCTAAACTACCAAGAATTATCCTATTTTGGACTACTGATTACCTACAGGACTGAAGAACCTATGATTTCATTTAGTTGATACTACGTAGCATCAGACTTAGACATCATTTGTTCATAATACTTCCATCTTATTCCAGCACCTCTAGCAAAATCAAATGTTTTCTGAGGAAAAATCAAATCTATGAAGTAAGCCGTTTCCATCTTGTTTCTAAAAACATGTAAGTACTTCCTGGTGGCACATGTAATATGGAATTCCATTTCATCAGAAGTCCTACTAGGTTTTTTTGTAGAAAATTCAGATTCTTTGGTTTATGAATATACAGAATACTTTGTCCCTGTGGCTAGTTAAGCCAACCCTTCTGCAGTTTATTTGAACTCACCCAAGCCTTACTCTACTATCCAGAGAATAAATCATTTGACACTGATTTGATTTGCGCTTGAATGAGAGCATGACAGGAATGAAAAATAAAATAAAATTTAAAAGTCATAAGTCCCCCAAAATCCCAGACTTCCCTGCCAATGAGTGAAGAAGAAAACTGGCTTAAGGCTGGAAGGCAGGAGCCTAAATCTCCAGAGTCAGCAGCAGCCACCAGACAGACACAGAAGTGTTGACTCCATCTGATGAGCTCTGTTATCAGAAAAAAAAATCTGCCCAAATGACAAACTTGATACATTTATTAACTTTGGCAACATATACATTGATACACCAAGAAAGGGAAATCTGAAACAAATAACACAGGAAGGGCAACATCTTCAGCTGGTGAAAATTGATGCAGCTCTACTGAAGAGAGCAGAACTGCATTGATTCAAACCATCTGAGGATCACATCTTCTAAAATTTAACCTGCATAGATTTCTTTTTTTCTTTTTGGCAATACTTATAGTTATGCCAGTAAGGCACAAGAGCTAGCCCAAGTTAGGTGCCTAAGGTGATTATGTCCGGGAGGAGTCACTGATCAAACAAAGCCACAGTGTAAACTAGTGAATCTCCTAAAGTCAATAGGAGTTGCACCCATTTGCAACAATGCCAAGCTTGATCCATAAATTACAGTACTGAGGACACACTATAGGATGCAGAAGATAAAATACCTAATTTTGGGCAACGGAAATGACTAGTAAAGAGGCCAGAGCATCAGGTTAAAAGAAAAACAGGACAAAGGTCTCAGATAGTACAGTGGGGTAGGGTGCAAAGAAGGTAAGAGTGACTGTAGAGACCCCAGAGCGCAGTGCTCTCCTCCACTGGTTCACAGCGTTCGTCTTCCCCATTTAGCAGTTGCTGGGCTGCAAACAGGCCACTGAAAATCAGTAGTTTCAATCATGCACATCATTATGCGTGTAAAACAATCACATTCAGGATTCTACAAAACCCTGGCCTTTTTTTCCAGTGAAATAATTTAGGTAATAAATATTCTCCACCCTGGAGCGGTATAAAACTTCTATAAAAATAGAAACAACATTCTTGGTTACAGCAGGTTGCACTTGGAGCAGTTGCTCCCAACTATGTTTTTTTTTCTTTTTTTTTTCTTTTTTTGAAAAGTATATTATTTATTAAAAAAAAAAAATCCCATTATCACCCTGGAGGCCTTCACACTCCAACACTCTTTTCTCAGAAAACCAGGACACATCTTTCCCATCGTGCAGAATTCAAGTGTACATGGTTCACTTAAGTGTATGTTTACGTTTCTAGAGAGATTCAAATAATTAACACAGAAGGGTACCACATGCCAGCATAATGGGAAATTTGGCAATCTGGCCTTTGAACCTTTGCCACCACAAAATGATTTGAATAATACTGATAGGCTTACCTGCCCGCCATCAATATAGACAGACCGGCATCAACTAACTGTTTGATTTCCAATTTAAGAATGGAAAGGGCTCTTCTTGGATGCTATGGGTCAGGCCTTGTACTTCTGAGGTTTGAGATCCCAGGGGAACCAGTCCCTGGGAACGCCTGGCATCCCCAAAAGACCACCGCACATGGGTGCGGATCCTGAGCATGATCTCAGCTTTGATGGGTTTAGTGCTCCTCCTGCTGGAGCAGAACAGAAAGTCCCAACCCTATGTCTGACCCACACACTCGTTATTCAGCAGCTGGCTCTCAGACTGCAGCGTCAGCTGGTGCCCTGGGAAACAGCATCACAAACCAGGAATACAAAGAAAACAAGGAAAAAGGAGAAAATATGAGGTAAATGGAACTTCTGTTAAAGACACACAAAAATTGTAAACTTCCTCTTGTGACAGAGGTGGATTTTGGTAGTTATAAAATGGGACTCTGATTTCTTAAAACAACTCAGGCCAGAGTGTCAAAAGTCCTTTGAGCCCCCTAAAACCAGTGTATAACAAAGGCCCTTAGCAATGAATTAGCAATTTCACAAGTGTGCAGAAAAAGTGTGTGTTCATTGAAGGGGTGTGTTCAATTTTCCTCCAATATAGAAGATAACAGCTAGTACCAAGACAGAGTAAGACTGAATGGCTCAATGCTCTGCTCTGGTTCCACAGCTCCTGTGTCAGCCTATTTTGCACTGGTACACACCACCTTAAAGGAAAACTGCAGTATAAATAAAGAACTAATTACTAGACCAAATCACCGCACAAGTTGTTTTGGTTTTGTTTTTTTTAAAAAAGCCAGGAAATTATCTTTGCAACACAGTTAAGACTGAGAAATTAAATGCTATGAGAACACGTATGAAACAGGAGCCTCAAGAGCTGTGTTGGGGTACCTCTGGGCTTTGTATCTCAAGTTAACAGCCATTTTAATAGAGAAACAAACAGCACTTATATTATGCTTATCAGAATGAATTCAAAGTAATACTCTGCAAAAAGGACGTTATTCCACAGAAATGGGGAATGTGATGAACTGTTAAGAAGAAAAATTGTCAAAAAAATTCTGCAGGTTACCAGGATCTCAAGCTTCTTGTTTCCAGCCTCAGATGTATTCATCCAGACTCAGCTGTCTCTCTCTATGCCTTTCTACAAAACCTAGTTAAAGTATATAGGATAAGTTTTCTTAAATATGGAGAAATTCACTGCATCTCATTAATATTCAACTGTAACTGGACAGTGAAATTTTCTGGGCAGGATCGTTACCTAATAATTTTATAAAGTGCTGTGTACATTCACAGTGCTATATAAACACTACTTTATATACAGAAAAAAAAATCACTGCAGTTTTCCTTTGGCTTGTTAATGTGTTCACCCTTCTAGCCTGTCTCCTCCTTTAGAGATGATTTACTAAATCTCCACCATGGCATACAGTTAAGGAAATTTCAAAGAGTGGGCGGGGCATGACAAAGCCTACATGGAGCCTGTTATTTGCTCCCTCAAACTTCGATGGACTCGGTTCTCCTTCCCCATCTTTGTTTTCATCAGCTGTTCTGTGTTATTTTTGCTCTCCTTTCTCCTCTCCCCCATGGCGGTGTGGTGTCAGTTCTGATTCCCCTTCTCTCTACCCCAAGGCAGTGTGGTGTCAGTTTCTGCTGCTTCCTTTAACCTTCCCTCCCCACCCGCAAGGAGCTGGCATTGGTCCTTCTCAACACACACTGGTTACAAACACAGCAAACTTCAAATAAGGAAAAAAAAAAAAAAAAAAAAAAAAAAAAAAAAAAAGAAAAAAACACCTCAGCGATATGGCACCTAAACTCCAAAGTAAAACACTGGAAACAAAAGCACAAACTTGTCCTCCATCCGAAGCGGGATTCTCAGCAGAGGCTGCAGCCGAGTCTTCAGGGGAAGATGTGCCAGATAGAAGGCATGGATCAGCTTCCAGGACTGTAAAAACACAGCCTTAGGGCTTCGAATCACTAAGTGCGCTCCTCTCCAACTTACCAGAAGATCCTTCTCACTCCAGTCCCGGAGGGGAGGGGCGCTCAGTATGGCTTGCTGTCATTCTTAGAGCGCTTAAGCTGTACTTTCAGACGCTTCATGCCAATCTGAAAGCCGTTCATTGACTGAATGGCAGCCTGTGCAGACACAGGATTGTCGTAACTTACAAAACCTGAAGAAAGGAAAATACATAATTACACCATGTCAAAGCTGTCCAGAACAGCTACTCACAATTGGAAATGCAGGTACTCACGAGGTAGAAGAGGTTTGCACAAAATGCCATTTTCAAAAGCTCACAACTGTTCTAGACTCTTCATTAAAACTCCTTACTGAGGGCTCTCAGACAAAGCATTGCTCTCTGACATATGGAACTTTGGCCAAAAGATATACAAAGCTCAGGAAATTAAAATAACACTTTCGAGTCTTTCAACATAAATGGGTACTGCTGTTTGTTTTATAAAGAAGTCATACCTGGGAGAAAACCAAACCTGGAAAACGTTACTCTATATATGAAAGCTCATTAAAGATACAAGGCTGAAATCACGCTCTTGGCATTATGGGAACAGATTTGTTTGGAGTGAAGTAGCTATCAGGGCAGTGTGGCACTTATACTGCTATTATGTTTAGGTTTCTCTTGGACAAAAGAGCATCCTCAAAACAAACTTCTCCAGAGTTTTGAAGGAATCCATTTTAGATAACTCCAGTCAATGGCTGGCATCACTACCTGGGGAGATCATTCCACATGCAGGTGTTACAGCCTGATCCCTCAGTATATTTTTGTGTTCTTATAAAGCATCAGATTATCCACATCTTTTGGCTCTATTACTAAAAAATACAGGATATTATGTAGGCATGAAAGAACTATCAAAACCATAGAGAAAGGCTCACCTTTCCTATTCCACCACAAGAAATCTCCATCTATTAAAAGAGTCACAAGATCTTACAGCACTACAAAAATGCTGCAACTGCTTGTGCTGGGGTTTCAACGTGAGGAAAATAAACCCATGAATCTTTCAGTCCACGTGCACAGCCTCCTACTATACAAGCTAAGTAAGAATATGTTCTTTGCTCTTTTGGCACCACAGACTCTATCAGTTAACTGAAAATAATCTATTTGGATAGTAACAGTAGCACAACAGGTTGATTTACAGTTTTAGGATACACTTCCCACCCTGATGTGCCTCCCATCTAAACACACAGTAAGCAGAGCAAATGCAATGAGTTAGGTAATAAATAAAAGCTGAAAAGCTTTCTACTATTACAAATTTTTCAAGAATTAGGGGGAAGCTTTAAAAATTGCCTTCAGTGCATTTACAAAACATCAGAGTCAAGTGCTCCTGCACTATATGGTAGCCATAATAATTACATATAAAAATATTAATAGAAATCATTCACAATGGTAGTAAGTAGTGTATACAGCAATGTAAACAATTAGTGAAGAGACAGAAAGGGCAAAGAGGTGGAACTATACCATGATTACGGTCTGCAAACATGAATCATAGTGAATTATCTAGGCCCAAAACAGTACAATGAGGCATAGTAGTATGAAATCAGGAAAAGCAAAAAGTCAAAATGAAAATCAAGAAAATACACTTAACTGCTGGAATAGTTCAGATTGGTGTATTTATTTTCTTTAGGAATATAGAAAAAGAGTCACTACTTGACTTAAAAGCAAGACTAGACAATATACTTGAAAAGAGATAATGAGAAAGAAGCGGCCTTTCTACAGGTTAATAATTAGACCCAACGTACCAAAACACTTGCTTAGATTGGTCTGCTTGTCAATGAAAACCTTGGCAGAGACGACATTTCCAAATGGCATGAACATCTGCAGCAAATCCTGATCCCCAAACTCCTGGGGGAGATGGTAGATAAACAGATTGGCTCCCTCTGGACCTTCAAAAAACAAGTAGGAATATAAATTCAGAAAGAGCATGGATAACATAGGCTCACTACACAAAAAAAGGTGAAAGAGCCATTCAAGCCAAATTTTCTAGATTAAACAATGAAACTGCTGTTCCCACTTCTATGGAGTACTTGATTCCAGAATAAAACAGCATGACCCTTTCCTGGTTCCGATCATTCAAATAATACTAACTCTCAGTATTTCCACATTGTGCCAAGTTCGGTTCACTGATCTTTGCTGCAATGAGAGCTGGACAGTAAGTTTGAGCCTCACATACTGACTAAGCAAAAATGGCTATGCAAAGCTTGTGGCCCAAAGAAACCAAGTAAATCTCAATACAAAATACAATTACCTGAAATCTGACAGATTCTTTTCCAAATGTCATCCTACATTTTGCTGAAAATTTACTCTTACATTGTTCACTACACTACATGTTAAATTGATTCCGAATATGAAGAGTGAAGAGACTGGCATTAAGTATCTATGGGAAGAAATGAAGGACCAAGAAAACAAAATCAACAAAACCACAAGTGATTCTCTGACAGTGGGATGTATCAGGCCGCAGACTCATACTCTCCTGTTCTCTGAGAAGATGGAGGAGTACTATTACTAAGCATTTAAGACTAGACAAACCCTAGGAAAAACTTTCAGTATAAAAGCTACTTTGGACAGCCCTTAACACAGAGACCTCCCAGATTTTCCTTCTTTACATTCAGCAACTCTAAGATTCTAAAAAATGCCGCCAAATAAAAGCTCTGCAGATAAGGTAGCTGCCAGGGCCGAGCTTGCCCTTTTGAAAACCCCTCTCAGGTTGCTTCTACAAATTTCTCCCTACCTTCTTTTTGACTTCCTGCTGCACCAATACTCTGCTGTGTTAAGAGACTCTGGTTATAGAGTGTGGGCAATGCAGCAGCAGCGTATTGCTGGATTCCAGAATAAGCCTGTGTGAGGGCTTCCATTGTGCTACCTGTCCCATTTGAGAGACCGCCACTGCCAAGTCCTCCATTTAAGGCTGCCATTCCTGCATAAGAAAGAGAAAATAAAGTTGACTGAGTACTTCCACTGAGCCAGATCAATTACCTTTGAAGTATTACGCACTATTACAAAAAGCAGGGAGGAGGAAGAAAAACCCCACAAAACTAGCGCAGCCTGAGGCATGATAATCAGCTATTCCCCCAACCCAGCACAACGCATAGCTTACCTGCTAAAGAGCTAACGTTGAGTCCTGCTGTAGCCCCTGCCAGCGTCTGCAATGCTCCAAGAGAAGCCATTGGATTAACAGAGGAGCTGCTACTGGAGCTAGGTGAGGAACCTGCTATTAAAATAAGATAATTAACCTTAAGCAATAATTCAACTTCTTCATTAAGTTATTTCCGTAGAAAAGGCTAGTAAGGAGCAGATCAAAGCAAGGCAGTATACTTTATGTCAGAAAAGAAATTAATCCCAAACCCACACAACTTCATTGATCATACTGCTTATATCTTCTAATCCCTTCCTACATTTTTAAAAGATTTCTACTACTTCATTATAATGTCTACCCTTTGTAGCAATAATAATTTCATTAAGTGTAAGACACCTAAGATTCAGACAACGTACAAATGTTAGCTAAACTCTGTACCTCAACGTAAGGTGACCAGCAGCAGTGACTGTTTCCTGCTGCTTAAACCGCGTAAGAATCACTTGTTACATTTTAACATCTATCCTTGAAACATCACAGAAGGTGAAAGAGACCCGAAACGCAGATACTAGGGACACTAAGGAAAGCTCCAGCCAGAGTGAACATGGGGTTTTACCATACTGCCAAAACAGGAAAAGCAGATGACCAGATTATTCTGACACATGAAATGATTTTCCATTAAAAATCCCGCTACACCAGCTGGGGCCAGAGCCAAGAAGGGTCTTGGAATTTACATCCAAAATACAGTCTATCCTTTGTTGCCCGTGTCACTAACATCTTCGACCATGTTTACTCAGCAACAGAAGTCCACAGATACAGTACCTAGCAGACTAACAGCTTATGTGGCCTGACAAATTCTACAACGGGTAATTTGTTCTACAGAAACAGACATGAGAAAAAAGTCTGCTAAACTGGTGTATTAAAAGAAACAGAAGGTCAAATTAAGGTCATCTACAAAGATTATGGATATGATAAAATATAAAAGAACAGTACATTTATGATTACGATATAGTGGTAAATACGAAATGTTATGCATATTGCTATTAACCCCGAAGTGTAACTGTACTGTACAAGATGCACCAGAAAAAACTTATGGCTTCTACAAGTTAAAAGATACTGAAGACTGGTGCTGTAGAGGCATCTTGTAGTCTGCTTTCACAAAGAATTTATCTGTCTGACCAGGTGGGTAACACAAGAACTGAAATTCAGGCATTTTCAGTTTCCTTTGTGTTTTTGCGATTCTCAGTTATGCTGTGTACATCCATTAAAACTTTCAAAAGAATTGTTAGCATCTTTCAAGCAGACTCACACCCACACTACCTATTCACCACTTCAAACATGCGGCACAGAGACTCTGCTGGAGTGGAATATGGTAACTATTTAAATGGAATACAGCAAACTTGCCTAACAAGCCCCAGCAAAAGCTATACCTAAATAAAGTAGTTGTACCTAACACAAGGCTGCATGGGAACTCAGGGAGCTGCATTTCTTGTCACTGCTTAGTTTTTGTACTGACAGAGGAAATGACAAACCTCCACTAAGAAAAGTCCTAGACATTGAAAGACAATGTCCCAAACTATATTTTAAGATGCCTACTCTGAAGAAAAGGAGACGCTTCCTGTCTTACTATCACTAGCATATTAAATGATGGAAAAATACAGAGAACAAGTCACAGTATAACCCTCAAGTTGGTAGAAAAAAATAGCACAGTTGGCTGAATAAAAGCCAGCGTTCAGAAATGGTACAGCTACTTCCATTTCAGAATATCATTTGTTTCTACAACACTTCATTGCTAATCTACATAAATCAAAAAGATACTACATTTGAAAGATGAGAACACCATTTAAAAAACCAACCCACAATAAAATAGCAGAGGTATGGGGGGAAAAAAGAACAAAGCCAAGGCTAGAGAGCAATGTAAAAGACAGAACAGATGCCCTCCCTACTTTAAAAAGCTTGTGATTTTAGATAAATTCATGTAAACCACTACAAAAAGCTGAACACACAGTTATTTTAGTTTAGCTGACTTTATCAGAAATATCTTTAAGTAAAACAAGAAATCCTTTAGTACTGAAAACACCAAGAAAATTAACACTGGTTTATGTTCTTTATCATATGTATATAATAATTGCTGTACTGAGTCAGCACCCCATTTCTGATGATGACTAAAGGCAGATAAGTAACAGTAGAGCAGAAATACAACTACAAAGTAGTACTTCCTAGGTATAGTCTATACACCAATGCAGCGATTTGCAAATCTGGGAGGTTTTCAGCCCAGGGCAATGGCTTTGTATTAGAGTTAAGAATTTCATTTATTAATTTCAGTGCATTTTGAACACCAAACTGTTTGACTTTACTGCGTTCTAAGGCATGAGTTCTACAATTTAATCATGCACTACGCAAAGAAATAGCTCTTTTTATTTT
Organism: Rhinoptilus africanus; assembly: GCA_013400135.1. NCBI lineage: Eukaryota > Metazoa > Chordata > Aves > Charadriiformes > Glareolidae > Rhinoptilus > Rhinoptilus africanus. The sequence goes on from VXBO01015140.1 coordinate 342,554, forward strand.
TGAACTGCCATCTGAGAACTTCACCTGATATCCTGTAATTCTTGTCTAGAAATATCTAATGACTGGTCTTTCCCAATTCGTCTTCGTCACAACACTAATATATTTGTAGACTTCAACCATATCCTCCTTCCTTGTCAGTCTTCTATTTTGTCAGGATCCCTCGTTGCTTCTAGGAAAGGAGTTCCACAGTTCTAGTCATCCTCTCTGTACTTCTATTTTTGTGTATTATTTTAGACCACAAAATTGTCAAACCAGTATATCTTTATACACGTTCTTACTCCATCCCTAATTCTTAACATTGTTTCTGTCCAGTTTTTGATGGGTTGTTGGAGGTTTTTTGCTTGCTACTGAGGTTATGTTTTCTTATATCTATCTACTAAGTTACATATCTAGTCAAAAGGCTGACTCCAAGATAACCAGCTGAAACTTACCTGAAAAAGTTTTTAGAAAATTTGAATATGTAGTAAAGTATAGCTAGGAAAAATAAAGAATAAGGACAAGGACATCAACTACCTACTTGTATAGGTAGGTAAACCGAGGGAACAGTAAGTTTGTTGTAAATTAGTCATCCAGCATCCAAGCAATAAACACTAAAATTCAGACAATGAATCTGACTGAACTGTACCAGCATTAGTTACAGTAAAAGCAGAAAGACTATGATGTCCTTGAAAACAATTTTGCCGTAGACACACTAAGGCCAGCAAAGTCATCTAGTCTTTGCTGGACCTTTGAAAGGAGGAGCAATGGAAAATACATCAACTTTTGCAACCATTCTATTTCGCTCTGGAGCAGACAATTCTTATTTATGGCCAAGTTGAAAAGACGGCTGACAAGACACTCCAATCCTGAAATACTTCTGTAACGTTTTCTTGAACATCCCTTTCACAAGCTAGTAGTTTGAATGAGTTTATCTAAGGCCATAATCTCTGTAACGTGGATTACCTATAGATGGATGCAGCAGCAGTCTGTTCAGTTACAAAGAGTAGCTGCCTTATTGCAAGGTTGAAGGTTTTGCTCCTTCCTATTCTACATCAAAACACACCATACTGCTTGGAAATACCCAAAATCACCTGAAATGAACAGGAAGATGGCACAACAACACGTAACACCTCTGATTTTAACCATTCTGACACGTAACCTATCCATAGTCCACAAACTCTGCACTGTGTGGACTTTCAAGCTCCCCAAACACAAAAGATGTCAGTGCAGATGAAAGAAAATCAAAAAGGTAATTATGCATAATTGATCGTCTGGAATTTTCCAGGGTTTTTCTGGATTATGCAGTTTGAGGACAATGTGGAAGAGAGATCCAAATAAGCATCAGGTCAACATTTGGAAGACAGATGGACAGAAGTCAAGCCGGTAGTCATCTCATCTGCAGTTAGGTTTGAGAGGTTATCATAGTAGATGTTGCCATATGTCTTACAGACAGGGAAGGCAGTTACTAACAGGTGGTACTGAACAGCTATATACCGAGCTTTTTCCAAGGTCTAGGTAATGGTTCAGGAGGGATGCTCTGAATGTGTGCAGTCCAACAGCCTTCTTTGTGAATACATACAGTGTAAATGCACATGTAAATATTAGCTAAAAGAGAATTTCAAGTTTGCTTTTATACAAGATAATTGCTGGTTCGGAGTAAAGAGTTAAAAAGCTGTATAACTACAGGAAGTATCATGAGACGGAATGATGTCTGTACACATTGAGGCTTCCCTTCTCCCCAGTTTAAGTCCAGTTTTAAAAGGTGAAGCATACTCATACCTCCAATGAAAAGCACTGAAACTCTTTCAGAGTTTGATGTCAGTGACTACATACAGACCACACCTCTTCCAGAACTTTTTATTTCTTTTGATCAAAGTTAATCTCTACTCTTGAAAATTATACTTGAAATTACGTTTAAAGAGCAATACAGTAGTGACCGTTTCATATTACAAGCCTATGAAAAGTAATCTGACTGATACATCTGTATAGAATATTAATTCAAATGACCCATCTTGAGTACTTGATTGTTGACACAATAATTTATTGATATGACTGGCAATCAGAATGCTGTTTGGATTGAGCACAGAAAGTACTTAAAAACAGACTGCTCCCCAGCCCCTTCACCAGCATGATCCAAAGTGGAACAGGGTGCCAAGATGCGTCTGTCATCAAGGGAAAAGGAACCTGCAGAGTTCTGTGCAACAGCCAAAATTCACAGAAGGAAAACCAATCCCAAAGAATCACACAGCAGTGGCATAACTTCAGTTGAAAAGGATGTTTGTGGATCATCTAGTCTAATGGTCTGCTCAGAGCTGGTCTAACCTCAGAGTTAGGTCAGCCTGTTCAGGGTTCCTTCCAATTGCACTCTCAATCCCTGAAATGACGGAGATTCCACAGCCCCTCTGGCACCTGTTGCCTGTGCTTAATCACGCTCACTATTAATTTTGTTTTTCTTTTATATACAGTCAAAACTTCCTCTGTTGCAACTTGTGTCCATTGTCCTTGACTTTTTACTGTGCACTTCTGAGAAAAGGCTGTCTCTGCCTTTTCTAGCACATCTGCCATTTGAACTATACAACCTGCCAGTCCCTTTCCCCACCTCAACAAATCAGAGAACAAACTTGCTCCAGTCAGCACACGAGAAAGCCAACGAGGAAGTCTTAGTTCAAAACACCAGTCACAGCAAACGGTAACCTGAAAATCCCAGCTCTGCTACTCCATGAGGAAATATGGGAGAAACTCTCAGATATATTCACCTTCATGCTTTCTCTACAATGAAGAAGCATTAGTGGGTTATAAATGCAGCTCTTCTATAGCCTCAACTCCTCTCCTCGCTGTCTTTTGGGGCTTTTTTGAAATTATAGAATATGATAGCACAGCTAGGAGTCAAGATAAATTTTGAAATTCTAATCTTTAAGTTTTCATGTAAAAAACCCCCACCTTTCCAGCAATAGAACACTCTTTGAACTGAATAATTTCTGGGGGATTTCTCCAAGAATAAAACTGTGCAAAGCACTCACAGTTTAACTCCAGATCATGTGACATGAGGTTTTCTAAACAGCTTTTCCTTGTAATCTCTTTATAATCTTTTAGTCCAGCTCCTTGGTCCTCCTATGCAACACAAAAAGCTACCTGTGTAAATTTAAAATACCCCCCAACACCCTTTGGTCTCTCACAATCACAGATGAGGATGTCAACTCTGTAGGCTGGATTTCAAAACTCGGTAAGTAATTTGGCTTTTTTATGAGAAACATAAAAACCAAAGCCAAACCCACGTACCGCGCTGCAGTAAAAGTGACACCCTGAAAATATAGGATTCTCCCTTACCATGTCAATATTTAGAAATAACTGAAAAAAGGATAGAAATAACCAGATTTGTGGTAGAAACTGAGCATGCCTGATGTAAGCACAATCTATTTTATTTTTTTGGTTTTCTTGCTTGTTGCATTTAATGATCACATTAACAGTAAGACAGCAAAAGAACACTACTTGGACATTCTAGCCCCTCTGAAGAGTGTACATAGNAACCTAAGGCATAACCTAAGGTACATAACCTAAGGCAAAGAAAACCCAAACCAAACAAAAAATCCAAACCACAAAAAAAAACCCACCAGAAGAGAAAGATGATGACTTCTGTGCAACTCATACACTCAGCTCTAGATAACCACTTTCCAATAAATGTGCTAGGGGTCTATTTATTCTGCCTCTGTAAGGTAGTTGTCTTCATTGACGCCAGAGGAATCTACATTGTACTGTTTTAGTATACAGAACGCGTTACTGATGCTTAAGGCATCTTCTATCTCCATGCCCAGAGAAACAGGGTACATCTGCCACAGTATCTGCCTAAAATCACAGGGAAACCAAATATATGATGAGATTTCAGTAACATGACTGGAAAGAGGTCACCTACCTTTCTGCTTCACTATGACCTCAAAAATTATTTTACTCTAAATTAATCTGACCATCAGAGGAAGAACACAGCAGTTAAAAAGTCTTTGCTTGTGGCAAAGATATCTACCCTAAATAAAGGCCAGTGAATCTGCTAGTAAAACTGCTTATCTATTAAAGAATCAACATGGAAGTGACAAAAAGAAATATACAAAGCAGGTGATGTTACCCTGAAATGACTCCTAAGGCACCCCGCGTCATAACACAGTAGAGCATAGGCGGTCTCTTACCTGAGCTGGTGAGCACACTCAGGGGACTGCTGGAGGAAGTGAGCGCAGCGGTACCGCTCGGTGTATTCTGAGCTGCACTGGCCGCAGCTGCTAATGCAGCCAGGTTCTGTAATTGCATCGCGTTCAGTCCTGCAACACATTGAAGAATGCACAGTTTCTCCTATAATAGTCACCGTCATCCAAGCTTAACAGCAGTCTCAGCACATCACGAGGAAGTAATGAGAAGGAGCTTAAAAACAACAGGCTTAATACTAGTTACTGATTTTTCTGCATTGCGATCCCTTGTTATAACTAAAAAAGAAATTTTCTGTTTGCCCAGACAGATGAGTTTTGGTAAAAGACCAGGTAGTCATGATCCCAGATTTAGATTCCAGAGTACAGAAATTTTCAAGCAGTGTTCTCTCCAGTCACAAAAGCACAGCAGCTTTGACTGAGATTTAAGCCAGAGTCCGACATCTGCAAGCTAGGGAACTTGTCAGGCCAATAACCTCCTCTTTCTCTGGTGTCCCTCCTCTTTGCAGGGGGACAGCAACAACTGCAGAATTCTTTCAAGAAGGCCTACACACCACAATGGCCATAAAGTCACACCTTTAACCCACCATCAGCTGAGTATCATCACATTTTGTTTGGTCCCCTTGGCAGCCAGGAAGCAACACTCAGCTGTGAAACAGCGCTAAGGGTCAACTCCGGACCACAAGATCAGCCAGTGTACTCATAGGCTGGTCAGCTGGTCAAACAGAAGTGGTGAGGAAAATGGGAAACGTCAGGCATGTTGTGGGTAAACATCCAGGAACAGTGTAGGAGGAGGAAGGTATCCCTGTGTTGATAACTTTTACTGGTCAGTTTACTCATCTGACTCACCTTAATTTTGAGTCATAACTTTTTAATGAAACCACTCGGTCAGCGCTGACACTGTAGTTTACCCTCTTTTCCTGCCATGGGATCACCTTCTCAATTCTGTATTTTAGCCATCCTTCAGTGGGCTAGCCCCATTCTTCCAATTCTGCCTCTCTTCCCTTTTCCCTTATTTCCCTTTTTTGTCTCTACTTTTGCTTATTCTAACAATTCCTCCTCTTTTCATCTGACTTCAGACAACCTCTAGTAATTCCTTCTTACAAAATTAAAACCGCAATTAAACTATCACCATTCATATAACAACATCAAAACATCCTAGGTAGATGTGGCACCTTATCTTTTGGATGCTTAGTAAATACTTGGTAACAAAGCACAACCTCAAATAATCAAAATCTCAGTTTTGTAATCTAAGTATATAAACAGATAACATAAAAACCTAAGTGACAAACCGGTATAAATAATTTATTTTCTAAACCACTTCTACTACCTTTAGCATAGTTCATTTGTTGTTTGGGTTTTTTTTTTTACTCTTTTTCAATTGTTTTTTCTTTGTGACAGGGTCTGTTTCCCTAACCACATTCAGTGCCTGAAACAAGAGGATTCTGCCTTTAATTAGATTATCAAGGTGCCTTTGTACCATAAAAGCACGAAGTTAAAACCAAAAAGTTGTATTTTTTGTTTTTATTGTGCTACAGAGGGTTAAAAGTGCAAGTGTTGGAGCTAGTGAAGAAGAGAGCAGCTTGCTTCCTTTCCGAAGCAGTTTGGCATGTACACACTGCACCTGTCCTCTTGTCATCACATTGTTTTCCCCATCTGCTTTCAAACAGGGTTAAGATTAAGTTCTGTCTATAAAGTCTGATACAGTTTGGAATCTTAATACCTACTTAATTTTTCTATCCATGAGTTTCAAGAAAGGAAATCAGCTGAGATATTAACAGGACTTTGAAATTAAAACTCTCTCTGTGAAGAATCAGACTTGAAATAATTCTTTCAAAACACCATGCAACATGCTATTTATAAGTCTGAGTTCCCAATTTTTAAGATGTTTTTTTAAATAGTGAAAACAGAATTACCCTGGAAACTTCACAGGCAACCTCAGCTAGTTAGCATCTTCCCAGTTCTTATTGTAGTAACAATTAACATGAGCTGCCGTATTGTTTTTCTCCTTTATTACCACTTGCTTTTAGAGGGGGAGAAAACAATATCATGCACATAACAACCTATTATAGATCACCAGCACACAGGATATTAGTGAAATTCATTTTTAAAAAATTGCTTTTGGCAGGAGTCTTAAATCCAAGAGCTCTGAAGAGATACAACATGAAAGAAGTACACAGAAGAAATTAAGGTTAGAATCAACCTCAAGTATAAATCAAAGTTCTTACAATCACAACGATAACACTTTGCAAAAGCTTCAATTGTTACTGATTGGTGTACTAACACAACTCAGATGTAGAAAGCCACTTGATTTTCTTACCACTTTTAGATCAACCTCTGCACAGACAGGACATGGAACATTGTGAACTACCATAAAACGCCAGGCGGCAATTTTAAAAGCTTAAGAAGTTCAGTATTAAAACCAAAACAACAGCAGAAGGATTTATAGAATGCAGTTACTGGAGTTACTACCATATGTTTTGTTATTCCCTGCCCCGTGAAGAGAGAAGGGACAATCAATTTGCAGCCCAAGAACTGCCATAGTCAGTGAATATTCTGACTAGCAGTCCACAGCAAGGAATTTGGCTCATACCTATTAAGCCGATTTTTCCCTAACAGCAATGGTGTTATCAATCATGATTCAAATGAAGGAATTAAAGAACCTGAATCAAGGGCTAGTGCACATTCCTACACACGTTGCATTTTCAACTTCGATGTATTTAAGAAGAAAGAATTTTAAACGGGAAACTTAAGAATCCATTATCACGGAAACAAATGCATTAGCGTTTACTTCAAAACACAATGCTTCGCATATGCACCGGTTTGGATGAAAATAAATATACAGAGAGATCTTGTTGTACCTATAAGGGAAGATAATTTTAAATGCTAGAGGCAGAGGAGATTACCAGCATACCACAACTTACCTTGGGGACAATGGTTAACTAAGATTAAGAAGGAACATCCACACTTGTAGCAGAGTATTTCTGCCATTTCAAAGGTGGGTACACACAGGACTACTTATTTCAAATGAGGTTAATGTGTCTACAGCCTTTTGGCTACTTTCTCTACCCTCCTCCTCTTTTCTTTGTCACTGAATTTGTCTTCTAGAGGCTAAAACTCACCTCCCATTGGGTGGAGGCTGCTCAATGTGTTCAGGTTCCCAGATGACGCAGCTGCTGTCTGCTGAAGGAGCTGCAAATAAAGCTAGACATTACACCAAAAAACAAAACAAGAGTGAGAGTGAGGGCTGGCTCCGCTTTTGGGAGAAACTGCATCACACCACAGCCAGAGCGCCGTCACAAAGGGAATTCCCACTGCCCATGCACCACATCTCAGCAAAGCGTAAAGGGAATTCCCCTTACATAGTGCAGCCAGAGCACCACCATAGTGAAAATCCACGCTGCCCATGCATCATGTTGCAGCCAAAGCAACAGCACAGTGCTTTCCTCACTCAACACAATCAACGCTGAGGGAAGTTTATAGCTAATACACCAAGACAAAACCAGCAGAATCAGTAGTGAGAGAGAACTCCTATTCAAAGCACCTCAGGCAGGACCGCTACCCTTAAGGATATGCTACCTCAAGCCAGACTCAACAGCTGACACTGACAGCACAGGACAAACGGCAAATGCTGTACCAAAACCGAAGACCCGCCATGAGAGGGAACCCCCTCCACTTTCCTTAAGCACAGCAGACATGAGAGAAGTTTCAAGCCTCAACTCAGAAGCTATTTAGAGGGATTTCCTATTCCTTTCTCCATTAACAAGGTGCTGCTATAAAAAATTCTAACCTATGGAACCTAAATCAGTGGTAAAAGAGAGAATGGCCCCACTTGAACAGTACACCATACCAACAATGGGAGGAAATTCTCCTTTTTTGTTCCCCAAACTTTATATGGCATGAATACAGTTCTCAGAGACTCTGGCAACCCGAGCCAGAGCACATCAGTTTATAACAGGTTCACCCTTTAGGTATCCAGCAAAATCAACTACAATCAGACTACCTTCTGTTGTGTCATTTTTGCTAAAGAGTAGTTTCTCTCTATTTTCTGTGGGGTTTTTTTGTTTTGCTTTTTTCCTTTGGGTTTTTTTTTCTTTTCCTGTGCACAGTCAGCTGCCTGGTGCTTCCAAACCAATCACTTTTTCTATGTGGACAGCACCAACTACTGTTCTAGGTTTCACTGGAAGGGAATGAGAGAAATAAAGGCTAAAAAAGGAAAAATGGAAGAGGAATACAAGAACTATGTCATCAGATAGACATGAAAAGGGCATTTATATGGGTAAACAGTGAGGCCATAACATAAGAAGAAAGTCTTCCCAGCACAAAGTCATTCTACAGAAGACAGGAGAAAAAAAAAAGTTTCAGTAGTCAGGGCTACAGCAACTGGGGTTGAAATCCTCACTTAAATAACTGAATTTCAGCCTCCTCAACCACAAAATAGGGATTAAGAACCCTGCTCCTATCTATCAAGAGCCCTCTAAAAATGAATACATTAAACACTACAAGACAGTCAGTCGCTGTAACCCCTGAAGGGATGAAAAGAACCCAAATTAGAAACTCACTGCTAAGTATTGGGGTCCAAGTGTGTTGAGACCAGCCAGGTTTCCCCATACTGAGGCAGCACTGATCTGTTGCATTTGTTGCTGGAGTTGCTGAGCAATTCGTTTCTGCTCTTTGTCCTTCTGCGTGTCTGCGAATTTTACCACAATGGGAGAAGAGCAACCCTGCAAAGAGCAATTCAAACAATTACATACTTGCTATCCCCAGCAGTCACAAAAATACTGCATTAAGATCCACTCATTGGAAGCATTCCCCTCCCTTCCCCTGACATGTATATCATTAAAGGTACAAAATCTCATTTGCTTTTGATACTATTTTATATTTTGGTATTTTCTCTGAAGATGGGAGTTTTTATATCGAGCTCTAAAAATAGGAGCAGAACAAACGTAAAGGTTCAGGAGTAGTATTTGCGAAGAAACACACACTGCACTTATCCTTCTCTCTGCTCTCTAGTCCTCCAAACTCCATAGTGACTGCCTGAAAAATTACATCTTCTCCTGACACCCACTAACTTGTTTTACCTCCATGGTTTGTGCTTGGTGCATTGCTTTGATTGCTGTTTGTGCCATGGCTCTTGTTGTAAAAGTCACAAACGCACAACCTGAGGAAAGAACAAAAAGGAACCAAGTCATTCACTACATCTGCAATTAGTGGGATGAATAAAGAAATGAAAATGCCTACGGGACAGGGTGGGGGGTAGTGGTGTGAGATCACAGAAAGAGCTGAAATGCCACCCTGAGTTGCAAAAGGCAGCATCCAGGCGAGAAACTTGAACTGTCGGAAAAGCTTCCTGCTTACCTCGGCTCAGGCCATCTGGGCCCCGTAATATCCTGCATTCTTCAATCTGCCCAAAAGGGGAGAACATCACTCGGATATCATTTTCATTGCACTTCTTGGATATCATTCCAATAAACAACTTCCTATCTTCTACTGCTAAGAAATCAAAGGATAAGAGTATTACCAGCAAATATGCGCTTACTAGATCTTATTTTGTCAAGTCTTCTCCATCAACTGCAGTTATTTCCCTTTTATTTAGGGTAGGGGCTTGTCAAAACCAGATTCCCAACAATGGAATGTCTTCAGTTTAAGAGTATGCATATGAGATACCTCAATGAACCTAAAGGATGCCTGTTTTATGGTGTTTTATGTGTACATTTTGCTGCCTGTTTCTCCTTTGCAAGCCTGTGAACTGCAAGAACGCAAGGAAAGGAAAAATATATCAGCCATTCAGCATTTCCCTGTATCTCCTACATTCAGTTCATGGTGAGTGACATAAGACTTACATGTATTTTACTGGACTATTTTAATTCCTGCTCCTCTGTCTTTTCTATCTTTAGACTACCAACATACCTAACTGTATGTGAACAAGCAAGTGAGCTGCAGAAAGCTTCTTTCCAGCCTCTTTATCATGCCAATCACTTAAATTTAGATCTATTTCCTCACGCTCTTGTCTCAACAGTGCAAGCTGAACAGCGCAGAACAGTTTTAGCTCTGTTTCAGATTCATCCATTCTGCTCTGTACCCGGAGCATGAAAATAACACCTCAAATCAGAACGATGGACTGTGAGCTACTGTATCTTGCCTCTAAGTACTGATGGTACTAGATACATTAGAGCTGAAGAATACCTTTCAGTGTGCAGACTATTTTGAAATAAATGGTCCAGAAAGACATTTCTCTTAACCTTCCAGTTCGTGGTTACTAAAGTTGGTTTAAGGTCACTTAAGGGAGTGGGGTAAATTCGAATCCAGAGAAGAACTTCATACCTCTTGGTTTTCTTATTTAAGGATGCTAGTCACCTCCGAAATACTTGCTTTTAAAGGGTGAAGCAAGTTATGTAGAATACCATTTGGAAATAAAAAACAATTCACAAATACAACATTCAGCACAACACAAAATATGAAGAAGGCTGTGGCACAATTTGAAGCTTCAAGAGAGAAAATCTCCTATTTAGTGCCATGGTGAGGGGAAATCAACTTACTTGCTGAGTCTTCTATGGCGTTGAAGAGGAAAGTTCCAAACTATTCCAGTTGACATAACTTTGACTATTAAATGTTAATATTGTACCCAGTTCACTTCCAAGCTCTTAGACCAGAAAGCTGCTTTCAAATCCTTTTTCAGTCATTTTAGTTCAAGAGATTCAAAATCCCTTTTATTAAAGGCAAGTGAAAATATTTTTTAACTGATGCTTTATTTGTATTTTCACCTACAACTTTTACTAAAACTCATATAATTATTAATAGCCTCAGAACTGTCACCCTGACATTCCATTAAATACTTTTTTTCCATTATTTTCTCAGGATATTTGTGTATACATGTATAACACAAGACCAATTTCAGTCTAGAGAACCTATTCTGTTCTCCCAACAATACTTCAAAAGAATTATTGCTTTCTAGATATATTTACACAGAAACACATTCCGTATACACATGGAGGAATCTGCAGGTGTAATTACTCCTACTATACGTTATCTCATCTTCTGTTTTCAATTATCTCAAGATGTAAGCTTTCTAGAACCAGGATTATATTCTCCATGATGCAACACTAATTTTATAGTAACTATGGCAAATGAAGAAAGTAAAATTCAGCCAAGCCTAGAAAGGCTGAAACTATAAAACGCTAAACACTTTCTTTGCTATCTTGCAGCAATATATATAGACACACACACATTTGAGCATGTGTGTATGTACATATATAAACTCCTCATGGAAATACATGGATAAATGATCATTTACCCAATTGTAGATGCTAAATGTCTTAATCCACAGGAAATGGCCAATCTGCAGAAATACTCGGGTTTTTATCTACGGACCTGTTGTGAATTCTCAATCTCCCTTGTAAACTACAAGAAGTTTTGACTCCCACTGTAGTTGCAACAGGCTTTGTTACAAATTGGTCAAGGACTCGAAAAAACATTTTGAGATTTCACGGAAGTATAGAACAGTTTGGGTTGGAAAAGACCTTACAGATCACCTAATTCCAAGCCCCTGCCATAGGCAGGGATACCATCCACTAGACCAGGCTGTTCAAAGCCCCATCCAACATGGCCTTGAACACTTCTGGTAAGGGGGCATCCACAACCTCTCTGGGCAACACGTTCCTGTAAAGCATTTCTTCCTAATATCTAATCTAAATCTACCTTCTTTCAGTTTCAAACTGTTACCCACTGTCCTGCCACTACACTCCCTGACAAAGAGTGCCTCCCCATCCTTCCTGTAGGCCCCGTTTAAGTACTGGAAGGCCACAATAAGGTCTCCCCAGAGCTTTCTCTTCTCCAGGC
>VXBO01015140.1:364551-391776 GCA_013400135.1 Rhinoptilus africanus
TCTCCAGACCTAGATAGATTTTCAAAAATCAGGTAAGTAAATTTTATTCTAAAATAGCTTATAATAAGCTTTTTTCCCCCCTCTCTCCTTCCTCAAAATATTTCTGTGAAAAAAACCCAAACCAGTATTTGACATGAATCATTACAGTCTTGACCTACTTCTCTGGCTTGTGACCGAAGTCCTGCTTAACCGTAGCTTCTACTCCAATTAATTCTGCGAAAGCTCAAAAGGAATGAATTCTGAACTTTTGCCTGACTGAAGAATCCCCAGGACTCCCAGCTCTCTGCCAGCAAATGATGCAGCAAGTCACCTATCCCTCTGGCTGACAGGGTGATGTTCGCTCTGTCTAGGCACTCTTAGAAAGGGAAAAATAAAACAGCAAGTAAACTTACCCTTTTATTTGACAGTAAAGACAACCGATTCAAAATCAATTTTACAAAAACTATTTTGTACAATGTGGGAATTAGGTTATTTTTCTGGAGAAGGAAATAAAACTTTGCACTCAAGTGAACTAATTCGTTATTATAATTAATTCTAAACAGTGAAGCTTATAAGAAACACATAAAGGTACATTTTCTTCTAAATTGTCTATGGGCTTCCTCAAACTCATATGCTTTTTGAAAATTCTCTGTTATTCCTGCCTTCTTACTGCTATTTAACAGTCACTTGAAACAGAATCTACCGTCACACAGTTCACAAAGAAGTTGTATGTTCATCTAAGTAAAGCAGGAGACCAGCAAAAGCGAATTTCAAAGTGGTAAGAAGGAACACTTCTTCATAAATGAAGGGATAAAATAAATTTTTAGTGGCAGTGACTTTTACAATCCTGTCAAAGCTCGACAAGGTTTGAGCACAACTGGATGCTGGCAGGGATATATTTTTAAACTTCTATTTACTGCATATACATAGATATATATTTATTTGAAAAATCCCACCTGTTTTGGTTTTTTTTTTCAACAGATAACACATGGATTATATGCATCAAAATACTCCACGCAACAACTACCACCTTCTAGACAACATTAGGAAGAAACAACTAAGGAACCTCATCTGTGAACACAGACTAATCAATAATTATTAAGATTTTAGACCCATTTGTCTAATGTACGTAGTACTAGGCATTGCCAGAAGGAAACCACAAAATAGACTGTGTCCAGTGTGTCAGTTCAAGTTGCCTAGTGGCAACTTTTTACCTTTCTAAATCAACAAATCCAGTGCAAAATCTTCATGTGAAAATATATACAAAAGACATTGTTTGGATTAAAACCACAAAAGTTACTGCTCCTCTGTGGCAACTGAGATCAGAATTACAAGGTGGCAAACCAGTATATAAAGTCCCATACCTGCGTAAGTAACCCTCTGTATAACTAAGCTAGTCAGAAAAGACCTATCGCTTGAACATCCTGCTTCAGAGAGGTATCAAGGGACCGAAAGCTGTGGTAGAAAATAAGGCTCTGTTCCCAGCTTTGTACCAACCTGATGCAAAAGTCCAAGCAGCCTCCCCTAGCTCCTTAATTTCCAGATGTCACATGGACAAAGCAGGATGCAGTGATGCTTTCCTAGGGCACAGAGAACTGAGAATACTGTTTGCTATACAATAAAGCTATACACTAGAGAGGTAACCCTAAACACAAGTATGACAATACATACCAAAAGTAGAACTAAAAAAAAGCTGTTCCTATGGATATGTCTTACCTCCGTGCAAGAATCCAATGAGTCTCAAGATCCTTCACTGATTTCTACCTGTTTAGCTGTGCAGACCATAGCCAAAAGCCAGGCTAGTGCAGAGCTACTTGCACACCGATGGGCCAGTGTCAAGAGCTGGATGTCCTGTTTTGACCTCCCCCTCACTTAATGCTAAATGACTGGGAACTTAATGCCTTGAGACATTTACTGCTCTGATAAATTTATTTGAATATGGACAGTGGGTTCAAAAGTTTTCAGGACGGAATGACAGTTTAAGGCTTGTGCATTGTTTCCTTTAAGAACAGGCCAATAAAAATCCAACTCAGCGCTCTGTAGCAGTTACCTATTTTTCTATTAGTCAAAATACTTCTAGATTAGAGCACAGACTGCATGAAGACATCCAGTTTCTCCTGTTCGTTCCCCATGCTGCATGCATGAGTGCAAAGACACTTCAAAAGGCTCCAGGAAAGCAGTTGAGAACACTAGGTCTTTAGACAGGCCAGTGACATAAAGTCATCATTTTGCTCAAGTATAAACAGTAAAGTCCAGGAATCAACTAATGCTCTGATACAAACATCTTTTACCTTAACGTTAACAGCAAAAACAAGTAAGGAAGACTTGTATCTACAGTATTATCCACATACCAGCACAATGCCAAACAGTTCTGCTTTGACTGTCACACATTTATTGGTCTGGCCAGTCTAGATGTCCCTCTTGCTTTTATTTCAAAGAACAAGCGATGAAGTGAATGCACACATCAACCGTAATAGGTTGTGTATGGCTATCATCTTCTCAAGCAGCTAGTATCTCCAAACTAACTTCTCAAACAACAGCTAAGAAAGGAAAATCTTAGCGACTGATACAACAGCATTCCTGCTCTGAGGAGGAAAGGAGGTGGTATTTCATACAAAGGGTAGTAGGTTTTTGGAATGCCTTGTTGGCAGGATAGTGCAGGTGCAATAAATTTACAAGCGTGCAAGAAGAGACTGGACAAGGACCGTGAAGAGACCCTGAAGAGGACACCAGCCAAACCACAACAGGTTAGGTTCTCCTAAGTTGAAAACAGAGAGGCCGAGAGACCATTGAGTTAGTTTTATGGTGAAAATAAAACACTACAGATTATGAGCCTTTGTGAATGACAAAGATAGGCCTGGAACACACCAAAGAGCAGGAGTACACCTATGCATTTGTGCTAGGACAAAACAAAAAGCACTATGGAAAAAAAGTGAACAGTTGTCCTGTTAAAACTACTCAAGAACTGAACTATACGCATACTAGGTAAATGCTAATTAAAAATGCTCATCTCTTATCAGCAATATATTCAATTGCTTTAGTAAGTAAAAACAAACCCACCCCAGCCCCTCACCACCAAACACTACACAACAAAAACCCAAACCCTTCCCCAAAACACACTTGTGGACTTCAGGAAATGTTACAGTGCAGAGAGTAACAACTATATACACTCCCCTCTTAAGATGTCCTGCAATTGCTTTCAGTATGCCATCACATAACTGATGAACAAACTCAATCTGTGGTACACTCGATACTTGGCTCCCTCATGAGGATAACTTACACCAAATGGCAGACGGTAGTGCTGCAATATGAGAGCTTATCTACCAGGAAACCGGTCACAACATCTGCTCAAAACTGAGAAGCCACAAAAACTATAACTGGGTCCTGCTCTGCCAATAACTGCTAGTAAAAGGACATCTAACAAGAACTCAGAAGCTGAATTATCAGTCTTGAAACCCTCTTATAGCAGCTGAATGAAGTTCACAAACTTAAAGACAGTGGCCTCCAAACTTCAGTTCTCCTCTCACCTCCCTCTGACACATTGCCTCTTCATCTGTGTGCCTGAGCCTGCTGTGAATACGCTGATGGGGCTGTGTATCAGAATTCTGCAGTGTGAGCGACCAGGCTCTGCAGACAATGAGCTGCTTCTCTAGGGCAGAACAGCTGCCCGATGCTACCCTGAGTTTTACTTTCTTAGCGCACAGCTCTCAGCTAACAGAGCAGCATGAGGCTACTGACCCTGTGCTCGACCCGCTGCAGCTGTGTCTGCTACTTCAGTGGTGATACTGCAAAGGCTTGCATGGGCATTACCAAAAAGAGAAAAAAATGGAATAGCCTGGCCACAAAACCACCTCCCGATGATGACCTCCAACATCCATCTCCGAACATAACATTTCTCATTCCCCTATGGCAATGAGAAATAAACAAGCTGATAGCCTCCAAAGCTCTCTGGTTTGAGATTACTCAAATATTTTTGCATTATTTTGAAGTATATCACAACTATTATTTCCAGAATCTGTACCTATTTAATTCTTTTTTACACAAAGACAGAAACTCCGAAGAACTTCCAACATCACAATTTGCAATAGTGCCATTCACAGTGACAGGCCATTTGGGTTAGTATTTACCTGGGTTTTTCCAAAGGTAGCCAGTATCTTCCCACCCTGTTTTCAGGGAGAGTAGCTGTGCAGCACTGGGATAAGAGTCTACTACATTAGCACAGTGAAATAAATAAATAAACAAAAGATGTCCACATAAGTAAAATCTTCAAATTATTTTCCTAGAAACTCCATCTTCTCTTTGGTGTTCAATTACCTCCTTATACCTGTTCCCCAATGACACATTAAACACCTCCATTAATCTTCATAGAAATATAACAAAAGTGGTACCTGGACTGTTGTCTTTCACTTATAGTGCAAGGCATTTTATTTTGCTAGCTTTGGACTTCAGTTTTCTAATTGAAGTTCCCAATTGTGACCTTCAGAATAGTGATCTGAAATGTATATTAAATTTCTGTCTTTCCTGTTAAATTTTGTTTCGTCTTCCATATTTCCTCTTTTTTTTTCAGATTAAGGGAACAGAGAGGTAAACAAAAATCAGCATTATCAGCTATTTCTCTGTAGTAGTAGTGAATTTAAAAAAAACCAGACCCCACAAAACCACAACACAGTACTGTGATGCAAAGCCAACAGCAAAGGCCTGTCTGAGAAGACACTGTATGAAAAATACTAGACACAAAGCAAATAACCAGATGAACAAATTGCCAAAAGACCAAACCATGAATTTGGAGCAATTAATGCATGACAACCTATTACAGCATCTGTACTTGCAGAACAGATAACAACAAGCCTTAATGGAGGCTCCCTAGAATAATCGATTTTGGCACATCATAGACAAGGAATCATCATCACAGATTTATGCCTCTTTGCAAGACATTTTACAATAAATAATTGATATGAGTAAGAAGCATTGATGTATGAACCCCAGGGCAATTGCTCTTAAAGAAGCAGAGTATAGGTTTCTTCCTCTCATTCTATGAAGACATACAAATGTTAAAAAAAACAACAAAAAGATGTAAAAGATTTAATCATTTTATCCTTATCTGTAGGTTGTGTGTTTTTTTAAATAGATGTGAAATGTATATTTCTAGTTCTGCTTAAGCTCTACAGGAAGGCATGCAAAAAAATTCCAGTTTAAAATTATTTTTTTTTTTTAAACACCTACCAACATTCCAGCAGACACAGTCTGGGAAGCATTTTGAGTTTTTACCATCAGAGCGCTAGAACACAACAGTGCTTATATTTCTACGAGAGACAAATTATGGAAATCTTAAGTACCCTAAGAGATCTGAAAGACTTGTGTAGACACTTTGGCACTGTAGACAGAAAAAAAAAAAAAACCCTCTTGAGAAAGTAGGAAAAGTGGCTTGGTCACAACAATAGTAAGAGGAAATAAAGGCAGTAGTGTGACACAGAACAGGAGACAAGGCAGGAAATGAGAGTATAAGAAGTGAGGACATGCATTTCTTATCCTGTGAAAGGACAGAGAACTACTAAAAGGAGACAGGATGGAACATTTACCGCAGCAGTGAGGTTTGCAGATTTCCCCCCCTAACCCCTTTCTTTTTGTTTCTTCACTGAATTCAGGCACGCAGAAAGTATGGATGATAAAATATACTTGCCCTTCAGCGCTTGAATCTTGAAAGAACAAGAGCACTAGTGCTTGCAAGCTATCCAGCTCTGAAAGCTTTTTTTCCCTCTTTCTCTCCGCCAAATGTTGACTCTGAGCTTACAAAAATGACTTTTTTTTTTTTTTTTTAGGATTGGCCAGAAGTTTACTTTCAGATATTCCAGCTTTTTGTGTAAGAAACAGCCCTGCAAGCAATTTTACATAACAGAATACTTTAGATCTCCTTCAACTTTTCTATTTTGTAAATAGAAACACAAGACACAGAAATCTGGTTGCAAATAGTGCTGTATTTTTTTGTCTTTTCCTATATTACAGGAATCTGCAGCTCTGTACTTAGTCAAAAAGATGCACTGGGAAAAAACATTTCGTCATCTCTGTAATACTTGCTAGAGAGATTTTTGAAGAATAGACTACACATTTTAGGTTAATTTTCTGCCACTAAAACTGAGCCATAAGTTATTCTTCAGCTAAGGAGCTGGAAATCCACTGGGTCCTGGAAAGCTCGGAGCAGTCTGCTTGTCTTCAAGCCAAACATGCCACAAAGCACTACAATGGGCAAAGCAACTACATTTACACAGAAAATTGCTGTGTGGTTGCATATTGGACCCAGGGGAGACTAGAGAACCAGCTATAAAATTCCAGGACAATACCACATATGAAGATTGTTGTATTACCCAACATGAGAACCACAGTGAATCAAAAATGCCTTTAACTAAGGCTTATTGCAAGCAACATACCTTGCACGTGTGTCCAGCAAAATCTTGAAGTAAGAACTGGTCCGAGTATGTTTTTTACTTGATAAACGTAACATGTAATCTTAACTCAAAGAAATAAACTTCATATTATTAAATGATTCTAAAGCCTCTCCTTACTGAAGTCTCTTAGAATAGCAATCAGACCACTTAAAAAAAAAAAAATCTTTCTGTAGTATGATAGAGGCTTTTTTTTTCATCCCCTGTTAAGTTTCAAGAGACCTTTTGGCCTAAACAAAGCAACAAGTCTCAAATTTCATTGTCCTTTGCAGCCATTAGAACAGCGATGCAAAGCATTTTGAGGAGTCCTTTAAACTCAAAATTGTTTCTACCGATAGCACCAGATACAAACGAGAATCAATTAATATTATACTACAGTAAAAATTCACTCACTATTTCTCTCTCATTTCATCTAAATGAAAGCTTTTTATTGCATGTTACCTGAAGAGAGTTCATATGCAGCCCAGACAGTTCCAGAACACACTACACAGTTAAAAAGCAATCACCGTAATAACAATTTCTACTTAGAACACCATAAAACATGACTTCCCCTGGCTATTGGCACCAGGCTGCAAAGGTATTGCTCCAGCATTGTTTGGGAGCTGAGCAGAGGAGACAGGAATAGGACAAGGTGTCCCTGGAAAGGCAAACAACTCAAGCTACTGCATACATCGTGGGGTAGAAAAGATTAACTGATGCAACAAGGGAAGCTCCAGCATCACTCCTGGCACAGAAGAAATGTGATCAATTTAGGAAGTTGTTATTTCGTTATCTTGTGTCCCAATCAAAGTTGAGACTCCTGCTGCATATTTTACACAAACAGACACCCACAAAACTTCACCAGTTTTTGAGCTACACATGCAGAACCATAATCAAAATGTCAGAGAGTATGTTTCTGAAAGGTATCTAAACTTTTCAAGCTTCTAGCATCAGAAGAGAAAAGGTATGATATATGCACCTCAGTTTTCCTAATCAGCTAAGAATATACAGTCATGCCTATCTAAAAATTTCCTCTTGAATAAGGTCTAAATAACTATTAGATTAGATACTATACTAGCTTCAACTTCAGGAAGAGCTAAGCCCAGAAACAATGAATACCACTACTCTGGCCCAGAACAGTCCCTCCAAACAAATAAATCTATAACCAAACAAATTTATAACTACTTTCCTAAACTATAAATACTTCTAAAGAACTACTGAGGAAGAACTAACTTCTCTTTTATGGCAGAAGAGCTGAAGTGCCTCCTAAGCAGACAAATCTACAGTTTTTTAATGCACATTTTCATCTCTGCCAAAGATTTCCATTTTGGAAAGGGCTCAGATCTGCAGAAATTTTATTTGAACAGACATGTTTTCAGGTAAAAACAGACAAGTTGCTATTCCTCATCACACAACATGCCTGCAGATCTGTCTCAATGGAGTTTCCTATAGAGCTTACCTTCAGGAAAACAGCAGGATCACCCTAAAGGAGCGGCAGGGCAGTAAGAACAATATGAACACTACAGTGCTCTCTATTCACAGGACATTTAAACAGCATAAAGGCACTTTTGTCCTCTAGCAGAATATCAGCATGGTGAATGTGGATATGACAAGAGGGAATACAGAGGTAGGAGTTCCTCAGTCTTGAAACTGTCAATGCTTATAAGGCACTTTTAAGACAGTAGTTTGTTTGACAGAAGAATAACTTTATTCTGCTTTGGCAAAGCATGGCATATAAATTTCTGAATACAAGAAGCAATCCTGAGTCTTAGAGTAAACTCTCTATTCAAAAACTTGCCTCGTTGAACTACAGCAGCTACCAGAAAAGTGGGGAACAAAACCAACTGCGGTTTCAAAGGTTGGCTGATTCCTTAACTCAAAGCAGAGCTGACTCCTCCTCAATTTTATTCTCTGTGCCACACCAGAAGTGGAATGCCATCAGTTTTATTCTGATAGATTTCTGTGGAGTTAATTTATGGAGTTAATCATCCTAAGAGGCATTTCATACTGGGATGCATGCAAACAATGCATAAAATGTTCAAGAAAAGACTCAATCCTCTTCCATTTGTTCATGTTCATATTACGGCAGATGAATTCAACTTTGTGTTGCTCTTAAGATGAGAAACCATGGATCTTGCACCAAATGGAAGTGTTCCGTTTCATAACTGATTTTCAGCAACCATAAACTTGATGATTATTTTGCTATTTAAATAATCTCATTATTTTGTTATTTAAGTAAACCAAATCTATTGATTCTGGACCTGTGTTTTGTAATTGTCACAATCCCGTGAGTTTGAAAAACTAGGTATCACAGATTAGTTTGCCTTAAAAGATACACACAAACTCCAAAACCACAAATGTAATGACCAGTATTCTCTCTTTCCTATCTTCTGTATGGTCCTAATGGAGCAGCAAAGGGGCGGGAAAGGCAAAGTACAGAGCATCAGCCATTTAGGAAAGAACTTGGGTGTTCTGCAACATCCACAATGCCTCAAACAAATGTCCTCAGACCAGTACTTCCAAATATAGAGGTCAATCACCAATTCTCTAAAAATCACTTGGAAATGAAGGTGTTCCTAGATTTTTTAATCCAAATTTAGCTTTTTCTACCCTGATGAGTAACATATGGAGACAGGATATCCTGCACTTTAAAGACAAATTTGATTTTCTTTATGATACAGACATGAGTGTAGCAGATGTCTGATGACAGTCAAAACCAAGTGTTTCCTCAAGACAATATCAAATCTCAATTCACCCTGGTTGTCTAAAGACTAAAGCACGCCTTAAATATTTCTGCCATGGCAGAGGTGATTAATCAGAAGAGCACGACAGCGTTCATCACCACACTTTGAGAATGACAGTGTTAATTACACAGCAGTTACAGGTCAGTTGTCCTCAGAACTGAACTCAAACTTTTAATGTGCACAGTTATAGACAGTCTGATCTATTATTTTGGTACTCACACAGTAAATCATTCCAAGTTGCTAAACCAGAGAAATCACAACTTGACGACAGGAGCTTTTTATTGTCAAACCGACTTTGTCTAGCATGCAGTAAAACTATCACAAGAACCAAGCATAACCAAAGGACACAAAACTACTCAGTTGGAAACTGAATAAGGGAGGAAGAGGGAATTGTCTCAGCTGTGTCACGAAACTATGCCCTTACTCAGCTTCAGGCATTAAGAAAATTGCACCAGAACATCCTTAGATTTGGCTCCAAGCATTTTCACACTAGACTATATTCCCATTCTGCTGCACATAACCAAATCTGTCTCAACCCACAGGGAGTTGTTCCACTAATACTCACCTTTAGCATTTCATGTACTACAGAGTACTTCAGACTTGTGCTGGTCAAGAAATTACTACGACGACATGCATTTCTACTTTGTAGTTAGTTATGTTTCTAAAATTATTAAATTACAGATGGAGCTAAAGAAACATATTGACTTGGTACTTGCAGTCCTAGGTTGTTAACACTCCCAACCCCCTTTAACAGTACAAAGGCAGGAAACTGCAAAGAGTTTAAGGTTCAGGGAGCAATGCTCACTGCAGTGGAAAACGACCGCTTTCATCATTGACAGTAAAAACAACTTCTCTCTAAACCTTTGAAAGGAAGCTCCAACATGCAACTGAGGGACACAAACTGTAGTTGGCTCATACCTGCAGCTACGCACCTCCCTCTAGCTGTTCCAGTCTTCACTCTAAAAGATAAGGAAAAAACAGACATTGAGTACTCCAGAGTTAAAATTGGATAATAACAATCATCATAACATGAACTCCATCTTGTAAAATGCGGAGGACTGTGAAAGTAAAGCATATTTCTAATAACAGAAGCCATCATGAGGTGGTAACAACCCTCATTAGACTCAAATGAAGCTGCACATTTCAAAAATTCAGGGAATAAATGAAAGTGTACAAAAGAAAGGACTGCAAACACAACATGACTGAAAACAGAAGTCTTGTAGCTTCCTAATAACATTCAGTGGAATTATCCTACCTGTCTGGCTTTTTGTCTCTCATGACAGAAGCAGAGTTACCAACAGCGATCCCACAATCATAAACTCCTATATTACATTATTTGACAGTAAGATAGCATAGATGGAAATATACAAAAAAGCTCTGAATTAGGGAACACACAGAACTGACAACATAAGGAAAAATATTATTTCTACATCTCAAGCAGATCATTAACCAAGAGCCACACAGGCTTTCTGTACTAGCATATCATAAATAGCGGATGCTACTCTGTGATTCAGGGTTCTCTTTTTGCAGATTCAGTAACTGACCCACAAGAAAAGCACATATTTAAATACAGATCTTGGATTTTTTTTTTTTTTTAATAATTTCTTCTCTGTTTCCTCCTAGGTTATTTTGCAGGACTACACTCATGGTGGTTAGCAGTATTTTACAGAAAATACAGATCTGTTTACTTATCTACAGGTATCAAACGAAAAAACTGCATCCATCTGCATGGAGAAGAGTTATACAAGGCTATTTGAGTTCCCACACTTTCACCGCTTTGCAGGCCCTTTCATAACTTTTGTTCCATATTCTGTGAGAAGTGTGGATAAGCAATCCATATCCTTCTCTAACTTGTCTTGCAATATACTTGGATATTTATCACATGTACTCATGCCCTCTTTTCCAGAGGAAGATATCTTGAGAATTTTTTTATCCCTATTTTGTAGTAATCTTCAATTGTTCTGATTTCTTCAGAATTTACTCAATTGATTTAATAAAATATTACACTCTCTAAAGGAACACAGAATCCTAAACAAAACAACAAAGAGTAATTTTCTTATAATACTAGATAAGAACAATAAAAATAAATCCATGAATCCTGAGAAACATGACTGAGTTATCTGAAATGTGTATTTTCAAAATTATGAATTGTCCTGGTTTGAGGTAAAACAGAACCAACTTTCTGTTCAGTAATTTTACTTTGTAGCTGGGCCTCTTCTAACTCTCTGAAATTAACAGCATGTTGCGTTGAAAACGGTTCATTATCAGAGTGATAAGACCAATGCTTACAGTTTGTGCCAAGGAATAGTACGGGAGAGGCTCTTGCTTATACTTATTGCTATTACAACCAAGGTCAGCTCATTTTGTTATTTGTCCCATTGGAGGGGCGGAAGCGGAAAAGCGTAGAGGGGTCCCACCTGCAGGGGAAAGCGGACAGGACAGGTGACCAAAAATTGACCAACAGGGGTATTCCATCCCATCTGCCCCATGCTCAGTATAAAAGCTGAGGGATCAAAGGGTCAATGCCTTCTTCAATGGCCAGCATCTGAGGAGGACCCTGTCTGTTCATCTGCCTTTGATCCCAATCCCTGGGTTCCTGACTTCATCTGTAGAATCCAGTTCCCAACCGTTGCCGAGTCCAGTGCCTGCCGGTATCATCATCCTGGGAGCTTAATACGGTTTTGTATATTGTGTATCTATTTCATTATTTCCTTTATATTATATTATTAATATTTAATTAAAGTAGTTTAGTTTCTTCTATACTTGTAAATCTCTTTATCTCTCCTCCTCCTCCTCTCCGTGTAGGAGAGGTTGGGGGAGAGCATCTGTTGCTGGCCATTGGCCAATTTGGCTAAAACCACAAAATCAATTTATCTTTTCTAAAACATTACTGAAAACTGATTATTGGTCAGGGAATGCTCTACATACTTATTTTTGTTCTGTTTTACAATAACATTCTGAATTACAAAGCTCCTACTAGTGGTTCAGGCAAATATGTTACCTGAGGACACCTCCTTCCACCTCACCCACATTCCCTTGCTTTTTTGAAGTTTAATTAAAGAATATTTGTTTATGGACAAAAAATGGTCTCGGGTTCCTGCTAACAGACCTGGCTTCAAAACATCATGAAACACAAAGTTTTTGTTTCCTTCCTTTTAAACTCAAACTTTGTTAGATATTTAAACCCTATGGAAGTTGTCATAAATGCTAAGTTATATTTCTGTGAAAATCAGCTTTCAGAAAATGAAATACACAGATCACTGACCTTATAAATGCCTAAGTATAAACTCATAAACAACTTTTTAATGTTAAAAAGAAAATCTTCCCTTTGCACATGTAACTATGTAAATGTCTATAGAATTAATTTTAAAACTTCAAAGGAACCAAAAGTACAGCTAACATAGCCAGAGGAACACATAACTCTTGGACGCCTTTGGGAAAAAATATATACCTCACTGAATCAAAGGCAAAATCCAAGACAATAAAAACTTTAAAAAGCAAGCAGCAAATCTGACAACCACCTGTAGAAAGCCTGGGAGAACGCTCTTAAATCATAAGTGTTTCTCAAAACAAAGTTGTTTCAGTATGGTTTATTTAATTGCACGCAGAATATAAATACACCGAATACTTCGTTCAAGTTTATACAACAGACAAACCTGGCCCAAAGGCCAAAGAATCTGACAACTGTATTTCTTCTCAGAAGAAATCAGGATTCTTCATACGTCAGAAGAAGGTTTATACAGCTAGCAATGCATGTAGCATATCAATTTCTGTAATTAACTGACACAGCAGTAAGCTCTTGT
Organism: Rhinoptilus africanus; assembly: GCA_013400135.1. Classification (NCBI taxonomy): domain Eukaryota; kingdom Metazoa; phylum Chordata; class Aves; order Charadriiformes; family Glareolidae; genus Rhinoptilus; species Rhinoptilus africanus. Next base: position 377,497 of record VXBO01015140.1, read on the forward strand.
GCAAACTGCAGATTCACTGGAGCCCAACATTAGAAGCTTACAGTGGACTGTTTTTGTAGTTGCGTGAGTGTAGATTCTTAGTGGGGACAGCAAAACAACTAATGGGTGTAAATTGGGACATCTCATCATGGCTTTGGCAAGGATTTCTCCTGAAGTTCCCTCCCTGATTGAAGTGCTGCATCTGAGTACAGATGTCACTTCTCAATAATTGTGCAAAAAGCTGGGAGAAACACCTGACAACTCGGTGTAGAAAAATGAAGGTTTAACACTTAGATTTAACACTTAGCCCTGCCAAATCTAAGAGTGACAAAATACACTCCCACTGATGAACAAACAGTTGTAACTTCTGGTATGCAATAGAATATAAATAGAACTGCATCTGGTAATGAAAACAAGTGGCTCTAGCCATTAAGTACTACATAATGGATCTGAGGCCAGTAAATCTAATGATACTGCTTTGGTACTTAGTGGCAAAACTTCAGCATCACCAGCCCCTCGGACCATCTGTAAGAGAATACTAGATCATTTAATGGATTCTGATCAATGAAATTACTGTCATAGTCAGCACTTGTCTAGACTAGTTAGTTCTGATTTCTCATTACACTTTCCAGGAATTAATGTTTATGGGATATCAAGATTACCACTGACAATTAAAGAGGCTAACAGCTAAAACAGACCACATAGCTCAACCTCAGATATATCCTGGCGTCAACAGTCTCTCACATAAAAATCAACATTCAGTCTGGACTCACTGTGGATTTACATACTTTTAAGTACCAATATGGCCAATAATAAAAGCTTGGAAATATAAAAATAACTATTTCTCTAGAGGAAGTGCAGGAGGGAGATAACAATGCATCAGAGAGTAAAGGAACAAGTGCACCAGATAAATCAGATTACAAATAGAGAGGCCTCCACAAATTAGATGAAGTTTCAATTACTGTACAGCCTAGGTCACAACCCAGTATGCCACCTTCTAGTAAACATTACTTAGGAGACAGCAAGATGACAAAGATAGCAACAAGAAACTCCTGTAGTGCCAAAACCTCACCAAGGAAGCAGCTAATGCCCTTCTACTGCAATCTTTACACCACCCAAACCTCTCAGCACTGGAAGCTACTTGCTCAACACAAGGCAACATCTTCTAGTCACTGCATCTGCTCGCTTTAATTTTGCAGAGCTGTCCAATACTATTTGCTTCAGTGTTGCCAGCACAAGTACTAATGCGCATACAGGTTATCAGACAATCTGTACAATTAGCAAGCGGGCCTGTTTAATTACTCATGACAATATGTTTGACTATAAGAATCTAAGTTTGTTCAACTTAAGGTATAATAAGAACAGAACGAAGAATAGAAGAGGTGCACATTTTGGCACCACTGCAGATTAAGACAAAAAAAAGAGAGGGGAAAACATTTTAATTGCCATGTTTCAAGTTACTGTAACCAAACTATCATAAAATACTTAAGATCTGGGATGCAGACCATATCTGCAATGCCTGTTCCATGCCCAGTCAGCAATTACAGCTTAAACATTCCCAAGATCGATCATTAGTCTTACAATCCATACTGAAAGTGTAGAGAGACACACTTTAAGAATGCAAAACAATTCTGTGGTCTGCTGTTGGAAATGTGAGACTGGGACTTAGAAGCCATGAGTTCTATTACTACCTATGCAACTGAATAGCATTGGACAAGTCACTTTATGGTCCTAAGAGTTTCCATTTGTACAGTATTATTATCTTACTTGTTTTCTTTCTGAAATGATATTTTGAGAACTACTGACAGAATGTATTCAGCAGCAGTCAGAGTATCATCCCATTGTTAAAGCTGCATCTCAGCTGAAAACCTAGTAAACAACTTCATAAAAAGTTTCCACAAAAGATGCGTCTGTTAATAAAAACCATCAAAAGATTTAAATTTGCTATAATCCTTCCAGATTATGGCATTAAGGGACATTCAAAATATCTCAAGAGTTGAAAACACAGAAGATACACGCCAACACAACATTTTATTTACTTTTTGAATGAGGATCCAAAATATTCAGAAAACAAGCATTCATGTTTTGCTTTAGGGATACTGTACATGCCACGGGAAGACCTATCAAATGCAGCAGTGTTTTATGTCTTCTTTTGTGTAAAAGATTGAGGTGCAGTGAACAGGAAAAATATTCTCAGTTTAACCCCTAAGCCTACTTCTAGAAGCAACACCACTAGCTGAACTTTAACAAGCTCATCCACAAGACTGAAATACTAACACTTTCACTCATCTACCATAAAAGACAAGATAAAAAATCACAGTAAGAAAATCAACCCTGTGCAGCGTTTAGACAGAGGCAGTATGCATAGCTCTGCGTTAAAGTAAGTCTTTTCTGATGGTACCAAGGTACGTACACACCTCTTTCTTTTGACTGTACAAAAGAGAATAAATTCAAATCGAAACAGAGAAGAAAAATGTATTGCAGGTCTCCCCACAGAGATACTCAAACGCAGTCAGTATTCTGTACTATTAAACCTAAAATACTAAAAGAGGACACAGTGCATACAACCATTTCCAGCATCTACTGCCAACTTCAGAGGGAAAATAATTTTGAGGTGTCTCAATTTTGAAAGATCAGAATCAAACTGGATACAAAATTCTGAATAGGCTTGAAATTCTGTATTTGCAAAATGTTTACGTATAAACATTTCTATTTTATTTCTAAGAAGCACCACTAAGAAAGACTAATTTACCTTAAGCTTGTATGTGTCTCTTGCTTGGCTTATATTAGACAAATACTTGCCATGAACTCTACCGTGCAGAAGCTGTCATTGCCACGCCTGCAAACCAAAGAGTAAAAATATGCTCAATTTTTTTTTTTTTTGCAATAGGCACGTGGTCAAATCCTTTGCAGAAGGAAATGGACACAAATCTCAAATTACACCCATTTACATCTGCAAAGAACCAGAGTCAATGCTCTATTTTAAGGAATGAATATTGATTCGAGTAATTTTCAACAGCAAATAAATTCCATTAACACTTCAAGAGATTTAATATTGGGTGTGTAGACCTGAAGCTTTAAAAAATATTTTGTGCTATTTCTTTTTCTTCATCAGAGGGAAACACTGGCATTGCTGTGGGAACATTAACTCAGGAATGTCCTGACTTCTGTTCAAAAACCCAAACAAAATAAAATCTAACCATTTCACTGCAAAGCAGTTCTTCCTAAGCTTCTACTCAAGCTCTCTGAAGGTTTCTCATTTGTCACCATTTGCAGCATCGTTTGTATATATGCTTTGGTTTCTTTTTTGCAATATTTACCTCCTCTTTAATATATTTATATAGTATCCGAAGCATACAAACCACTCTAAATAATAAAGAAAAAACAGAAAAAAGCCTGCATTAATTTACAACTTAATACCTACTGAAAATGCATTGATGCATAAACACATGCAGCACTTTGAAGCATTATTTTTGTCAGAATACCATTCACAAATGTAGTGCCACACTTAATATGAACTTTTTTCTGTCTGAAGAAGCCTAACTTTCATTCTTAGTTACAAAAATCAAAAGATGACTAACAGAATGTCTTTCCTACTGATGTCAGCAGCCTTTAACTCTACGAAACCCTCATAGCCCCTTTTTTGACCCCGAAACACTCCCTGCACGCTGCTCGCCTGTGGTGATTAACGCTCACTGACTTGTGCCAGCGCAGCTTCACTTGCTCCTCTCTCTTTCCTCGGCCTCAGAAATCCTCCCTGCTGTACAAGGCTGGATCAGTCAGCTGGTGTTAGACTTTAGCTGGGTGGGGGGAGAAGGGGATGGGAAGGATCAAGAGTGTCAACACACTTTGCCAAGAACTAGACAGACTCAGTACTTGCTTCTAGTTATATGCACATATTTTCAGACGTTCTTCACTTACACGCTTCTCCATCAATTCTTTCCATTCACTTTTCCTGGAAGGCACAGAATGACATCAGCTGGTTTCCACTGCTAGCAGGAGATGACTCCAGAAACTTTATGACAAAAACAAGTGCTATAAATACAGATTTGTCTGCATGAGGACTCAAAATAGAAATAAAAGCCTCTTATATATCTTCCTGGATTCTCAGGGTTTCTATACCTCACAGCTAGATTCCGGGGGTACCTTATACTTCCCGAATCAAAACCTCACATGTTAACAGTCTACATGTCACATTATCTTCTCTCTGTCCTCACATCAGGAAAGTTCACCAAATTTTTCCCAAACAAACAGCAAGCTTCTCTCTACAGCAGCAAACACAGCACGTATCAAATACTACATTCGTAAAGAATTACATTATGACAAAATTTAGTACCTCCCTGTCTAGAACCAAATGATATGTGCCACTCCAGGTAAAGCACACAAAAAATTTGTCATTTTTTTGGGATTATACTACTAGGGAAGACTGCATAGAAGTGCTCTATAAATATTACATAGAAATGGGGCAGAAATACAAAGAAACAGTTCAAAATATTCCTACTGTAGATCCAGTTTAAACCGATGCTCTTGCCAAAAGAATAGAGCACAACCCTTTCCTCACCAGCTATCCATGCCCACCTCCGTATAACAAGCCTGAGAAAGGAAATGATCCAGGTGTGATCTAGCCTAACAACAACAACAACAGGAAAATAATTGTTTTAACCCAGACATACTCACTAATTCAATTCACTACACAACCACACAGATGCTCTCGGCAGCACAAAGGGGAAACGCCTGAAAGATGGAACAAACCTCTTTCAGAGCAATACTGGCATATGCTCATTCAAATTACTCGTGGAACTACATAATCAGATTTAGGTACTGAATTTCACTGAATTAATTCTTTACTGATTAATCCTTTTTAAAGGCCTCGAGTGATAAATGAGGCTTCCGCTACTTCTATTAAGAAAACACTTTACTTGTAAGAAACATGTGCATGTTCTTACATATAATCACCTCTACTGTTCCTAGTTCTTTGTCAGTGGACTGACTCCAATATTTAAAGACATGTCACTCCCTATCCTTGATTAAACTATATGATTCAGCTTTTTAAAATCACAAGTAAATCTTTTTCACTTTTCACTTATTCTTCCTGGAGTTTAATACCCATAATTGCTTCTCAACAGCAATTATAAGTTTAACTAACTTCAAATGAACACTGGGCTTAATTCCAAATTCCTGTAATCTTCGCACATGTCCACCCTTAACCTAACTTTATTATTCAACTGCAAGACTATGACATGAAAAAAAAAAAAAGGAATTCTTTTTCTAAAAAATAAAAGCAATAAGGTAAGAAGAAAACAAAAAATTACTCCTTCTTGTGGAATTTCGGGACCTTCAAAGGATGTCAGACAAAAGTTTATTTCCCACTTATCTCTAACCTCTATGAAACTCTTTCTGCAAACAGGATAATAATGCAGTCAATCCAGAATGGATTACTGGATATTCTCCCTTAAACTCAAAGTATATATGGCAAATATGATTTCCTGTCTTTTTACTTCTAAGGCATTATTTTTTGCTATGTGAATCACGTGAACTCCTGGAAATAGGCAGAACACTTTACCCTTTTTGCACTAGTGGGCAATAGGCACTAGACAAATTTACTATATATGTAGCTCAAAGCATCTGCCTTCCAAGAAAAACAACTGACAGTTTAGCTCAGCTCTGAACATTGTCAGTTTCTTATATATTGCCTTTAGGAAGAATCTTCCAAAATGAAGATTTAAATCACCTAGTGCCACGCTACAGGCTGGCTGTATCTTTCACCTACCCAATGCACCTGGTGAACATATACTTCTTCAGCGTTCTACCCATTTATCATGACATCTTTCACAGAATGGACAAACAATATTTTTTAAACATGCAATAGCGTACTTCCAAGAGGCCTTTGAAACTGCCTAATCATATTCCTCCTCCAGGGCTACAAGCAGAAATTAAGTATGCTTCCAGAAAACACATTAAAGTACAGGAATTGTACTTTAAAGTTTGATGTGTTTGATGCCAATCACTGGCATCAAACAGTACCAAGATTTGCTTTTAATTGGTATTGTAAACTCAGTAACAGTTTATATTATGCTTTTGCTGCTTTGCTCTGGCTAGTATAAAGGAAAGGATGTCAACTAGGGAGTCAGGAAGTGAAAAAGTGAGAAGAAAAAGGCAGATGGCTTTAAGAGGATTCAAGAACTGGGAAATGTATCAGGGCACTTAAGACAACAAGCTTAATGTCCCAGAAGCTGCATATTTACAATGAATTCCATAGGTTTTCCAGATGAAGATGGAACAACTACTGCAGTGTGCCCTCATTACACAAAGAACGGCCAGAAAACAGACACACAACAAAGTTGCTTGAGTTTAAGAATGAGATGACCCTGTGTCACACATCAACCAACCCCAGCTCCCTGCCTGCGGACACAGTGCGATTCAGACACTGCTGGGCAGCTGAGATCGGTCAATTTGCCTCCAAAATTTGCTTCTTCTAAATCTAACATACACATAGCTTTGTCAGGACGAAATACACTGAAGACACTGAATATGGTCCTCAAGATCAGTTTCAGCAAGATGCTGCCTTCTGTTTCATAAGTGAAGCCATGTTTTCCTCACTCAAATTGCAGAAACAAAAAGGCCTGATGCCTACTTGTATAGATATTCAAAAGGCAGCAGAATTTGTAAGTGGACAGCATCCCCTAGAAGATAGAAGTACCCTATAACCTATTTCCCTCTTTCTCCCTCTCAAAAATTTATTGCCAATGTTAATGGCGGATCCAGTTGCTGCCACTATTTTAAGCAGCTTTCCGCTACTCAAAAAACATCAACCGTTCACTACAGTGTCAGCAGTTAACAGTCTTCCCGCCCTATTTGTTCACCTGATCTACTACTTCAGAAAAGCAATTGTCACTAGTCATCCCAACGTGTGCACGGCCTTAATACAAAGTTTATGCAAACACACGGACAGGGAAGTCCTAGCTACAAGTTTCCAGCTCTTCCTAACAAGGTATTTCCTGCAACCCCATCCCTCAGTACCAACTCCTTACTTGAAACTAGGCTGGCCAGGGTCTAGCTCCTCATTAATCCCCCTTGCCCATAACAAGCAAAGACAACACTCAGTTCTTCCAGGACGGGATCTAGTTTTCATTAATCTTCATGGCAGTCAGTGACAACATACCTTTTATGGAAAGATACAGGTCCTGGCTAATCACTCCCTAAAGCAGGCAGGGACTTTAAAATCCTCACCCTAGAAGACAGCAGCTTTTTTGGAGGTTAAAACTGTATCTTTCTGATGCCACTGCCACCCACTACACACTCTCCCTGCAAGATAACTGCCTTCCCTCCTCCGTTCCCAGTCCCTAGACTCTCAATTTGTATAAACTGCATTTTACAAAGAAGAAAACATCCACAAACAGATCACCTTTCACTTGGAACGCCAGTCCTCCCTAGAGATGCAGAGACAGACAGACAGACGGATGTAATGACAGAGACTGTAAGCCCTGCTCTCAATTCTGCTCAGCAAATGCCGAACGCACACAAGGCCGGCCACATTGCCTCGTTAGCTAGCATGCTGCTGCTGTACAAATATAGAAAGCAGAAAGTGGAACAACCGTTTCAGCAGCAGAGATTCTACTCCGCTCTCTGAGAGGGAGGAGCAGGGAGCTGAACCAGCCGAACTGCTTTACCCATACATGGTCTCTGAAAGAGACCATTGCTAAGACAAGTTCCTTTACACACGCACACCCTCATTCACTGTCACACTGTGCAGGGGAAGAAAGGAATGAAAATGTACAAACTTAGAGGAGTTACCGTTTTGAAATGAGTTCCAAGTCCATTTTGCTTGAACCCACCTTAATAATGTAGAAATGTTCAATACTTTTCATACACCAGAATCCAGGTAGCAACTCAGACACAAGACATAAATCTCCCTTCCAGGGAATTCCCATATCCACCAGCATTTCAAGAACCACTGACCTGGGCCAGGTCTTCCTTGTTGCTTTTAGACACATACATTCACATATTAAGCTCTTAGTTTGACCTTCACCCCAACCCAAAATTGAATTACAGTGATCTTTTTAAACCCTTCTCCCTTTTTAAGTATTTTCCTAAACCAGTAAGCATGACCTTTCCTGTTACTTGATACAAATTATTATGGTGGCTTGCCATATGATGTCTGCTTTCCCAGTATCCTTTTTGCCAGTGTTTAAAGACAAACTAAACTTTTTTCTATGCATTCTTCTTAAAAACAGAAGAAAATCATTTCTATGCAGTGTTCCCCTCCCCCTTCATGTTCTGTCATGGAAAGGGAGCAAAATTAGTGTAACTGAAAACCCGAATTCCTAAGTATTCGAAGAAAAAAATAAAATGGCATAGCACCTGATATTTTTAGTACATGGGTATGACAGTCTGCAACCTAGAAAGCGGTTTCATTTATATATAAAAGTATAATTTTTGGCAAGAAAGAATTACTACTCTATGCTGCTGCCTATCTCTTACACTTAGTGTATCCCACATTTCTGTGGCAATACAAAGCTATCTCACAGAAGTTACTAGAAAAGTTCTCTTATGCAAATAAGTGGAAGTTGCAACTGCAGCTGTATCAGGAATGTAGGAACCATCAATTCAGAACTAGGACAAGTGCACTAGTTCAGTAGTTCTGTTAATCTGACTTGCAAGAAGATACAGAAGTGCTGGTATTTAAATCAACAATCTCATTATTTTTCAAATTTCTTATGATTGAGATAATGGTTTAGGCTCTCTGCAAATTCAGGAAGACACCAACACACTCAGAATTACCTGTATGCCTAAGCATATCCTGAATTATTTTCCTCAAAAGAAAGGATCAAGAATATGTGCCCTAGTTTTTTCTCCCCAGAAAGCAGTCATGAAATGCCTAGTAAACTTTGTCTTGAATTAAATGAAAAATACTTTAAAACTCAAAGAAATTCTAAAGAAAATCCTGCGTCAGAGAATCAGTGTCTTTGCAGCTTCCACACTGTGAAATATAGACCACCTACACCCCGTCTCTGACGGCAATCAAATTCTGCAACTGAATGTACAATCCAAAATGTAATATGAGTGGCTTTACACCATAAATATCAGAATATTCTCACTTTTCTTTTCCCAAGCGACCAAGCACATGATCACAGATCTCTGAGCAGTCAAAACTGCTTTAGAGAAATAAATATACAACCCTTATTTTTTCCCCCACAGATTTTGCATATTGATAATTTTCAATGGTAATATCACTTCTAATGTCTCTTATGACTGTGCAAGGAATCTTCACTGATTCACTCATAAATTGTGCTAGACACTGTGCAGGCATGACACAATGATTGGCAGGACAAAAAACCCGAAAGAAATAAAATTCTTCACTCACTTGACCTGTCATCAGGATGTGTATTTTTTTAATTTATAAGTTTAAATGGAAAAGAGAAATTTCTGGAAGGCAAATAATAAGGAGGCTCATGTGAGATGGCAAAAAGATTTTGAGATGGTGCTCTGCTTCGGATTCCAAGGCTATATATGAGAGGAATTACTTTTCCACTGTGTTGTGCCTACAGGAAATGCAAGAGCTAGATACGACATTTAAACTATATTCTCTCTGAAAGACCGAGATTTCCTTGCCTTCTGAAGAATCATTTCTCAAAGCTCTATCTTGTAAGATTTTTGCAGAGATATTAAGATGCCTGGTGTCCATCCTGCAAATCTCTACATACAGTAAATTAAGAAAGATAGTATCATCTTTGTATGTAGACTTGGAAATTGCCTGCTAAGTACTTCATTCGAATGACAGACTTCATAAATAACCAACTCCTCTGCTTTGAAAAAACCAGACATGAACATTCCCTTTCCAACAGATTCTGAAGGATTTGTGGATAGTGTGCATGTATTGGAATATCTTTTGAACTGCATAGTTTGAGGCAAAAATAGCAAAGAATATTGATGGATTCAGTGAAAACCTGAATTCTAAATGAAAAGATGTTTGAAGAACAACAGTTTTACTTTGACATGTGAAATACTGAAATCTAGCGGATAAGAATTACAGCCTGCAGACAGAAGTGAAAGCTACCAGAGAGAACCATTTTGATGGAGGTGGAAAAAAAAGCCAATGTCTGAAAAACTCAAGTAAAAACAGTGTGAGACATCGCAGAACTTTACCTGAGTTCTTATGAGAATCAGAGAGAATTCAGTTCTGAGAGAACACACAACATGCAACCAAAAAAAAAAAGTCTGCAAAGGAAAGGCTGACAGATATCATACCAGCATGACGTTGGATACTCAACAAACACTCATCCTCTTATCCACATACTCATTCAAGATCTCCTTGAGGTGTGCGGGTGAAAAGGACAAAGAACCCTGAGTGCCTGCTCATTTGCATTAATTTCAGCAACATCTCAACCAGCTGTTCCAAGTTATATTTACAAGTAATTTAGTTAAACCAACGTGAAAATCCCAGAAATATGATTTCAAGTCCAGTTTATACAATCTTAGTCTACCTGGAACTGTACCACTGCAAGCCAAGCCATTAAACATACACATAAATCTACTCTAAATCAGTACAGACTCATTACCAAAACTTGCAGTTTGTCAGTTTGCCACGAGTACTCTGCCTCTAACAGAGCAGCCAGTAAACCCATATATCTTTTCTAAAAACAAAACAAAAAAACCCAGCCCATGATATACTGAGAATACTGAAGACAGAAGGGCAATGTGCATACATGGGACAGTGAAAACATCTTATGGACGATGATTACACTTTTGGCATAAAGCTTTCACACACATATACCTGTGCCACAAACTGCATCACCTAAACTGAACTTCTTTATGAATAATTGAGAACTACTGAGGACTTCTGTTCAGCTATCTAGTTGCTCACTGTTTGTTCATCCTGAACTCAGTTACCAACAACGCATTTTATTTTAAAACGCAGAGTTTTATGCTACCCAAGATGTCAGAAAGAAAGCTTCCTTTACCTGGGATGACGATTGTGTCCTACTGTATTGCTGTCAAATAAATAATTCTGCTCTGTCTATCACAGTTCAGACTTGTGAGATATTCAACCCTACAGCAAAGCATTCGCAGACTAACCTGTACTGAAGCTTTAAAGCCATTTACATTTTCTCCCTTGCCCTATGCAAATTTCCTGCTTTGACCTAATGGATATTTCAGCTTTACATGTTTCAATCTCGCATCAGGTGCAAAGAAGAGGATGTTCAGTTGACCTTCGGGAAGTCTCCTCTTGAAAACGTGAATGCTAAATCTCTCTCTTTACGCTATTATGGCCCAAACACAAAGCGTCTTGGCAGAATAATCCGAAGTAGGTGTACACAGCAACAGCAGAAAAGGTGGTATCTTGCACTTCTTCATATAACACAAGAACCTCTAATGACAGGAGGAAGGGCAATAAAACTACTGGCAACTTTTTTTCTAATCAAAATAATCTCTCCTGCCTGGAGAAATCCTGTAACAGAATCACAACTCAAGATAGTACGTTGCGATACTTCAGGAGAAATATCCATTAGAGGGCCCAAATAACATTTCTCAATTTACAACTCCAATTCTAACAGACCCTGAAGTATTTTCCTCCGCTTTGATTTAGGCTGTTTTTTCCCCCTGCCAAATAACTGATCAATGGATGAAAATAATAATTTCTTGCCTGAAGGCAGTTACCAAAGCAGTGAATAACTATGCACATAGTCTAGGGAAATGGTAAACTAGAGGACAAGAAGCAATACTGAACATGCCTAGATTGAAATAAAACATTTAAGACATTCATGGCAAGACTGAAAAATAAGAATGCAGAAATACAAATCTGAGTCTGTTGGACTACTGCTGCTGTTCCAGCAAAACTCACATTATGACTTGCAAAACCAGACTGCCTTGTGGACATATCACTTAACAATAGTCTCTATTTCAACAGCCAGAACAGTGGGTTCTTCTTGGATACAACAGTTAGAGACTAATAATCAGGAAATCTAAAAAACAAGGAGAATTTGTATCACTTCCCATCTAGCCTAAAAAAAAGCACTAAAGAAAAAAAAGCAGAGCAGGCTCTCTGAAGAGGTTTGCAGCAGAAGACCCAGCAGGCAAACAGATGAAATTATGAAACACAGTAACTGATAATCAATAACCACATTTTAGAAAGATGCAAGAAATAGGTAAGGAACAACCTGCTCATAACAAAGTTTCCTACAAAGTTCAGTTAAGGGCTGAATTATAGGCAGTATTTTACTTAACACAAGTCTAAATAGTTAGGAACCACATAAACATCTATCTTCTATGAAATTCAACTAATTCAGCAAAATATCATTTGCATTAATTTCAAAAGAAAAGTTACACAATATTATGAGTATTCCTCTTACATCAGAGCACCGTAATTTGTTTCAAATAATGATTCTTCAATTTATGTAAAGGTTACTTGCAGATGACCTTGCAAATTACAGAATTATTATTGACAAGATATACAATTATTGCATGTCTATGATATAGCCACCTTTCTGGCTTTTCCCTTCAGAGGAGTGCCAGGCAATGTGTCTTCAGAATCCTACTCATAGCAGAAGAAATAAAAGTTAAAGACACCTTCCCCCCACCATGTAATGATAATCTTACAAGTGCATCTGGATTTGAAGGGCTAGCAAAAAAGCGGAGACAGTAATAAATACAGAGTACTACTGTGGAGTTCTTTACCATGATCTGCTATTGTGAAAGACAGGTACTTTTTTCTCATTATTGTAAGCCATATCCTTTCAAAGCAAAGCTACCTAACACATAAATCTTCGTGGTTTAGTGTTCATGATTTTATGACAGCCATTTCTCAATTGTTTACACTCTTACAAATGCTGTGCTCCTGCTTTCTTTTGCATGTAAACACAAACTTCCTAAGCCTGCATCTATTATTTTGTTTCATATACAAAAAAGAAGCAGCTACATAAGGGCAAGCATGTGACTAAAGAGTTAGAATCTGGGACTGATTTTTCTCTAATGTAACATTAGAACCTTTGACAGGGAAAGGAAAAGCACAGGCATCCAAGAGTGATCATTCAGAAAGCCGAACCCACTCCACAAACCAGCATACACTTTCCCAGAATAAGTATCAGCAATAATTTTGAACAGTAAGAGAACAGTAAAAGTTCTGTAAAAGGAAACAGTTAAAAGAAAACAGCAACCACCTTTAAAAATTTTTTAAAAAATATTTTACAGTATCATATTTTTAAATCCCTATTTAGGGATTTTGCTGGTGTCCCTGGGCAGATACAAGAATTGTGCTCTTGCCCAGGGATCTCTTCATCAGCAGGAATGTAACTGAACGTATTAAGCTGCAGGATGCCTGCTGCACCCACCTTAACATTTCCTACCACAGCGTAAAGACATTAAGTAGTATTTTTAAAGATCTACGGCAGGAGTAGTATTTACAACAAAGCTGCCTCTTAAAGACCTGGGTCCAGACACAACTCTAGGAGTACAGTATCTCACATTATGCAGAACTCCCAAGAACATAGCTGAGGGGAAGAAAAAAAATACGATGGGTTTATTATGAATATGCAATGCCACTTCAGTGCAGTAAAATCTGAGAACTAATCTACAGAAAAGCAACAGAAAAGACAGCGAAAGGCACCAAGAGACAATTTAGCAGTTATTGCAATCACTAGTACAAAGTATAAGACTGGAAGGAGAAACAAAATATAAAATAAATAAATAAATAAATTCAAGACACTCAGGAAGTCCAAGATCTTGTAGAACAGAAGCAAAGCATATTTCAAGATGTAAATCCCCACCAAATGTTCTTCTAAAACAAGTGAGCTCCCTGTAAAACACACCCAATGACCACAATCAAGCAGTACAACACAAAAAAGCCGCATCATCTGAAAAAACGTTCCTGAACAACTTCTGGCAGAGGAGGGTGCTTGTGCATTAAAGGTGAAAACGTCTGAGCCACAATTCTTCAGGAATTTAAGGGAGGGAAGATTCCACTCTTTATTATAGGGCTGGCTCTCCACTTCCTACTCATAAACAGCTCTATAAAAATCTCATGCTGCTACCAACCTCTATTGCTTCTTTATGTATTTATCATTTGTTTTACGTTCGATCTCTCACAACTTTTATATTTCTCTTCCAACTTCGTTGCAGTAGTGTCCGTCACGCCTTCTCACGCTTGAGACCCGAATCCTCACTGTGCTGAACTCCCCTTCCCCCGCGTGCCTCTGCCCTCTCCCTACACCGACACACGCTGCGCTGCTCCCAAAGACAGACCCCTGCCGTGCCCCCGACGACACGTAACCGCACCCCAGGGTCCCAGCAGAAGCCCCCGGGCCA
>VXBO01015140.1:392359-403120 GCA_013400135.1 Rhinoptilus africanus
CGGGGGGGGCCGGGCCGGGCCGGGCCGGGCCTGGCGGCGGTGGTGCCTGACCGTGGCCGTGCCCGCAGCTGGTGGCGGAGGAGAACGTGCGCGCCGTGGTCACCCTAAACGAGGAGTACGAGACCCGCTTCCTCTGCTGCTCCCCCCAGGTGAGGCCGGGCGCTCGGCGGGGCCCCCGGGAGGGGTCTCGTGTCGCTCCGCCTGGTCCCGGCGCAGCGGAGGCTTTGGCCGCCTCCCGCCGCCTCCCTGGGCAGCCACAGCCGAGTCCGCCGACAGCGAAACCGCGGCTTCTCCGTCCCGAAGGCGACGGGTAAAACTACGCGACAAACCGGTGAAACGTGAAGGTGCAGAGTGTGACGGCTGGAGTGGCGGAGAGGGAAAGGGAGCGTTAAATCCATCTCCATCACCCTGCAAATACAAGAATGCCTTCCGTTTCGGGAGGAGATCCCATCTCCCCTCCTTTCTTTCAGCTGAACCGCAGCCCTTTTCAGTTCCCTTTGTCTTCCCCTTTCTGATAGTCAGCACTGAGGTTTTCATACCTCTGATTTAAGGGATTGACATTCAAAGGCTGTTTACAACCCCACTGAATTTCATAGAACCATAGGGTTGGAAGGGCCCTCTGGAGATCCCCCAGTCCAGCGCCCTGCCAGACAAGGGCCACCTTAGAGCAGGGGGCACAGGAACGTGTCCAGGTGGGTTTGGGATGTCTCCAGAGACGGAGAGTCCACCACCTCCCTGGGCAGCCTGGGCCAGGGCTCTGCCACCCTCAAGGGAAAGAAGTTCCTCCTCAGGTTTAGGTGGAACTTCCTGTGGTCAAGTTTGTGCCCGTTACCTCTTGTCCTGTCCCTGGGCACCACTGAAAAGAGCCTGGCCCCATCCTCCTGACACCCACCCTTTCAGTATTTATAGGCATTGATAAAGTCCCCCCTCAGCCATCTTTTTTCCAGACTAAAGAACTGGACCCAGCACTCCAGATGTGCCCTCCCCAAGGCAGAGCAGAGGGGGAGGATGACCTCCCTCCACCTGCTGGCCACACTCTTCTTGATGCTCCCCAGGATGCCACTGGCCTTCTTGGCCACAAGGGCACATTGCTGGCTCATGGTCACTTCCCAACTGTCTCAACAGGTTCTGGGCTTGCTTTCTGGAAAAATACCCCCCCACACACCCCGAAAAAAGTTAACTGATCGAATCTGCTATGTCCGTTTCAGGAATGGGAGGCAATGGGAGTGGAGCAGCTGCGTCTCAGCACCGTGGATCTAACGGGAGTCCCCACCTTGGAGAACCTCCACAAGGGCGTTGAATTCATCCTCAAGCACCGGGCGTGCGGTCACAGTGTCTACGTGCACTGCAAGGCAGGGCGCTCCCGCAGTGCCACCATGGTGGCAGCCTATTTAATTCAAGTAAGGAGGATGCTATGCTAAGTGGGGTTTATTTTCATACAGTCTGGGCAAACACAGCTGGCCTTTACAGTTTGCTTTTGCTCAAGAAGCCCGAGCACGTACAGGTACATTAATATTCCATGGTTATACAGAGTCTGGACTGGAGACCCGTTTTAAGAGAGGTAGATAGCTAGGCCCCAAACTTACATTGCTGTTTTGTAGGATGTGGCAAATACAGGGTAAATGAACAAGTGAAACTGAATGTTTGCTGACCTGCCGTCTAAGCTTCTTTTGATAATCTAGTTTATCTTTGCATACCTTGTTCATCTGCAGTTAAGATGCCGTCAAGACAGTGCTTCCTGGCAATGAGATAGTGGTGAAGCTGTCATTTTAAGTAGTCTTTTCATTCATCCGTGCGGTCTGCATCTGCCAGCTCAGTTATTAGCACTGGCAAAGACATTCTGATCTTCTGGGAAAGAGAAACTGTTGTTGCAACAAAGCTTTGAAACAAATGGTCTGATAGTATCTGCTGCTGGTTCTGGCAGGATCAGCCAGACTTCAGGAAGCTGCTCATTTTTCTGGGCCATTAATATAGTAAGTTCTCAACAGGTTTTGAATGATTCTGCCGTTCTTAATTCTTTCTATGGAGGAACAGATTGAGATGGGATTAACAAGTCACTGGTGAGGGTGGGTTCACTGAGCAGATAAACATCCATTGTTGTTCAGGTTTTCTCCTTGGTTAATTGAAATGGCGAGCCTTTCTAAGCTTTTCAATAAATACAGTTTGGGATCAAGAGGAGTGACTTTGGTTTTCTTAGTTCCTCTACAGACCCAACTGGGTAAGCAGCACTAAGAACAAAATCCCACCGGTGGACTCTTCTTTTGGTGTTATTAAGTGCTCCCTGGAGAATTTTCCCTTAGTGCTGAAGGGAAAATTTTGTCACTAAGTGCTGAAGTGCAATGGGAGTACTAGTAAGGTTTTAACAAAATAAAAAAAGCCAACCTGCACTTTTGGTGTTGCCTGGTGGAACTAGGACAGGAAACTATTGACAATGTGATTGGAAGCATGAGTGAGACAGGCAGCAACCACCCCTCTTGAACGGAGGGACTCATTTCATGAACTCCCATTGACATTCAGACCCCTCTGAGACGAATATGAAGGAAACAGACGGGGAAAAGCAGCAAGTTTTCTAACAACTCTAATGTTGCCTGTAGCCTCCAGGAAGGCTCTATTAACTGGTAGAGGGATGGAATGGATTTTCACTTGCAGGGTTTCTGCCTTTTCAGCTGCATCACTGGACCCCTCGGGAAGCAATAGAGGCTATTGCCAAGATCCGTCCCCACATTCTCATTCGGCACAAGCAAGTCCAGATCCTGGAGAAATTTCACAGGAACGTGATCGCTGGGACAACTGCATAGTGTCAGTAAGAACTATCAAAATCTCTGTCTTAGCTGCTTTAAAAAACCTTACGTTTTAATGACCTAAGGATTATGCATTGTACTTCTTGACTGTCAATAAAGAAGTTTTTACATAAATTACAGTAAATGGGAGGTTGGGCTGTTTCATTAAAGCTTTCTTTCCTTATGGCTAATATCTTGGTTCTCTGGGAGCCCCATAGTTCTTCTCTCCCACGCTATCAATGCTGAGCTGAACTGCAATCCACAGGAAGTTCTGCAATATTTGCAGCAAAGGAAAAGAAAACTTTGTCTCAGCAGAGACTTTATTCAGATTCTTACCCAAAGGGTTACAGTGCCAACAGAGAGGGGGGTAGGAGGAAGCGGTCTTAATTCTGTCTTTCACCAATGCTGTGTTATGATTACAGGTGAGGATTCCCTGTACAGTAAAGGAAGCCAATGCTCATAAAAATGATCTCCCTCTTTATGCTAGGTGATGACAGAGCAGTAAGCAAGTTCCCAATTTGTTACCACTCCTCTAGAAGTGCTGAATAATGCAACCTACTAAAGGTCTCGGGGTCAGCTCTGGAATCTGCTGTAAATATTTCTGCCAATCCCTCCTTCTCCAAAACGGACACAGGAATGTTTAAATGGGGACATCCCTGGAGGAGACAGTACACATCTTAACTCTGTGTCTGGCATGGCAGCAACACGCAGCCTCCCAGCCAGTTAAAACTAGCAGTCTGGGCCAAGGAGGATGTTGTCCATATGCCATAGGATTTGTTATCGGTGGATTGGTTCCAGACTTAAAAAAAGCCATTTGCTGCAGTTTGGGCCTCAAACGCAAGCAGCTTATCATCAAGGGATCAAAGTAATAGCATTTAGTCCATCTGAAATCTTAAGATGCAGCAGTTCAACTTTAATAGTGCTATGTAAAAGAACAGGCCCACAGCCAGAAAGCCCGCACTTCTTCACAGGTACAGAGGGTGGGGTGGGGTCTTCACTGGATGTTGTGAGCTCGCAGTAATTGGGACTGGTGCGGAGGGTGGTGGGTGCCTCTGAGCTGCACAGCAGAACACCGTTGCTGCCCTTTCTCTCAGAGGGCCTGTTTTTCCTGCTTAGGCCAGGACAAACTGCAGGTTGGTGAGCAGCACTTTGATGCCACTCGTGACCGTTACAACAGAGGTGGCCGGGTTAAGTTTAAAAGTATTTGCATCACCCTTTTTATAGCGGTCGCGAAAGACATAGATGCTGCCATTGCAGCTGGCAATTTTCCAGAGGGACGGTACTGAGCTCCAGGCATCTGGCAGGCATAGGCGGGTGAAGCTATCCAGTAAGGGATTATAGCATAGTAGTGAATCCCCCTCGGCTACAATGAACACCACATCCTTGTGTACAGCAGCATGCATGCGCCCTGCAAAAGGCAGTACGTATGGCTTCACGTGGCATTTCTCTGTGTTGGTATCATAGCACTGAATTAGCCGAGAGGGCTTGGTGAAGAAGTCCAAGTCATTTTCCTCCCCACCCAGCAGGTAAATGACACCATTAAGGTTTACACCTGCAGCTCCAGAGACTGCCACTTCCAACTGGCTGGTCTCTGTCCAGACATTGTCTCGTACTCTGTAATATATGACAGCATTAGAGAGAGTGTCCTGTAGAGTTTTCCCCCCCAGTGAATATATTGCATCCTTGCTTGGAACAGAGACAAGGGTGTGTTGGAGCCGGTCACGGGGCAAAGGGGCACACCATTCCCAGTCTATAGTCGCATTGTTGCACTTCCACATGCGTCGTGGAATGGAGCCACCAACAACATATAGGTCGCTACCGTGCTTGCAGGCGGCGGTGATCTGGTGACACAGGCTGTTCTGGCCACTCACGCTTATGGAGTCATCATCAGCACAATGCAGAGAGACAGCGAGTGAATGTGTACGTGATGACTCCTTTCCAATCAGGTAGATGTGAACATTTTCTCCAATCACCTGAGAGAAAGGAGGAGTGTGTCAGCAGGATTGGACCTGTTTACACAAACATCAGCGATGCCCAAGACCGAATTTTTCAGCTTAGGACCCACCTGTGGCCCTGAGGTGCGTGACCTGCTTCCCAAGTCCTGCCACCCTACAGCATTTAGGATTCAGAACCTCAAAGCCTTTTCAAGATACCAGTGATATCTGACAAAGCAAAATAGCAACAGACTTCACTGGAACCCAAGCGTCTGCGGTTTAGGTAAGGGCTGGTTACATCACTGATGGAGTTATTATTATAAGGGGAATGCCAAACTCAGATTTCTGAATGGTCTCTTTGGTAACTGAGCATCTGGTGAAATAAGTTATTTGTGGCATTGCTCTAATCACTAGCGAAAGCAGCCTCAGGTTAAATTAAAAAAGCTGTCAGTTGCATTGCTACTTATGACAATGAAGGTATTCCCTACACAAGCACCATGAATTTCAATAGCATTTTTGTTTTGTGATTTTCGAGTCACACCTGTGAGCAGAATTCTCTGCCTTGGGAAGTGTGAAACCAGCAAGTGCTACACCAACTCCAGAAAAGAAGGTTTTTTTATACCTTCAGACTTGATCGCAGCGTCTCTGAAAAGCTAGCTCGCTCCTCCTTGTTGAAGTTGATCCAGGTTTCTATGGCAACCGTTGGATTCTGAGAATATGGAACGCCATCTGCGGTTTGGGGACAGAAAGGCATTTATGATATCTAGACAAAGGTATATGTACTCAGGAACATCCTTTTCCTGCGATTCCCTCCCCCCACTCCCACTACAAACCCTACTTTCTAGAAAGGAAAGAAAGACAGGGAGGTTTATAGATTTTGGCAGGCATGATCAGCATTCCCAGCCAGACATCTACATGAAATTAGTTTGGACAAATATCAGAAGACAGAGCTGCCAGATCTTAAGCACTTTGGATGACTTTCAACAAAGGAACCTATGTCCACGAGAAAGAGGGCAGAAAAGAGAACTTTTTGTGACGATTAAAAATATTTTCTTATTTTGGTATTCAGGCAAAAAGATTATCTTATTTGAGAATCTCAGCAGCTGCCTGTCTTTCTGGCTTGTCCTGGAAACCTATCTAGCAAAAGTCATCTGCAGAAAAGTTCCTTCTCTGAGCACTGTCAGACAGCTGACCCTGAAGACTGAGCATCTGGTGTTGCTGCTATCCTCTTAACATTTGGAAATCCCCAATGAGCTACTGTGGCTTTCCTTAGCAGTGTGACAGTAGGAAACACTCAACAGACTGCATCAGGTTTCAATTTGTTTCCAGACATAATTGGAAGTTTTGGTTATGCCACGAACTATTGCATCATCATCATCAGTACATTACCCAGAAGATTTTAGGTATTTACTTCCAGTTTGAAAGCCAGCAATTACGCCTGTATTCACTGAAAGGCTTCCCTATGAAGGCGCTCTGATTTTGCAGTCTGCTATTATGACAAAACATGAATTCAATGACTTTGAAGGCATCAAAGAAATTCCATCACTTTTCTCTATGCTGGAAGGGAGGAGGAAAAACGTGGAACAAAAGCAGGTATTTCAACTCTGTTTATTAGCAAAAGGGATTTTCCTAAGCTATCCATCACATGTAGCAGTTAAACGGAAAAACTTTTATTTTGAAATGGGTCCTAGAGTGCAACAAAAGGTAAGCTTAATAAATTACTGTTTCATAAAATTAATTTTAATCCTTGCCACTAATAGCTTCCTCTATTTAATTCTCCATTAACTAAAGAAAGATGCAGGAACTACAAAAGAAAAAGGTTTTCCCTACCAGGAGTAGGAGCACATTTCAGATTTTAATCCATTTTATGAGCTAAGTTTCAGTATAAATAAATGTGGTTCTACATAGAGAAAAAGATGATGCATGGGAAAAAAGTTTTATTGAGCAATTATTTTAATTTAGGACCACAAACAGTAAAGGCCATAGCCCTAAAACTATCATTATTACCTGGAATCCCAGGGAAGTGAAGTGTGATTGACCTCTATCGCTTTATTTCATAGAATCATAGAATCGCTGAGGTTGGAAGGGACCTTTAAGATCATCAAGTCCAACCATTAACNGCCTTCTTGGCCAATTTTATTTTTTGGAATTTTTTATTTTTTTTTTAATGAACTCACAACTTAGTTTAAAAACTTTACCTAGATAGTTATCAAAATTAATCTAATTTTATCATGTTTTTTTTGAGCCATCTACCTATTCTCAATAGGTTTTTGACTGTGAACTTCTTTAGATGCAATAGAGATGATACGATGCAAAATCTGTAAAGACTCTTGTGCACAGCATCAACTTTAAAGGCTATTTTAAGTCTTAGGGACAGATTCACCAGTATTCCAAAGAAGCCAGTCATGGTAGGTTTATTGTTGTAACAGCTTATAAACCACATAACACACAAAGTGTAGTTGTTAACTCATTTACAGCATTTTTTAATTAAAACAAGAAAGGGGCAATCTCTCTGGTCCCAAATCCAGCACATTTGAACATATGAGCTGCTTCTACATTATTGCGTCCTCTAGCAATGACACATAAACACAAAAATGGAGTTGTGACTGCAGCATCATGGAGAGATTTTCAAGTACTGGCTGTGAGCGCTAGGGCAGCAGAGAATATTTAAGGATTGGTGGCAGCTGGACTAAGTTGTTATGTGTTGACACATCCTTCACAACACTGAGTCATTGCAACCGTTACTGTGGAAGGCTATTACGTTTACAAGAAGGGCAACTACTGTATTACCTAAGATGTTACAATGCCTCTATTTCAGTCAGCTGCGTGCCTAGTCTAAATAATCCTAACAATTCTATGTAATTGTTAATAACACTAACATAGTATAAAAATAAGCCTTCTTACAAATGTTGAGTTGTTGCATCCCTATGTTAAATGATTACGAAGTAAAGAAAAAAAAGAGACTTTTGTAAGATGCTCATTTCTGCTAAAGCTTCTTTGGTTTACTTTTAAATACAAAAATGCAAGAAATTGTTGAAAGTTAACTAAGTTACGTTTAAAAAACCTGTAATACTTCTGACCTGTTGACTTGGGAACTCCCTGGAAACTCCTTGGAATTACCAGCATCCCCTATGTCCCTTTTCTATAGCTTAGATGCTTCATGTCCAGTAACAATTAATGGGTTGGGGTTTTTTTCTGATTAAGTTATCCAAAATGATTTGCTTTGCTTAGCTAAGCCTCTGAACAGACAACGATTATGAAAGTTTGGATCTTTCCATCTATTTTGTTCAATCCCCGAGAGACTCTCTGAAAGTCTCTTTCTACATCCACAACGTGGCTAGTGCCCAGAACTCCTTACCTGTAAGGATGTCTGTCAGTAGGCGGAGAGGCAGGTGTAGGAACTCCTCTGTGTCCTGCAGCTGGGACAAATGTGACTTTGCACAGTGTTTGGCAGCTGTGTAGAGCTCCACGTCACTGTGTTGATCTGCCAACCACATGACCTGCAGACAGTTCCTAACCTGCACCGTACGGGCCAGAAAACGGGAGCACTCTTCAAAAAGGGCAGTCAGCTGGTACATGTCTGCCACTTCATAGGTTTCCTGCAACTCCTCTGCCCTCAGCTTTACAGTCCCATGGTAAATATAGTCCACAAGGAGCTGAAAGACACTCTCGCTAACGTCCTGCAGCTCAATCACCCGGTTGTGGGCCTCCTTTAGGTTGGAAGTGAACATAGAACGAAAAAAGCAACTCTGAGCTGAGAGGACCAAACGGTGCAGCTGGAATTCTTTGCCTTCCACTGATATTGTAACATCAGCAAAGAGCTCATCCTCCAAGCATAATTTCATAATACCCTGGGCCACGCGGCCTGAGTGGGAGCGGTCGGTGAAAGTGTAGTTCACAAAGTAGTTTTCTTCTGCAGAGGAACCTCCAGTCTCTTCTGACGAGTCCATGGTGCCACAAAGATCAGATCTCCAGCAATCTGTGAAATCACAATAATTATATGGCTTTCTCTCCCCACTAACAAGATTATGCAGTACTTCAGGGTACAGGGAAAAATCAAACATGTTGGTAAAAGGCCAGCATGTTTTAGACTGAATATAAATAGCGCAACCAGAAACTTTTGCTTGAGCTTCAGAATCTCAAACAACAAATTAGAAGCTGGCATAATTACAATTATAATATATACCAAACTTCCAGTACAGTAAGCATCACATCCCAGCAGAACTGTGAGATGCGCATATGTTTTCACCACTCATTTCACCAGCACACAGAAATGCAGCAATAGTTATTCAAGTGGCAAGTCCAGCAACCACCCGAGGAAACTCGTGAAGCCAAGAGAATGTGACAGCACCATAGCTAAGCTAGGTGGAAAAAAGATTACAGTATCAGACTAACAAAGAGCAAGGACAGTGGTTCATCCAAAGCCAACACAATGAATCCGTGCAGTGGTATCAAGTAAGGTGAACTTGCTTTTACCAAAGAGATGTGCAAGAAGTCTGCCAGACATAACCACCAGTCCTTCAAGCTAACCAAATGAGATAACTGGTGGTTATACTCAGCTTGTTAATGCGCCAGACACCTTCAGCATGGAAAACCATGGACGCCTTCAGCCTGTTAGATGTTGTTGGCCACTGTTTCCCAAGTGTCAAGGAGAAATTAATTTCAAAGATAACACCTTTATCTTTTAAGTGAGGTACCAGAGATTGTTTGCAGAGCTCCAAGCACTTTGTGGGTCGAAAAAGCTTCTGAACCAAAGAAAGACTCCTGAAGAAAAGAGCTCGTTTTAAACATGGCTCTTGACAGCATTAGGAGCAAAGAGATGCCTGCCTGCCTTTGCTTTAAACTTAGTTTTACACCTCAGCTATCAGCCATGGTGACTGATAACACAAATTTCTTCAACTAATACTGAACAGGATTTCTACTGCAATGTTTCCCAAAGATGGGATTTTTCTCCAGGAGATTCATAGTTACTTTTCCATGCTTTATTTTGTCAAAGATGCATTTTCTTACAATAGCTCTGCTTGATACGGGAGGGCTCCCAAGTTCTTTGTTCATGTTCTGTTCATGGGAAGTAGTGTCTACATCCCTAATCGGCTGGACAAGTCTGTCCCATCCCTGATGATGGCCTGCCTTAATTACATCCTTATTGTGATTTTAGAAGAGTTCTGGTCTGTCTGGAGAGTACTTATATGTTAGTCTGTAAGAGACCACACAATTAGCACAGAACACATAGGTACGATTTTTCCAGCCTATCCAGCAAATCAACTCCCACTTCAGTTACAGCTCTCCATCCTTACAGCCGAGGTGCTGAGAAGCCGCAGTCCAGAAGTGCCCGCTCGGAGCACCAGAACACGGACGGGTGGAGGACGCTGCCCTCCTGGCACAACAGAGCCAGCCGCCCCCACTGCCTGGCACGATTTCCAGAGGAGCGTTGCCAAGCCACAAAGCGGCTAAAAACTACCGTAAACCTCACGTCCTTCTTTGTAAACACAAAGTTCCCCTTTTACACCCGTGGCATTGCCAGAATAAAGAAAGAGAGGTGCAGGAACAAACAGTAAAACGTCCCATAAAGCCAAACCTTACACTCCAGGCCAAAGCGTACGCCAGGCTATAGGGGAGGCCGCTGTCGCCGACCCCTGGCGCACCCCCTGCCTCCCGACAGGGCCGCGGATGCCACGGCAGCGCCTGGGACCGGGGAACCCGCACACCCAACCGACAGCGACGTCCCACTCCGGGGGCGGAGGGCGGGAGGGGAAGCCAATTCCCGGCAAAGCAAAGCCCCCCGCCCCCCAGTTCGGGCCACACCAACGCCATGAAAAGCGCCAGAGAGTGGCCTCGCCCCCGCGGCGCTGCTCCGGCCCGCGGCTCTGCCAGGGCCCCTCAGGCCACCTCCACGGCGCTCGCCCCCTCCGGGCTGCTCCCAGCCCGCCCCGGGGCTCCCTCGGCACCCACCTGCGGCGCCTCCCTTCATGCCGCCGCCGCCCCGCCGCCTCCCGCCGCCCCGGGGTGCCCCAGCGGCTCCTCCGCGCCCCTCACCCTGCGCCAGG
>VXBO01015140.1:403151-438366 GCA_013400135.1 Rhinoptilus africanus
GGTTGTGTCCCTGTCCCGCTCCCGGTGCCCTTCGCGGGGGGTCGGTGCCGTTACACGCCTGTTTTAGCGAGTGGTGCGGCAGAGAGTGGTGCCCCTCAGGCATAAACCTGAATTTTGGGCAAAAAAAGCGGCCCCTTGGTCACCCCACGTCCTTTGTTGTGGGCCTGGCTGCTTGTGGGTGGGTAGTTGTGCCTGGGTGACAGCTGCGTGGCCCTGAACCGTGGGGAGTGTTTGTAATTATAACAACAGCAACAAAGCCGTGTGGCTTCCTGGGGGGGGTTGGTTGTGAGGGGGCTGGTTAGATGCTGGCACATCAAACAAAACCAGGATTATTTCATCTAGAAAAAAAGATCCTTTCCAGACCCAGGCCAAACGTCATGAGCACCCAGGCAAAATGTCATGTTTTTTTTGGTTTGGTTTACCGTTCTGTCATCTCTGCCACTTTCCTCTTCATCTTGTTATTTGCTTCTCTGTCACCCTGTTGGACTGTTCCTCCTGCTGTGTTTACAGTGCACGACAAAATTTCTGTGTAGCAGTGACGTGAACTTCCTTCCGTGTTCTGTGAACCGTAACGCATGTATGTGTATGCTGTAATCTAGTCCTATAGATTCTGCTATGTGTATACATCATGTTCAGCTTCAGACTTACCCTAAATAACTGCAGGTTACCTGAACCTGAAGCTGCCTGGCTTCTGCCAGAGCTACTGAGAGGCAGCTAGACTGGCTAAAGGGGTTTTTAAGTCAGGGATGGGAGTTGCTGCTCTTCTTGCTGTAGCTTTCTGTATTCCCTACTGTAATCTTGTGAGCTTTATTTTTTGTCTTTAGCTACCGTCAGACCAAAAAATGAAGTAGAACAGAAGCAGCTGTGTGCTTTTGGGGAGTACGTGGCTGAGATTCTGCCCAAGTATATCCAGCAAGTACAGGTAGGTGCTGTTCAAGAAGTTGCTCCTGTGGGGGACATGAGACCCAGCGAATGCACTACTTGTTTGTTAACTGTTTTCAGAAGTTGTTGTGGGGACGAAGGACTGCCGGAATTACATGAAAGTTACTGCTATTATTATGCCCCTTTATCTGATGTCATTATGTGTCTGCTGTACCATATACTCTCTCTGTTTGGGTGTTTGGCTGGATTCAGCATAATGTTCAGTCCTGTCGGTGTTTGTGCTCATGCCCTTTCTGCTGTTCTCATCAGGTGACCTGTTTCAATGAGCTGGAACTTCTGATCCATCCAGATGGGATCATTCCAGTTTTGACCTTCCTTCGAGATCACACTAATGCCCAGTTCAAATCCTTGGCTGACTTGACTGCTGTTGATGTCCCATCTCGGCAGTACCGCTTTGAGGTAAGAGCTCCTCAGAGGTGCAGGGCTTGGAGAGCTTCGCAAGTGCTGATGGCTGTGGGGGCTGTTGCAGCTCTGACCACATTTTTTGCTTTCCGAAAAGAATATCCACTCTGAAATGCTGGTTTTCATTTAATGTGTTGATCACAGAAGTGGTAGCAGAACTGACATTGCATGAGTTCTTACTCTGGCTTTCCTTTTGTGCTTTGCTAAAAGTCTCTTTTTTGTTGCTTTTTTGTTTGTTTTCTTTTGTTTTTTTTGGTTTGGTTTTACAAAAGCATCGAGAGACTTCTTTTTGGCCAAACGTGAATTGATGCTCTTCCTTCTTCCACTTAGGCCTGTTAGCTGCTGTTGACACAATTGATCATGTTTTCCTTTAAATCTCATCAACCTTTTAAACAATTTTTCTCTTTAAAAAACAAAACAAACTATTTAGTTGCTTTCAAAACACTCCCTGAAAGTTGGGACCAAATAGGAGATGAGGCAGATTTTCAGAAAGCTCTCAGAAGATTTCGGTCACTGAAAAAGATTTGCCTTGTCTGTATTAGCTAATGAGCTCCTTCTTGCTTTGCTAATAACAGCTCTGACGTTTAGTAATGTAACTCATGATTAGGCAAAAATCCTGAGAGTTATAGAGAGAGTTTCTTCAACTCAAAGGCCTCCAGTCTCTGAAGAAGTTGAAGATTTTTTAATTCAGGACTTTTCTTCAAAAAGATCTATGTTCATAGAAATAACAGAAGTATAGAACTTAATGAATTCACCTTTTCCAGCAATCTTTACAGAGGAAGTATCAAATAGGGCTACGCAGTTTCTTAGAAAAGTTTTGGGGTTGTGTTTTTTTTTTCAGTCTGCTTGTAGTAAGTATTCTGCTCCTCCCAGAGGTCCTAGTAATCCTCATAAGCAGCCTTTTTATTAGTAGTTCATCACCAAGAGTTAGAAATTTCCCCTGGTATCCAACTACTTTGCTGAAAATAAGGTGTATTTCTTCTTAGCTTTCTCCCACTGGATGCTGAGAGTGACTGATAGCCGTTTTCTTTGTGAAAGACTATTGTCAAGTGTCCTCATCCCTTCAGTATTCTCTGTTCTTAAGATTTCGTATCCCTCTTTACTTCAGCCCTTCATCAGTCGTGTTTTCTAAATTTCCCATTATTTTCATTACATTTCTAAGGGCCAAAGTGATAAAGTATTGGAACCTCGGTTGAACTGGTGTCTTTTAGCGCCCAGCTCTGAAGTGCTGAAGGTGATTCTGCTAATAAAGAATATTTGAAAAAGTCCTTGCGTGCCTTTTCTTAGCCAGTACTGTACTGCAAAGAGATCCATAAATGCCGCCTTTTATTCGTCTTCAGATTGTGTACAATCTCCTGTCGCTGCGCTTCAACAGCCGGATCCGTGTGAAGACGTACACTGATGAGCTGACACCTGTTGACTCTGCAGTGCCTGTGCACAAGGCAGCAAACTGGTATGAAAGAGAGGTGAGTGCCAGTGTACTTGGGAGCAGAGATTTTGTGGAGAGGGACTGTGTTTTCCTGATTAAACTGATCCCCAGGGCCCTGAGAAAGAAAGAAAGAAGTGTTTCCCTATCTGCCTTTTCAGAGTCAGAGATAAAAGGTGTTTGATTTGCCTTTGAATGAGTTCCTGTATCAGTTTCACTGGCACTGCTTGAAGCCAGGCATGTAACTGAAATTTTAGGGACATAATACATGAAGAGTTTGGGGGTTTTTTTCCTAATCTAATTCAACTTACTTGGCTCCCTTTCATTTAGGTTTGGGATATGTATGGTGTTTTCTTTGCCAACCACCCTGATCTAAGGCGAATCCTCACAGATTATGGGTTTGAGGGCCATCCTTTCCGGAAGGACTTTCCGCTCTCTGGTTACGTGGAGGTAGGAGATGTACTGGTGTCTAAAGTTATCGAATCTCTCTAATACTCTTATCTGAGTTTCGGTACAGAGCTGTGATTGCTTCACAATCCTTTGTCCGAAAGGCGCTAAAAGGATTATACGTGTCTGTATTCCAGAGGAGATCTATGTGTCTCCTTCATCGAAATTTGAAGTCATTACAAAGTGTCATCCCTAATAAGGCAGCCTAAGGCCAGAGACGTTGAGCAAATTTCATGTGCTCTATACCAAAGACGTTCGTCAGGTGGAGAAAGTGTTTCTGCTTTTAGCATGTCTTCTGGTAGATTAAACTTCTCGCTGCAAGACTGGAGATTCCCAAAGGAATAAAGGACTGAATTGATCTTAACGCAGTTGGAACCCGACTTTGTTGAGTTTTTTGTAGGCCCACATGGCAAGAGGCAGTTCAAAGAGAGTTTTGTAATTTATCAAATATTTACCTCTCTATGTCAAACCACAAGTGAAGTGAGTAAGTTTGGTATCTGCCTAGTTTCAAATGACCGCATCGCAGAAGCAGTCAGAGTTAGTGCAGCTCTAAGACCGAGTTGAGTCTCAGGAGAAAACAGTGAGGTTCCACAAGCAACAGATAGAAATAACAGCAAATCCTGCACGTGAGGAGCAGGCAGCATCTCCCGAGCTGTGGTTTGGAAGTCTGGACTGGCACAGCGAGGGTAAAGCAAGCCAGTCAGAAGTGTCTGGTACTCACCTGCGTTTCACCCTGCTTGTTTTTCTGTCCCATGTTCTGAGTGTTACGCTAAGAAGCACAACTTAAACCAAGGTGACGTACTATAAAGATTCATGAGAGTAGTCCCCACCTATGCCAGCGGGACGGGCCACCTTATTTCAGTGACTCTGGAGAAATTCCTTTATCATAGGATGTTGTTCCATGTGGACTTCGTATGAACTGTAGGCTGGGCACTCCTAATACAGGGTGGTTAGCCAGGACACCTGTGGTACGTAGTACCAAAGAGAAGGGTTTTCCTGGAGAGTCCAGAGGTCTTGGTGGCATCTGGAGGGCTCTGGTTTCATAATGAGAAGAGCTGAACCTGTGGCAGAGGCCTGTGGCCTATCCATGGCATAAAAAATAGGATTGTCTGTCCTGGAGGGTGGTGTGGGTCATTACTGTGTATAGCTAATAGCAGAGATGCTGTGGGGAATGTATGAAAATGACTGGCCTGTGTCCTTTGTACTGTTCTAGGTGCGGTATGATGATGAAGTCAAACGGGTAGTGGCAGAGCCTGTGGAGCTAGCTCAGGAATTTCGCAAGTTCGATCTGAATAGTCCCTGGGAAGCGTTTCCTGCCTATCGTGCAGCTCCAGAACCCCTGAAAATAGAAGCAGGAGCCAAGAAAGAAGATGCAAAATAGCAGCAGAATGGAGCGGATGCACAGCACCATCCTTTCTGTGCTGACATAGTATTTATAATAATAAAAACTGATATGAAATTCTTGCCTGTTGTGGTCATGTGAATGATGTTTTCAAACTAGATGAAAAGTGGAGTGAGGGATGCTGGTTTACAGTCCTGATAATCCAACTGGTAGATGTTTAGCTGCTGCTTGGANCGATGTTTTCAAACTAGATGAAAATCGGAGAGTGAGGGATGCTGTTTTAGTAGATGTTTAGCTGCTGCTTGGAGTTCTAAGACACTGGATTTGTCTTTTTGGTTTGCAAATTGAAGGGAGTCCGGGAGTCCCTGTGGCTAAGATTCTTTACATACACTGCTTCTGCCAGCTGTCCCTGCAGGCGTAAATCATAACCTGAGCACTCACAGCGAGCCTGTACCGAAGCAGTGGGACGGCAGCGTCTGAGCCCAGAGGTGGGTGTTGGGAAGACTGTAATAATACAGCAAACAGGCAAAGGTTTTGTCAGTGGTTCCGATTCCTTTTAATTTGGGACAACACAAGATGTACCTGGATCCAGACCAAAACAATTGTGGAAATCTCTGCATTGTTTTCTTGGGAATTAAGTCAGTTCCTGTTCTGGCAGAAGAAGAAGGAGTTGCAGGTAACCTCTCACGTGCCACTCCCTCATGCTGGCTTTTTCTTCATAATCAAGCAGTCTGCTTTCTCCAGGATCTTCAGACTGTGCTTTTTCCTGGTCAAAAATATCTCCTTTCCCTTGTCCCATAAACAAAGCGTCTTTGCGTTTTTGTCACTATTCCAGTTATTTTGCGCCGTGTGATATAATAGCATTACCACTATCTTTGCTCTAGTGGAAAATCTCAGCTCTCTCCAAAAAAGCTGGAAAAATACTGTAGTTTTATTCCACCCACCACCTGTTAAAGTAGGATTACATTACAGCAGTCATCAATTAATAATGTTCCTTGTCCTTAGTTCAGAAAATGCATAACGCAGTTCTGCATCAGAAAGCTGACTGACCTCATTAAGATTGGAAAACTATTGTATAAGAGATTTCATAAAATAATT
This sequence comes from Rhinoptilus africanus, assembly GCA_013400135.1. NCBI lineage: Eukaryota > Metazoa > Chordata > Aves > Charadriiformes > Glareolidae > Rhinoptilus > Rhinoptilus africanus. The sequence goes on from VXBO01015140.1 coordinate 408,809, forward strand.
CACAAGCTCTTTTATAGAGATTTCCTGAATCACTACTTAAGCTTTTAAATTGTAAAAGCCCTAATTAAAAGAGAGTATGGGATGGAGGAAGGGATAGGACAACAATAAATCCAATTAAGAAAAAACTAGGACAAGTGCTGATTGTGACTAGAACGTGATCTGTTTTCAAGAAGAAAGAGCTAAACTCTACGGTAAGAATCAGGTTTCATGTTTGTTTCTACCCCAGCCTTGTAAGCATGGACTTCTTAAATTCTTTTCTTTTTTTTTTTTTTCCTTTTAATTTGTTTCAGGCTGCTGTGGCTGGCAGTGTTTGGGATGTGACTCGGAACAGTGTTCTCTAGTTAAAATTAATAGCATTTGCCACACACCTTAGAAGTGACAGATCTTTATGGGAAAGAAAAGGAAACACAAAGCAGCAGAAGTTTGGGATTTTATACAATCCTTATCTCCACTTTGGGTCTATCATCAATTGAGCTGATTAAGTAGGAAATGTGCTTTTTGTCCTTTCTACAGCATGTTACGCAGCTGTTTCTGTTTTCTGTTGCAGTGGCTCTTTTTACATGCCGATGCCTGTTGCACAAGACGGAAAAGTTCCTGGCGCCACTTCTGTTACAGTGAAAATTCTTTATAAAGCACATTTCCCCCCGCCACGTTCTCCCTCCCCCATCCCAGGTTGCTTGAGACACCATGCCAAGATTTATGGTCTGTGTATCGTAAAAACATATGTATTTCCCAGTACAGTAAGTCATAAACGTGATGGTAGCAGGAACAGGAGGAGAACGGCCATTTAAACATGCTGTTTGTGCAGAAGGAGAATTTGATTGACGTGACATCAAGAAACGTTAGACGCAATGCCCTGTCAAGTAAGACAGCATGCAAGGTTTGCTGAAGAATGTGTGTACTGAAAAAGTAGCCAGCCCTGTGGGGACAAGCGTTGGCTCCAGCAGCTCTTCAATACGTGGAATAGTTGCTAGTGGACCTAAGTGTCTCTTCTCATTAGAGGAGCCTGGGAGGTTATGAAGAGAGCAATTTATTCAGCCAGATGCGTTATCCCAGGTTACGCAGCCTCACAAAGTACTGCCAGTGCTGGCACGCTACCTCCTCTGCTGCTCCCGAGCTTGAGGGGCCATTCCTGCCTATGGATCCCGCTCGCTCTGGGATCCTGGTGGCTGGTGGGCATTCACTTCATGCTGGGCAAGGCTGTGGTCAGCTTGGTCAAGCACAAAACCGTGTTTCAAATCCTCTGTCCCTGCCGGGTCCACACGGCCAGCCTCCATGAGGCTTCTTTGCCTGGGTTGGATTTCTCAGCCGTAGGAGGATGTTGGATGAGATGTAAGTCAGATGCAGCCGACTTACAGACACATTATTCAGAGGAGAGATTTTCTGGTGCTGCGGGGACTTTAGCTGATGACTCACAGTCACCATGTTGAGCTTCCCCAGCTGAGTAGGTTTTGCTGGTGTTTTCCAGAACTCTGGCATTTCTCTCTACAGCCGAGCGAGCAGACTCTCCGGCTTGAGGATGTGGCTATTGACAGCGTCAGGGTATCAGCCTTCATCCCAGTCTGTATAGGCCCTTATAACAGATCTCCAGTCAAAAGCCAGATGCGGGTTTCAGCTGGGCTTCACAATCCTGCAGAGCAGAGGCTATGGGACCGCTGAGGGCAGGCTGGATGACAGCATGGCCCATATCACCCATCACACTGCATCCCGAGACATCTTCTCCGAGTTGCGTGAGGCCTGAGGGAGGGTCCTGTCGCGCAGTAGGTGCGGTGGGACGGGGCCCTGCCTGTCGCTGTTACACAGCCCATTGCTCCTTCAAACAGTGGATGCTGCTCACAAACTGAAAGAAAAAGACAAGGAAAGCATTTGCAGAAGGACCAGCTGCACCATACCTGGAAAACAGCAGTATAACAGTGGAGGTCCCGTCTGGTTACGATCTGTCCTTCAGTCCTACTTCCCGCAAGGTTTTCTTCCTTCTTCGCCTCCACTGACTCAAACCTCATCTTCCCTGAGAGCTGTGTATGTCCTTCTTCCTTACCCTCTTTCCTCAACCACCTTCTTCTCATCTCCCTCTCCTGTGCACCTGCCAGACAGAGCCAGGCTGGGGGCTGTGCTCTCCCCAAGTTCTGGGTGAGATGTTCGAAGCAAGAGATTTCTCCAATTCTATAAGCAGAATTCCCCTTTTGTGAGGACGCTGCCTGTCTCCCTGCAGTCCCTGCTCAAACAAACCTCTCTCCCAAAGAATCACAGAATCACAGAATGGGTGAGGTTGGAAGGGACCTTTAAGATCATCAAGTCCAACCATTAACCCACCCTGACAAAAACCCCTTCTAAACCCTGTCCCTCAGTACCACATCTACCCTTTTCTGAAACACCTCCAGGGNGATGCTGTTGGCCTCCTTGCCCCCCTGGGCACACTGCTGGCTCAAAGAGGCTCCTCTGGCGCTGTATTAACCACACCTTGTGCCTCAACCGGCTCCTGCGGTTTTTGATCCCTCATATCTTGTTCCCCTTTCCCATCTTCCTGCTTCAGCAGGTTGTGGCATAAAGAATGAAACCAGTTGATGTGCCCCTGCAGAAACCTGGCTGGATGTGGTGTTTTGAAACTGCTCCTACAGCAGCCGGTGTGACCAGGAGGAGGATGGTTGGGCGCGTTCAGCCGTGAATACCTGGCAAGGACAACATCCCTCCGGAGCAGCAGGTGCACCACTTCACATTGCAGCCGTACGCGCAGGGAATGTGGGCAGCTCTCAGAAACTCAGGCTTGTTTCCGTGCACCGTGTAACTGCTGCTCCTTTACAAAGAGCTGAGGCATGTGTTTATCACTCTGCAATTGTCTTTCTGTGCGGGATAGTGAGGCAATTCTCCAAAATCCCTCTCGCTCACGGCAGCGTCTATTCCTGATGCTTGTCCCCTGCCTGCCACCGTATCCGTCAGTGAAGCACAGCTTCGGAGCTTCCTCTCCCTTCTCCCTCCCACCAACATGGGTATCCTCCTCCAGGCTCTTCAGCTGCAAGCTGCTCCTAGGAAACTTTCTTGTTGACAAAATCATACACGGCCTTCACAAACGTTGGCCAAAATCCTGGACTCCTCCTTGTGTCACGTGCCACATGCTAAAGGGAAGCTGTTTCACAGCCCGTGAGACGCAGTTCTTTTTTCATACTGACTTCTAAGGCAAAGTCATGTGTGCACTGCGGATTGTAAGGCACAAAACAGGAGGCACATCAATCCCGCTGCACAGATGGGTGGTCAGCGTCCGCCTCTGGAGTAGCACGTGCTTCACAGTTTAATAAAAGTATCTCATCCCAGAAGAAAGGGATGCGACGAAAGCATAAGCTGCTGAAAATAATGAAACCTGAAAGAAGTGTAGCCTGACTTGGAGATAGCCAAGGCTATGACAGGAACACAATTCTTATTTTGATCCAAACGGAGGGTAAGAATGGCTCTGGATATGGAGGGCCCATCCTCCTGTGACAAATCTGGGAATCTTCCATGACGTGCCGCTTTTCTTCATAGCCAGTTGTGAGTCCACATATTGCCAGGTACAGCTACAGATCCTGGAAGTTTCGGAAGACGTGCTACTTTGCACACTGAGAACTTACTGAAAGGTCGTCCCTACCCTCAGTAAACTGTCTGGTGACGGTACTCATGACAAACTGACACCCTGTGGGCTGCTGAGAAAAGTATGCATTTCAGCTTCACCTCCTCTCTTTTCTCGGCAGACTTCTTCCCCCCCTTTAACCTGCGGGAGATGGTATTATTACTTATTTACACATATTATTACATATTTATATAACCCTGGCATCCCAGAACCCGTTGGAGAATGCGGGGCTATACTGTGCCATACAGAACAGCTTGACTGGGGATTAGGCACTAATAAAAGTGCGAAGGTGTGCAGAGAACAGATATCTGCTGTGAAGGGAAACCAGATGAAGTTTTGTCTATGTAATTCACGGCACCTAAGGCAGACTGTGCTCACCATAACGCAGAAGCTTTGTCACAGGAGAGGATGATGAAGTGCTGAAGCCTGGCTGGCTCTGACCTTTGCTGTTTGCCAGGTCAGTGTATTGAGTTCTCCCTCCAGGAGGTTTGGTACAGAACTGAACAAGTGACATTTCTTCTGCCTGCTTGTCTATTTTGGCTGCTACCGCCCTTCCCTGAATCTGCACGGACTGCTGGCCTTAACCCGTTGTGACATTCCAGGATTGTTTGCACATTTCCAAACTCAGGAAAAAGGAAAACTGAAAATGGAGCCCAGGAGCTGAGCAGAAGTGTCACGGAGGTGTGACAGAGGCACTGTGCGGAAGTGGAAGGGACCAGGAGGTCCTCCCTTCTTCAGAGGCAATCATGTGTAGCGAAATTTCTTGCAACTAATAACTCTCTATAAAAAATTGCAGTGGGCATTCAGTCTTTGGAAAAGAAACGCAAACAATTCTGCCAAAAACTCCACAACAAAGTCTTCCAAGTTTCCAAAACATGATGGAAAATATCCTTCGGGGTCAGCAAGTTGAACTGCAAGCCCTTCCTTCCCAGGGCTGCAACCAGGAACACAGAAAGATGGATCTGTTCCAACAGAGGCTGCTGGGACCAGCGGCAGCGAGGGAAGACGCCGCTGCAGACGGCTCTCGCTCCAGGCCCGGCGCTATCCGGGGAGCGGGTGGCAGCTGCCAGCGGGCAGGGCTGCCATGGCCCGGGTCCCGCTCAATGCCTGGCTGATCCTCTGCGTGTTCGCTGGATCCCAGAGAATGACAGGTAGGAAGCGCACCTGCTGGCCGGGCGGCTGCTTGTGCTTGGCAAGCTTTCGCCCGACGCCAGTGGCACCACGCTTTGCCTCCTTCCAATATGGCCAAAGGCTTCTGCTGGCTGTGCTGGTGCAGGAGGGAGCGCGGCGGCTGGAGTCCCGGTGGCTGGAGGAGTCCCGGCTGGGGTTGTGCGGGACAGGGGGAAGACGCTTGTCCCTACTTGTGGGATGAAGACCTGCTGCTAAGTTTGGTGGCAGGGGGAGGGTTTTCTTGGGTCCCCACTGAAAAAACCTGCTCCTGTAATAACCCTTGTGGATTTTCTATATGCTTTTTGGAAAAAAATCCCAAGCTGTTGAACGATGAAGTCGATAAGGGACTATTTTCTCCTCTCCAAAGAACATTTATGTTATTATTTCAATACATTGTTTGTTATGCTTTGTTTAATTTTTGTTTTAATCTCCTTGAAAGTCTGAGACTACATATATTTATAAGACAGTTACTAATAACAGCAGTTTGGCAGCTTTTCAACGCATTCACTGACTTTGGAGCCAATCAGATGTCTCTTGGTAGAGGGATCTGAGAACTGAGGAGGTCAGCTAGCAGAGAGAAGCCCAGCAAAGAAATTTTCAGGCGATGTAGTATCTTCACCTGAGCTAAAAGCCTTGCTGGCACACCTATGGAAGAGTAGGAAAGAGCAGCTACATCCCTGTTCACATTCCAAAGCCACAGCTGGCTTGGATCAGGGAGCCTGCAGCTGCGCAGGGAAACAAACCTCCACAGCCTGGGGGGTGGCAGCGCGCGCTTCTTCAGGCAGCTCATACATCTCCCTGAAAAGCTTTAATCAAGAATGGAAAGTTGGAAGCGGGGTTTGGCAGTAGTCATCACAGACATACAGTATTAAATCATTTTTCTACTTTTTATAAGCACCTGCTGACCTTAACTCTGGAGTAGCGAACATAAATTCTCCCTCTTTTTTATATAAAAAAGGCTTCATCCATATAAAAATGAAGAAGAAAAATGTGTCAGAGAGCTTACTATATTATATGAGCGTTTCTTTTCTTTTTTCTTCTGTCTCATCTTTCCTGTCCTGAAGGATGAGTCTGTAAGAAGTAGAGGAGGGTCTTGGCTGCACAGCTACGGTGAACAACGCAGAGAAGGCAGAGGCTGTCGCCTCCCTCTCACAGTCTGGGACTGAGGCCACTTGTGTCTCCTTTGTTCGCAAAGAAATAATGAAGGCAAAACAAACGCAGAAAGTTAAAGCATTAGAAGTATTAGTAAATGAAAACTGAAGGATTCTTGGGATTGATGCGACTCTCATATTAATAAACTCCCATTCCTCTGGCCTTGTATCCATTATTCCCCAGTTTAAATGATGACGGGTGGCCCAGCAAGGAATTATCTGGGCATGAGAAGAGCCATAATGAATCTGTCCGGGTTTATTTCGCCCTCTCACTCTGCGCATGCCAGCAGCAGATGCTCAGGGAAGAAGTATAAAACCCGGATAAGCGTCAGGTTATGTTTTCACCAGCAGCTTGAGGAAGGTCCCAGCACCCTCCTTCTGTTGGGCAGCGTTACTTTCTCTCAGCAAAATCTGCCAAGCCACCAAAACCTGTCAGTTCAAAACTCACCCACGCTCAGCGAGAGGGGCTTCCCTGCTGCCTGTCAAAGCAGGTGCCCTTGGCACCGTACGCTCTACCTCTGTTGGCAGGATTAACGGCCATCGCATCGAAAACTTACACTTGCCTCCCTCAACCACTTCTGCTTCTCTTAAAGAGCCTGGTTTGCTCATCAAAATCCCGTGGTCAGCATCTGTCATGTTTGGCAAGCTGTGAGTGGCAGCTCAGAAATAATGAAGACATTATTGACAGCCACATGACAAAAATAAACAGGAAGGGCTGTGGTCTTGTGCTATCAAACTCTTCCTAATGTTTTCCAGATGAACATCCTCACAGCAGGGATGGTGCCGGTGCCAGCACACCCCATCGTGGCCTAGAGGACGCCAACGTCATGTTAGAGGTCTCCTGGGCACTGGGGGCCCGTGGGCCGAGGCACTGTTAGCACCCGCGCTCCCACCTGCCCGCACGTAAAAACTCACACGTTCTGCTTGTTCTCATTCCTGCTGGATTTTGGGAGCGCCTGGAAAACGCCTCGGCGATGCCCTGATTGCGTTTGTGCTCCCTCCCATCGCGGGGTGCAGCTGAAGGGGGGCTCTGACCCCCTCCACGGCACCTCACAGCTCCGGGGTGGGACAAGGGACACCCCCCCAAGCCAGGGCTGCTGCAGCGGGGAGCTGCGGCCGGCAGGATGGCGGCGGGAGGAATGATAAAAAAGGCGAGAGATGGACGAGTCCCACGGGGAAACCGAGGTGTGGGGCCGGTCAGAAGAGGGGTGTGGGGCTGGCAGAGAAGGACATGGAGTGGGACTGGGCGGGCCATGGGCAGCGAGTCAGGGAGCAGCCGCCTCTCGGACCGTCCGGAGATTTGGCAGCGTTGCAGACGGCTCTGCAGCTGGGTTAGAACTGGTGGGGGGTTCGTGCTGGGCTCCCCGTGCACATGCTGCTCTTCTCTTCCAGATGCTCTGGGGAGGGCTGGATATTCAGGCCAATGGGACAATTCGGCTGCAGGATGAAGAGCTGGCCTCCCTGCGCCAGGCACGGCGCTTCATGCAGATTTTACAGGATGAAGTTCCCAAAACACCGCCGGAGATTGAGCAGCATTTGAGATATTATTCACTGGCTGATACCCCCTTGCCTCTAACGGAGTTTGACCGCCTCCTTTTCACCAGTGTTTACTGTGCCTACCAGGTTCGCTCCGTGCAGGGTCTGGATAAAAACCTCTGGATTAGTTTTTTCTCTCAGCTGGTCGATGAAATCTTTCGTGATCTGTGCAAGGGGCTCTGCCCTGCAAATACCACCCTTCTCCTGGCTTCCTGGCCCTGGAAGGAGAAGCCTTCCCATTTAGCATCCCTGAAACACTCCTATCCTTCCAACCTGGCCGGGACAAAGAGAGACAATTATGGAAACTCCCGTAGTAAAGGACAGACCTGACTTCAGCTGCATCCTGGGTTATTTTGAATGCTTTCCACATTATTCAGGACTTTGGACAAATATGCCCTGCTTTTTGTCCTGCTTTCTGCAGGAATTATAGATCTAAGGATTTATACACAAGCTTTTATTTTTAAATGAAATAGGACAAAACTATAAAGTTTCTTTTTTCCCCCCACCCCCTTTTTTTTTTTAAGTGGGCTGTGCTGAAGGGGACGGTGCTATACACATGTGTTATCTCTCTCGATCACTGCTGCTTACTGGGGAGGTGCCCTGGCAGTTTTGTGCCAGGGTGTTACACTGGTGTCCTACCTGACTTCATTTCAGATAATTCAGTTCAGCCTCCTTATATTCCCGCCGTGGTTTCAGCCAAATACAGTATTTTTTCTCCCCCCCCAGTAACCAGTTAAGCAGATTTTATTGCGTTTCATGATATAGGTCACATATTTCATTTCAGCTTTCTCCTCATGTGGCATCACATTTTACGTGTCCATAGTAATTTGCCATCCCATGTATTCATTTTTCTTTAAAAAGCAACCTGAAAATATATGTATTCCATGAAGCTTTCTAGGATTTGCATACCATGTTTACATATGTATGCTGCTTTGTGTCAGTTAACGGCTTGGAATATACTTCCTTAAATCTCGTTTAAATTCCTAAGGATCGTGACCTAGTTATTTCTTCAGCAGATTTTACCTCTTCTATGAGGTTTTTTTATACAGCTGTGGCACTTCACAAGCCAAACGCAATAAATACACAATCTCTATCCTTAAAATCAGAAATATGATTATTTTACAGAAAGAGATCATTAACCTTTCTCTGTTTTACACATTGCAGTGTGGAATTAAATAAATGTTATTATCTACACGGGAGGGGTTTGATTATTTTTTTTTTCACTTCTACTAGGTTTTCTGCTGCCATTATAGATACATTAATTTTGAACATTCATTGCGTGTGCTCAGATGATAGGTTCCATATTTCCCTTTCTATCAATATACTCTTAATTTTCCATGCTCAACAGAGGAGGCATGTGTGACATTGAAAGTGGGAACTGCTAGCTTTTGACCTAGTTATTCTTTTTCCAAGCTGTTGTTCCCCAACAGATGGAGAGGAGAAATGGAGAAGCAGAAATAAGAAGCCTGGAAGCAAGATGCTACAGAGGGTGGTTTTAGAGGTCAGGTAGGGGCTATGACAGGAGAAGGTAGATTTACACAGTCCGTAAAGCAGGTTGTTTGTTGCTTAGTTTTTGGGGTTTGGGTTTTTTTTGGGAGGTGTGTATGGGGTGGTTGTTCCCCTCCCACCCCCAAACCCTGCGCTTCCAAGGATGTAGGAATTAAGATTGGCATTTTATCTGAAGTATAACTTCTTCTAGACTAGCGTCCCACCTAATGTTCTCCTATTCTTATACTGGTTTTTTTCTATACCTCCAATTTCTACCCTTCATCCTTTTCCCAAATACGCCCCCAATCTTTAATATCTAGGATACATATGGAGTGATGGAAGCAGGGAGTAGCTGCAGACAAGTCCAGTTTGAGCAGAGACTATCACCAAAAAACTGAGCTGGGGTGGCAGTAGCACGTGAAAATATTGTCTTGCTGGAGGATGCACAGCCGGAGCTGGGTGAGTGCCTGGGTGAAGGCTGAGGGGGTTGGCGTGGTGACTCAGATGCAAATGCTGCTTTGGATGTGGATTTGGTTAGGATCAGTTTAAGAGCATTGCTATCTCTTAAGCAGATTATAAACTAAACTCAAGAGATGTCACAGAGTTTCGTGCATGCTCAAGACAATGCACTTTTGCAGTTTATGTATTTTGGGAGACAAACCAGGGTTTAGATAGACTGAAACAGCACCGATGGCACTACGATGAAGCCTCCAGCCTCCGGCTTTCCTACCACCCTCCTGGATGGATCCCACCCCCAGTCCCGGCTGCCCTAAAGGATCACAGCAGTGATCTCTGCAGCCACCCTGGTCTCTCTACAGCAGCCCGCGGGCTCGGTGGAACACTGCACCTAAGAAAACGCTGGAACACACATGCTGAAAATACCACTTAACGGTACCTCTGATCCTGTTTGCACTGGGTTACCCATACAGCGCACGGCAGGTTAGCCAGGCCCCGGGATTCAAGGAGCTCATTTCTGCAGAGTGTCATGCCCCCGCAGCCAACTCTGTCGTTGCATGGCGTGTTACTACTCACACATTATGAGGCTGCTTCTGACCCAAATATTAAGAAATTTTAAAATACATTTTTTATTTTTCTTACTTACCTTGCTTCTGAGATTTCAGAGGATGATCTCAAGATTTGAGCCCTTACTACAAGGGCTTTACTACAAGGGCTAAAAGCTTACTTTGTTTCTAAATTTCTTTCGTTAAATGGAAACTGAGATTCTCAAACAGCTTCACGACTTCATCAACGGCAGATTCAGAAGAGCACCAAATATTGTGAAACTTGCAATAAGGTCGTAAGAGGTACCAACACTTCAGACACACGAATGATAAAAAACAGTGTACGCAGACAAACTGGCTCAGTAACACAAACTGCAGCTCATACGATCACCCTGCTGCTTTCTCTCCGGAACTGGTACCTCAGCCAGTGACAAGCACACAAGTCTCACAAGTAACAACAAATTCCAATCTGAGAAAATTTTACATCTTTTGTATTTTTATTACATTCATTTTCGTTACATTTATTCCCTCCCCAGATCTGCAAGGCAATTCACCACGTCCTTTGCTTTCTGGGTGCTGGGGACCTGCAGTAACATTACTGCGGTGTTTCTCTGATTCTCAGCATCTCACTACACCGCCCCACCCCTGCCCCAAAACTACATCATGCTTTATGCTTAAATCGAACACCAACACAGGACACACAAGTACAACCTGTGATGACCTTTCTATGGATGAATGGCAGACACAGCAGTGGCCCTGCAGACAGGGCACAAAGCGTGCGGCAGAAGGAACGCACTGGACACATGATAGCATGCTCGAAGTAGAGGACGATACTTGAAGAGGAGCTACCCAAGTTCATGGCACCTTGGCTTTTCTTATGCTCCTTTCATGCCTGCATTTAATTATTTGACCCTTGGGGTGAGCTGGCACCTGGAAGCTGCTTTGACTGAGCCTCTGAATAGATCAGGAAGCCTGTGAAGGTGATGTACTTGCCATGGTTGCTGTAGGCACCATAGCCATCATGCTGATGGCTGTAGAGCCAAACGGTGTCCCCGTATTGCAGAGGCAGCATGATGCTCTGGCTCTGCATCTCTCGCCTCTTGGAGTGGTTGTCATCATAGATCATGGCCTGCACCTCGTTGTGGTTCTTCATAAGTTTCACCGACATAGTCTTAAAGGGCATTTTGCCAATGGTGAAGGAGAAATAGTATGCACCAGGTATACGGCAGGAGAAGATGCCAGTGGAAGAATTGAAATCTTTTCCAATGTTCACGAACTCTGTGTCAAATGTGATTGGCTCGTGCTGGGTTTGCTTGTCATCCGTCCCCAGGAGACTTTGTGAGCGGGCAACAGAAAATGCAGAGCGAGGGTCTTGTTCTCTGTTTGGTTGATCAGATAAAACCTGTCGCTGCGAAGCTTCATTCTGCTCTCCGGGAAGCTGCTGAACAATTTGATGGCGTGGTCCCAGCTCCTGAGAGCTAAGGGCATTCTGAAAGAAGGAGGAAGTGTCCGGATAGATTAGGTAGCCATTGAAAGTTGTATAGGGGCCCACATTGCTGTAAAGAGCATATTTGGGATCTCCATGTAAACGCAGCCAAACTGTGTCACCGTAGTCAAGCTGCAGCATAGCGCTCTGGCTGGCCACCTTCCGTTCCTTGCGGTGATGTTCATCATACACGATCACTTGTACCTCATTCTTGTTTCTCATCAGCATGACAGACAAGTTTTTCTTCGGGTATTTCCCAACAGTGAAGGAGAAGTAGTAGGCTCCAGGGATCCGACAGCGGAACAATCCAGTCTTGGGATCAAAGTCATTGCCAATGTTCACATACACTTTGTCAAAGGTAATGACCATCTCAGAGCTCCCTTCCATGCTGCTGGTTCTGGCCACAGAGAAAGCAGAGCGAAATTCACTGCTGGTGTCTGCTGGGAAGCCATCTGTAGGCAGAAAAATAATGCAGCAAAAGAAGGCAAACAGGATCTGAACCTTCAGTGCCATCATTGTATCTGAAAGAAAAAAGAAGCATATTAGTAAGAATTACATTAATTTCCAGCTCATACTCCAGTTGAAACCCAGACCTGAATCTTGCTAAATAGACATGAAGGTCTATGTACAATTATTGAGAGGTTTCCAAGTGCATTCTCTGACCAGTGTACGGGACCATACCTCAGTTCAAATCCCAGCACCATTTTGAAGTTTTCCTAGTGAGAGCTGGACCTTTTCCCCCTGTACTTGTAGGAAGAAAAAGAACCTTCTTCTTTGAAAGCCTGGCTATCCTACAGCTTGTCTGCAAAACACTGTGTTGCTCACAAAGCAGAGGGATCTCAGGGGCTGGGGCTGAAGGGAAACAAAATTAAAACGCGCTTTTATTCGTAAGACCAAAGACGAAACAAAGCCCTACACAGACCCTGTATTATACAACAGCTGAAGAGCAGGGAGAAGAGGACATATGCTCTAGAGATTCCCATGCAGATGACATTGCTTAGCACTGCACTAGCTGTTTCACAGGGTGTGGAAGCTGGAAGCCAAGTAAGCTGGTAGATGCCATTATTCAGGCAGTCTTCATCATGAATCTGTGAAGAGCGTAAAGAAACTAGAAGAAGAGGCAATGTTTAGGAAAGGAAGGAAGGAAGACAATGGAGAAAATGAATGAAACAAAAAAAAAAAGAAGGGAAACAAAAGATAAATAAAAGGCAAGTCTCCCAAAGTATAGAATCCCTGAGAGAGAACTGAAATACCAAAAAAAGAGAGAAACAACAAAACAGACTAGAGAGGAAAAACTCCTTTGGCCTTTAAAAAAGAAGGATAAGTTAGGAGCTAATGGGATTTTCTCCTTCTAGCTTCTGTGATTTTATTTTTTTTTTTGGACTGAAGCCAAAAATCATCTATTAGTGCTTTCAGGCTGAAAACAAAACTGCCAGTCATTCCGGTGAGAAGCTTCTCCCTCTGTCACCTCTCCGTGCTTATTAAAATATCATTCAGGCTGGGAGGCAACTGCCTGCTTCGCAGTCTGCCCCATCTGTCACCCCAGAACTGGTGCCTTGCCAGGCTGCAAACAATGAATTCACAGACCAGGAGAATAGGAGCAAAATGTGCTAATCATTGGGGGAAGGGGTGAAGACAAATCCTGAATTAAAAAGGATAAAGGGGTAAATATTTGAATCATCTGGGGTGGCCTAGTAATAGAACTAAAGCAGATGGAATCCACTTAGGCTGTGAGGTGGCAATGGGATCCTGTTTTGGCAAGATGTGATACCCAGAATCACTCACCAACGGGAATTCAGCTTGACCTACGATCCTTGCTCTTTCACACTTGAGAATAAAACTGAAATCTGAAATGCATCTCTAACAGATATCAACACAAGAATGAGTTAGATTCTCCCTTGATTACATGAAAATGACATGCTGGCAAAGACAAAAATAAATATCCATCCATCCATGCATGTTGTAATTTTACACTAGATCACTTCTCTCACAAACATGTCAGTATTTTCCTCCATGCCCCTGAATTGGGAATGTTCTTCCTGACTTAGCCTGCTTCTCCTGAACACATCCACGAGACCCCAAGGGCTGCACTGAGAGGTGTTCAGAGACCTGATTGATGTCATATTGAGGCCACTCTCTACCACCTTTAAAAGGTCATGGAGATCAAATGAGGTCCCTAGTGTCTGGAGAAAGGCAAATTTTGCACTCGTCTTTGGAAAGGACAAGTGAGAAAACCTGAGGAACTACAGGCTGGTCAGCCAGTTAGCCCCTCAATTTGGTCCCTAGGAAAATCACGGAGTATTCTTCTTGGAACACAGTTCTAGGTAAAGGACATGACATTTAGAGTGATCAGTTGAGGGCAGATCATGTCTAACCAGACTGATTGCCTTCTTGTGGAAAGAGACCAGTGGATATTGCCTACCTTTTAGCAAGGCTTTTGTTACAGTCCCCCAGATCATTCCTGTATCCAAGTTGTGATGTTACAATCTAGATAAGTGGACTACTAGATGGGTGAAAAACTGGCTGGGTTGCCAGGCTCAAGGGCTGGTGTTTAAAAATTAATTTCCAATGTCCTCTTTAACATTTGTTACCAATGACCTGGAGAAGGAGACAGAATGCCCACTCATCAGCGTTGCAGATGACACCAAAACAGAGGGTTTACCAATACACTTGGAGGCACAACTGCTCTCCAGAGGCACCTAGACATGCTGGAGGAATGGACTGAAAGGAAATTCAGCAAGGACGAATGCCAGTTCCTCTACCTGGGGTAGACTAACCCTCTGTGTTGGTACAGGTTTGTGACTAACTGGCTGGGGTGCAGAACTGCTGAAAAGGATCTAGGAGTCCTGAGAACAATAATTTATACCTAAGTTAGTGGTGTGGCCTGCAAGTAATGAAGGCTGACAGCCTGCTGTGGTGCATCAACAGAATGTTGGTGCTTGAGTGATGCCAGGAGGGCAGCCAAGATGGCTGAGGTCTGGAGCACCTGCCTTATGAGGAGGGGTTGAGGGAACTGGGCTTGTTTAGCCCGGAGAAAGCTTTGGGGGGATTTAGTAGTAGCCTTCAGTACCTATGAAGAGGTTACTGAGACGATGGAGGTAGGTTCTTCATTGGTGTGCATGGTGGGAGAATAAGAGACGATGGTCATAAAAGACAAAGGGGAAGGTTCAGACCACATATAAGCAAAATAATTTCACATTGAGGGCAATTAAGAATGGAATAGTTTGCCCAGAGAGATTGTGAAATCTCCATCCTTGGAAGTTTTCAAGACCAGACTGGATTAAGCTGTGAGCAACCTGGTCTATACTCAGTGTTGGCCCTGCTTTCAGCAGGAGGTCAGATGAGAGAGCTTCTAAGTCATCATTCCTAATTCTAGAACTGATTCCCATAGCTATTGCCTTCTCAGTTGAAAATTCAGTCACTGCTAACCCTACCCATGCCACTTACACGGAGAGAGGTCTGACAGACAGACTATCTTTCATCCAGCGAATAAATTTAATAAAGCTTTTTCAATGGAACTATTAAGCCATAGCTAATTGCCACACATCTGCTTCCACGCTGTCTTTATTTTTCCTCACTTTGCCATTTAGTTTGTGAGCTCCTCAGGGCAAAGACTCTCTTCCTATGTCTGTACAGCTTTTGGCTATTGCTGCCATTTAAACAATACTAATAGGCCCTAACATCCCACCAAGAACTAAATTTCAAACTGTCGTACTGTGAGCTCAGCCTCTGGTTCAGTGGTATTTTTTTGGCAGAGTACAAAGTGCTACATCTAGCACGGCAGGCTCATTTCAGCTTCCAGCTTAGAAAACTGAGCCCTAAAGGCAAACTTACAAGGGCTATTAGATGTTTCTTATTCATACTCATCCACTGTTATTCCAATGACCACCGTGGCTACATGGAGAGCCAGGATGACTGTGACATGGCTGCATGCTCTTGAGACAAGAAATGACGGGAGAGGATTTGGTATTTGCGTTTTTCGCCACACAAAGCAGCCTGGTTCTAAAGTGCTGCTTCTGCTACAGAGCTCACTCAGCGTATCCAGGAGCCAGGGAACACACTGCAAGCATGTCACTGCTGGACAAAAAAAAAAAAACCCACAAAAAGACAAACCAGTTTAATAAACTCTCTAGTGATTCTGACCTTATGTTCCTTCAAATGATCACTATCCTTGTTTTTGTCCCACAGCTAATTTCCCTGTAATAAGGTCACCTATTAAAGGTTGGATCACTCAGTTACACTTGCAAAGACTCTGCTGCTGCGGTCTGCTATTTATCAGCTCTTCCCAATAACTTACTGGTGAATCATTTAAATAAGGCAGTTAATTATGCTGTGTTTCCATTAGCAAGTTGTTTCCTTGACAGCTCCCACTCACCACTTTCATGACTATTTAGGTTCTTTATCTTTTTAAAATAATTTTAAAAGTATCTAATAACTACCTCTCACACTAGATCAGTCTAAGAATAATTTGCCAATCTTTAGGAAGACTCAGCTAGCTACAGGGCTGCCATAAACAGAGGCAACCCATGACAACTCTTGGACTTGAGCATTAGCGTGGTGTCTGAAAGATAAAGCTTCCAAAATGCTCTGTTGCTCCCCCAGCAAATGCTTCTGGTGCCCAAGTCTTCTATGGGGATACCTTTTTTCCAGCAGGGAAGAAATAGCGCTGTTACCTGAAATGAAAGCCCTCAAAACCAAAAGTAGTTTAGAGAGGAGATACTGCTTTATTCGACGTTAGGCGTTTATTCAACGCTAGGGGGAAAACACACAAATCTAGCACACCTTACCCGAGTATTCAGCCATTATTTATACACAAAATAGTCTCATTATTCCGCCTACCTAATACATAACTCCACCTAGGCCTACATATTCACGAGGATGACCGAATAGCCCTTTTTTACCCGTGCGTATCAAACTTTGCTGCATCAGCAACACTTCTGCGCAGGCATGAGTGTCTCGGTGGTCGTTTGGGTAAGGAGACCCCTCCTCACATCATCCTTTTAAGGTATTGAGTCATCTCAGGACAGTAAAAGTGTGCTGTAAGTTTGCCACCTTCTTGAGAAGGTTCTTTGAAGTAGCCATAACTCTCTTTTAATTGGTATAGAAGCACATGTTTGACATATAAAAGAACCTTGGAGTGATCAACTACTTCTTGTTATTCCATCCTTGGTGATTAACTACTTCTGGTTGTCTCCTCATTATCACTATCTGTAACATTAGCTCAGCGAGTAACTATTTCTGTACAGCAAGAAGGTCAGTAATTAGCTATTTTCTCACACAGTAAGAAAATCGGTAAGAAACAATTATGTTAGAAACAAAGCAGAGGCCTACCTTTGGTTACAGCACCAGGGATGTGAAGCTGGCTGTAGACACTGTGGTATCAACCTTAAGTTCATGCTATGGCATAAATTTTAAAACTGCGGAGTGAGGCGAAAGGCCGAGGCTAGAGTTGAATAGCAGGTCTTCAGCACGGACCATGCATGCGCCGTACATAGCAGCTGTGTTATTCTCATTACATTTACATACAAATCAGGGCTCTTTGTTCCCTACCCTACCGTTCCTTATCGTGGTAACACCGCAGATGTATGTCAGGAAGGTAAGTAGGCCCAAGGGATAAACAGGGTATGCTACTGCCTTTACACTAGGCAGTACCAAGAGGGACAGCAGCCCACAGGGAAGAAGTCAAGAAACTAATTTTGAATAGGAGGCACAAAACACACGAAGGAGCTAAGCAGTTCTTAAAGGCACTGACATTAAATTAATGACATGGAAAGAGGGGCTAAAATGGTAGTGACTCACATAGCAGAACAGGAGTTGCAAATCTTTTTTGAAAAGAAAAAGGCAGAACTCAGCATTTGCATGACGCAGGAAACTTTAATAGCTTTGTGCTTGCTGGAGGTGATTTTTCTGTCCTGGAAATTTTTCTGTCCTGGTGATTTTTTCTGTCCTTTCCACTAGTTGAAAGACAATTAGCTTTACTCTTATACTGCTATCCATGGATTTACAAAAGGACTTTCAATAATAGAAAGATCACCCCATTTCTAGATTTGCAGCCTAGATCTTCTTGTAAAACTCACAAGGGTTTTCTTTTTATTCCAAAATATTAATGAGCTACATTCTCTAGTCTGACCTTAGGCAAGACTCCTTTAATTTCAGTGGGAGTTTTACCCAGATCACTGAAGAATGAGATATGAAACAAAAATGAAGCAATGCAGTTGCATTAACTGTTAGTAAAAGTTCTTAAAATCCTGTAAGCTGCAAGAGCAAAGCCCTGTTCTTCCTAGCTCTCACTCTGATAGTTAAGGACAGCTGCAAATGTTTCAATTATTTGAATCAGTGAAAGCCTGTGTAATGAACAGCCTTCCTGGACTATAGTTAGCAGGATTTTTTTTTCCCCAGATACCACATACTGTCTGTTCCACTCATTCGATACAGATTAAGAGCATCAGATAATGATGCAAATGCATCACTTCTTCCAACATCAAGGAGAAATTAATTGCAGCAGATCCTCAAAAGCAAAATCTGTAAAAAAATCTGTGTGATCCACTTACGACTTTAGCCTTTCTCTGCTTTTGATGAATGTGGGTTTTTTAACTCTGGAACAATCCTATGAAGTAAAACTTGCTTCAGATGAAGCATTCAGGATGCTTTTTGGAAACTATAAGCCATGCTTTGAATGACAGAACTGTATGGCATTAATATAGAAAGTACTTAATTTTAAATATTTCCTTGAGTCAAAGGAGTCCTTTAACATAATAAACCAGTTTCTCTGTACTCAAATATCTGTGGAGAGACAAAAAATTCTTTTGAAGTGCCTCAACTCCAGCCATACTCAGGAAAAGGATATGGAGAGTCTGCATTTTGTCATAAGCCTCTAATGTTAGCCTGCACTTCAGAATATTAATTAAACCTGCTGTATTTCAACCAAAGCCCTTACAACTCTGATTAAGCTAAAATGATGATACATACGATGATGTATATTCACCGATCAAAATGGAAAGACAAGAGTTCTGATATTAAGATTTTTCTTCCTGTAACAGCACTCAAGGAAATTTATTATACACATTTGAAGTGCCAGCGTGACACACCATGTCTTCTGTTTTGGCTACTGTGTATATTTAAAAATACGTTAATTCAGACAGACAAAGTGGTGTTTTAGTAGAGAAGGTGGCTGAATAAACCCTAGGTCTGAGCAAGGAGTTATTCTAACAGACTAATGCTTTAAAATGCAATATAATTTTTTTTTACAGACTTTTGTAAATGAAAAAATTACAGAAATCTAACTCCCCACCACATACACACTCCTCAAGCAAACGAGACTAAAAGCTGTAAAGGAAAGAGATGTACTCTGGCTCTGATCAGAAGAGGAAGAACAGAAAACATTATTAGAACATTTGAGTTTAAACTACAGTTCATAAAATGTGCTGAATACTGTAAAGTTGTCCTGCACACACAGGTAAACCAACTGTTGATAAGCCGTCATTGAAATCACACCAGCAGTAAGAAGTGAAAAAAACTAGCCATTGCCGGGAACGAGTTCAGTGACGAACAGTTTCTGTCAAAGCATAGGCCAGAGAGGACTGGAAATCAAAGCTTGAGAAAGCCAGAAGTCTGTTGCTGTACAGTGCTTTTTTAATACCTTTAGACATAAAACACTGAGACCATTTTGACAGTTACAGTTACAGTAATGCCAAAGTTAAACTATCTCTTTTCCCACCCCCAAACCTATTTTCCTTTTTTAGCCTGGTTTATGCGTGTGTTTCTTTCTCCTGGTGTGCACAAGAGGTGCTGAGCCTGTGGAATACAGCTTTGTTGAAGTGTCCCATCTCTCCAGGAGGAAACGGATTGCTGCACCAGAAGGCAGATGACAAGGGCGAAAAGGATTAACAGAGACTGCCTGGCCTGGAATACCAGGAGGTATTTTGATAGGTAAAAGAAAGTAATTGACACTTATGGCAGAATGTACCATAAAGATCTCAGTTAAGACAGAGAGAGAGGAAGGTCCCAAAAGGCAGACTTGCCAGTGTAAAAGCTATTTCTAAAGAGAGAGAAAGGCGCAGAGACCTCAGAAAATGGAGTAGAGGGCAATTTCACGGTTCCATATGGCTGGGCTGGAAGCCATGTAGCAGGAGAACGTTTTCACAGAAGTCCTGTTGTTTTTTTGCTTTGAATGTGGAGGTAAAACCATATGAAGCCCAGGGACACTGCCAGACTGGCTGCCCCAGCAACAGACCTACTGGAGTGACAGACACCTTACCAGGAAGAAAGGTGAGCACAGGCAGCACAATTCAGGCTATTCCAAAGGAAAATGGCAAACTATTATTTAAAAAAGAACAAGACTTAGTTACAGGGATGATTTTATTTTAAACTTCTCACCTAGTTTAAACTATCGTAGTCTGCAAAAAAGTTGGTAGCCTGCTGAGCTGCATAGTGCTGCACTCCATAGAAATGCTCTTAAAAGATGCTGACAGTCTAGAAGACATCAGATAGGGGACGTGGGCAATGAGGGGGAGAATCACCTCCCTCGACCTGCTGGCCAGGCTGCTTTTGATGCAGCCCAGGATACCATTGGCTTTCTGGGCTGCAAGTGCACATTATGAGATCACGTCCAGCTTTTCATCCACCAGTATCCCCAAGTCCTTCTCCACAGTGCTGCTCTCAATCCCTTCACCCATCAGCTTGTAGTGATATTGGGATTTGCCCCTACACAGCTGCAGGACCTTGCACTTGGCCTTTTTGAACCTCATGAGGTTCACATGGGCCCACTTATCGAGCTTGTGCAGGTCCCTCTGGATGGCATCTCATTCCTGAGGCATGTCCGCTGCACCACTCAGCTTGGTGTTGTCCGCAAGAGTGCTGAGGGTGCACTTGATCTCACTGTCTGTGTCATTGATGAAGATATTAAACAGTCCTGGTGCCAACACAGACCCCTGAGGGACACCACTTGTCACCAATATCCATCTCCATTGATATAATTGTCTGAGTGTAATCCTTGTATGTTTTATATTGGTATCAGGATAAATACTGGTTCTTTAGCATTATTAATGTTAATTATTTAGTCTTATTCTATTGAATCTGTTTTTATTTCAACCTTCAGGTTTCCTTGTTTTNGTTTCTTTGTTTTTTCCTGTTTCCCCTTCCTGGGTGGGGAGGGGTCATTGGGTGAAAGAATAATTGTCTAAATGATTATAAATTGTTGTCGGTTTCTAAAATTATAACAGTGCACTAAACAGGAAAGACATTTTGACTGTCTCTTCATTACAGGAATGGCAACTTCTGTGTTATACCTACCTGTTGAAGACTGTTGTACATGAGATTGTGGAGGTATTATAAGAGATATTGGAACCGGCAGTGTACTGTCAAGGCTTACTCATTGTCCTCTCTGTAATGGTTTTATGTCCTCAAGTTCTTTCTTTGAGTCTGTGCTCCTGCACTTTCTATCAGCCAATATATGATTTTAACTAACTGCTATGTAAGGTCCTAAATCAAAAAAAGGAACAAGTTTTAGATTTTTCTTCACTGTTTCCTTCTCTAGCTGCATAGCCATACCTTCTTTTTCTCCCTGTCACTAAAGTGGACCCATAATTCTCATTTTTCCTGGAACTCTGCCTGCAGTAGTTGCTTCCAACCTGTTCCCCCACTCACTGGAATGCTGCCCTCCAGTCATTGCTCTAAGACCTGCCACATCACCCACCTGGGTAAAAGCTAGAGGGAATATGCTAGTTCTTTCTGGTTGATCATCGAATCACAAGTTAGGATGAGCCTGTGGAGTCCAGCAATCATCCCCCAAGGGAACTAGTGGCTTGCTGAGTGCCAGCTGGGATTAAATACAAGGACAACAAAAAGCATTTTTGTTTCCTAGTTATGTCTGAGTTCACTGACTGCTAAGATATGATCTATCAATGCAACCAAAGGCGTTCACAAGTTGCGTAGCTCTGGTCCCCCTCTTGATTACCTGCAGTTAACAGCAAACTTTCAGAAGGGATGAGATTCAGCTCCCTTTACTTGATGGATCAACTTGTAACGCTATGTTTCATCAATGGAAACATAATTGCTTTGGTCTTTTTATCCATCAAAGGCTGCACTATAACATACTTTAAGAAAATGTTGACACGCTGTTGACTGATATTTTCTGACAGTAGGCTTTGCATATCCACCTGAAAAATCTCTCTGTACTGGGGCACTTGCCTACAGGAATGCTGCTCTCCGTACGCATTTTTTTTTCTCTTGTCTTGACAGGCAAGGCAAGAAAACATGCTGTCTTTTAACATCTGCCATCACACTCAGCCAAAAAATCACCTTAATTTCTTTTCATGCCCTGCTGTTTCATTACTGTGAAGACACTCAGAGAACATTGTGAATTGCACTGCAGCGCTGCTCTTCACTGCCAACATGCTGCAACATCTCAATTTGGAAATTCACTGAGCTCTAGTTTAGTGAAGAAGGTGATCAAAGGCGTTAAGATCTGTGTATCTTCCATATCTGCTCTGGCATCTTCCTTTCTGCTCCTCCTCCTGCTGGGTCAGGACACAGGCCTAGAGCTGGAGAACTGAAAAGGAACAGCCATCACGCGCTCTGCATCAAAGCAGTGGCCAGGATTATTCCAGAATGAAAACTCTGCTCTGCCAAACTCCGGGGAATGGGAGGTATCAGCCAAAGTCCACATACACTAATGATTTTTTTCTCTGGTCGTGTTCCTTAATTGTCTGACATGGCAATCCTGTTGCTTTCATAGCCAATGAGTTGGAAGACAGAACAAGAAACAATCATTTAAAGAATAATCATTGCATGTAACTACTCCCATTTTTGTCACCAGCCAGTCTTGAGACCCAGAATTGCCTTGGGTTGTACAGAAGTTCTTGAGTAACAATGAAATTCTGCAATAAACTTAGTGCTCTTTAGTATCAACTGCTTTTCATGAATTATGTTGATCAAATTCTAGGCCCAGTAGTATTCTTCTTTTTATGTCTGCAGATACACAGTTAAAGGTGGCAAAGTAGGTTAGCAAAGCTAGTTGTTGTCGTGTTTGCTAATACTGACCCTTCACAATCAACAATGTGCAGTTCCCCTTTTCCAGTGGTCTTTCCTGCCAAATCTCTTGTAATGAGACCTGTCTGAGAAATACCTGTACATAGCTGGAACCTAGACCCTTTCAGTTTTTTAGCCATTTTATTATCTCTCAGAAGGCTATAGCTGTTGCAAATGACACATCTCAAAGGCTGTGAATTCATAGCTGACCTCTTCATGAAAATCCCAGTTTCTGCTTCCACCTTCTAAACTCTGAGTATATTTTACTCCTTGGATTTAATCAGCTTGTCACCTTCTTCAACAGGGAGCTATGAAGTACCTCCCTTAAACACTGTACAAGTCAAGTTTTCGCAGTTGTGCTTTTGAACTTGGATTTTTCTGCGACAATCTGACACAGATGTGAACCCGCCCATGGGGCAGAGTCTTCTGCCCTGGCTGGAGGGACAGAGAGAAGCATTTGCTGAACGATCTCCTCAATATGCACATAGTTTTACAAGGTTTTCCCATATCTGCTTTCTGGCTTTGTATTGTTTTCAGTATTTAAAAAATGCCAGTCTCCTCATAATGGCAGTAGAAACGCTTGTGTGACTATTTCTGTAGAACTCCATCTGTACTGAGAAGCTGGTGGTAAAAGGCTTTGGCATTACCATCAAAAAGCGCTGCTGGACACTGCTGTTCACTCATCAGTTCCTCATTCACAGCGAGAAAGCGCTCAGAGCCTGTCAAGTGTTCACAGATTCCAGACTCGTCAGCGTGACCAGCCAGCTTCCTCCTAGGCAAAATCGCCTTTGACAGCTTGAAGCTGCTGCCTCTGATTTTTGCTTATAGGAAAAGAATTTTGCTAAAATACTGAAATAAAGATGGTAGGTTTTACGTAACTTTGAGACCTTAGCTGGACATAATATAAAAGAAAAAAAAAAAAAGAATTAACATGAAGGATATGGCTGCTCTGAATACTGTTATGCAGATGCTTTATTTAAAGCAGGCTTGGATATCATTACATCGCATTAAATATGCAGCTCATACTGACAGAAGTGCCATTTGCAATAGCCTACACAATTTCTTCACAAGCACACTGAGAAATTTCAGCCATGCACCATAAAACCAAATGTTAACATTCAGTTCATATTTCAAGACAGTTCTCCCTCTACTCAAAGTCTTTCAGCCCCCTACCTTCCTTCTAGCTACTTCTGTCTAACACCTTTGCTTTTCAAGACAATTATCAACAGTTTCCGACAGGAGATTGCCATCTGCAGAAGCCCCTCCAGCGTGTTCAGTAGTTTTCCACCCAGCCTCTCTCAGATTTCCTCCCGAGTTTTATAGGGAACAACCCCTCCACCTTGTTGCCTCCTCCTACTAGGAAAAAGGAGATTTTTTACATTAGTTTTCCTTTGCTTCATCTCCTTCCAGAACCACCTTGTTCCAAAGCTGAACCTCCTTTAGCACTGGGTCACACAGTAAGATCTCTTTTGAACACCCTTTCTGACTCCCAAGTAAAGACCGGGTTTCATATACTTGTATGAGAAGCAAAGAAAGCAAACGGCAGGATAGGAGAAAGAGCGATGAAATAAACTCAGACAAAGCAACACAAGGTAATGTAAAGCACTGGTCAGTCCTTGGGTGGAAGGGATGTGAATTTACTTTGAAATGTCTGGGGCATCAAGTGACCTGCTTTCTAAGCAAAACATTATTTTCCCCAAAGTGTTCAACCAGCAATGGAAGATGAGGGCAGAGGGAAAAGCAATCAGAGCTTATATAGTGTCACAGTTTGTGCTCACGTGTCCCAGAGTAAATCAAAATATGAGGATTTCAATCAATTTATGGATAATTCCAGTGTAAGAGCGTTTAAATGACACCAGATTATAGTGCTAATATGCCACAGTTCACTGAGAAACAGCTACATGAAAACAGCCTTCTAAAACACAGCCCAATTCTTCATTTTCTCCTTGTTGTGTTCATTCAGCACAGGTTCTTTCCAGCTGCTGCTTTGCAGCCTTGTGGTCCCAGAGATTACCTGTTTTCATAGCAAAAATTCCCCATTGCCTAGCTGGTATAAAACCCACTTCCACTCCTCTCAGTATGTCTTTAACTTCTCTAAGAGCTTTTCTTTTTGTCTGAGTGGAAAGGTCTAAAGCCTGGGGAGAGCGCAAAATCCTTCTCCTTTTAGAGGATTAAAAAAAATCTTTGGTTGATCTCAAAACGTTTTCTATTCAGGATCTTATGTGCAGTTCTCCACTGCAGCATCCAAGAGAGATGATCATTGCTCTCTTATTTCTTTCTACCTGTCTCCTCACAGAGACGCAGCACTTTTTCAGCATGCACAGGGGACCGTCTGTTCCATTTATATTAAACAATGTATGTTAAACCATGAGTACTACAGGACCCAGATTTTCTCACCCTGGAGAAATGCCTAAAAACATCAATTGTGGAACTATGCCTTATTTTATTCCTATTCTGAATTCCATTATTTTATTTCATTTTATCTCTAAAGAAAGCATTTTTGGACTGCAGTCTTTCATTCAAGGAGTGAAATACTAGAAGAGTTTGTATTTTCAGTTCAGATCATTTTGCTACTGCTAATCTTCACTGCTTTTTCTTCTTCCATATCTTTGTTTTCGGCATTCATAGACCCAGTCAAGTATCTGCTCCAGGGAAATCAGAATGTCCTGTTCCCTACAACTTCTCCAAAAAGGGAGATGTCTTTTAACCATCATCTAGTAAATTCTTACTTTTCTTTCAGGCTCTTTTTAGAAAGAGTTGCATTGTGTTCTTGGTGCTGTGCTGCCCTCGGATATCAGACAAACATCAGAACAGGGCCAGCAACAGCTTTTATTTCATTTACATGAAATGAGTACGTTCTTTTCATAAAATCATAGCAGAATGGGCTAGAAGAGAACTCAAGACGTGAAATAGTCCAAGGTGCTTTTCCACGATAGAATCACTAGCCTAATTTAATTCTTCACAGATATTTGTCTAACTTGTTCTTAAAATTATGGAGTCTTCACAACCACCCCAGACCAAATATTCAAGAGTTTTTATTATTCTATGTCCTAGAAAATTATCCCTGCAGTCAAATAATCTTTCTTTCTGCTAATTCTGCTCTCTGTTCCACCCAGCATGAGCACAAAGAGAAGATAATTCCTTCCTCTATTCTATATCTGAAGACTGTAGTATTCCCTTGCCAGGTTTCTGGTCTTTGGGTTAAATAATTTCAATTCTTTCAAATCATCTAGCAGGTCACGTTTTTCTGACCTGTGATGAGTCCTGCTGCCCTTCTCTAGACTCTCTCCAATTGAATCACACCTGTCTCAAAGTGTAATGACCAAAACTCCGCACAGCCTCCAAGCTGAGGCTTTAGCAACGCTGAAGAGAGCAGGAGGATTGCTCTACATGTTTTCCAGGCTATATGTCTTTTATATATCCTAGCAAGATGTTTGCCTTCATATGCAACAGCATGACATTGACTCATGTTCAGCTTGTGATCTATCAGAACACCCAGATTCCTTTCTGCAGAGTTGCAATCTAGTCATTTACTTCTCTCTTGTGCTTGCGCAGTTGGTTATTCCTGCCTTATTGCAGTACCTTGCATTTATCCCTACCAAATTTCATCCAGTTCTTTTCCTAGCAGTTCTTCCAATTTCTTTGAATAATTTTGAATTCTAATTTTTTCCTCCAGCTTATTTTAAGTCTCACAGTTTTATGTCCCTGGCAAATGTGATACACCCACTCTTTATATTACCATACAGGTCATCTAAGAAAACACAGAACAAAAGCAGACCCAGGACCCACTGACACAGCTATCATATCAGTTATAAGCAGCTTGTGGCGTCTCTGAAGGACTGTCACAAAATAAAAGCACATAGATTATGAGCTCTGAATCTTCTGATATTATTTAAAGAAGAGCTTCCTGTTTGTAAAATGTTTACCCAGTTTATAGCCTACTTCACCTGCTATGCCCTGTGCCTCATCAAAGCAAATATTTAAATTAACGTACAACCAAGGTCAAGAATTCCAACTTTTATTAAAAAAAAAAACCAACACAAATTAAATGTCTTACTCTCATGCCACAAATATCTTTTAATATGTAAAATGAACAAAAGCCAATTCTGTTACAACCTGCTGGAATACTGAAAGAATGAATGGGAAAGATGTGACTGTCTCTCTTCATAGACTTAGGGATATATTAGAAAAGACATAATTTATTACATTCACTGTAGTTACAGCAGCAGCACACACTGGAAGTGGTGCACCAAGGCAGCTATTTGATTTTAATGGGCTAAACATTTTCTTCGCCCCTGACCAGAGGACTGCAAGTTCCTTTACTCAGAGCTCAAATGCCAGCTGTGGTGGTCACAAGCAGGCACATAACACATAGTAAGCTGTTGTGTACATAGGAATAAAGAGGATCTGCTATTCCTCCTGACAACAGGGGCTTGACTCTTTCATCCAGCTCTCATTCCAGTAACCACTACCATAGTCTTCCAGATTCCTTAACCCAATATGGATGGCACTGTGGCTGAGGCTCTGGCATAGCAGAAGACATGCACGGGATGAATTAACCAGCTGGAGCGTGAAGAGGGAGAAATAGGATTTTATGAATTTGTACTGTTTCACAATGGGATCCTAGTAATCGATTATTAGCCTCTGGAGTAGGCACTTACTGCTTGCTCTGTGATCATCTCCCGATTCTTGCTGTGTTACCTCTGCTGGAAACCTCAGACCTTTGATTAGATGCTGCAGAAATTCCTCCTTTGTTCTCTAACCTGTCTGGAGGAAGTGTGCAACTAGAGGGAGGCTGTACGGGGACAAGAAAGCTCTCAGGGGCAGACAAGGGATTGACAAGAGAGCCAGCAACACAGCAGTTGTGTATTACTGGCTTATCACATTTGAGCATCAGGAAAATTTCCTTTCCTGGGATAAGGGCAAAGGAAAACACAAAGGAAAGCTGAAAGGAAAAACGAAGTCCTGACTTTATTTCAGCTTGGATTTGCTGGGCAATTGGGATCTATACTAAATTTCTGGGTGTCGATCAAGAAGCAAGTCCTGAAGATTTTAACCTCTACTGGTGGAAAATCAGAGCCAGTCTTTTAAATATGGCATGGTGAACTATCAAATTGCCAAGCCTCAATGTGTCTTTCAAGACAGTACAAGGATCCTGTCCTCTACAGACTAGTCAGTAAACTGTAATTCTAAGGTAAGTAAGTGGAACATCATTTTCCTTAACTGTGAGCCTTGGAGTAGAACATACACTTCATACTTTGGGCATTTAAAAAGAGGGGTGAATGGAAGAGTTCAGAAGTAAAACCCACAAAATCATAACCTTAGATGCTGGTAACAAAGCCCTAGACGCTGGCATATTTAAGACACTAGTAATTTTAAGCCGTAATTTTTGCTCTCTCCTGCCTTAGAGTCAACATAGCGATGAGTATCTCTTGGAGGGACACGTTCCTCAGATGAGAATATTATGTTCTCAGAGGTACTCTCCACCTTGGAAAGCTACTGTCACTATCAGATTAGTTAATTTCAATGCTCTCTGCCTATAACTGACTGTAAGAATGTGGAAATTTTGGCAGAATGAAAGTGATCACTTGGAGGCTCACCGCATGTTCACTTTCCACTAGCGCTGGACTTCTTTTCTTTTGGTCTTCATACTACTGGATGTTATATACAGAAGGCTCAAATGATCTTGGCTCTTTACACCTTAGACATACAGTATTTACCTGTCTGCCTGTGTTCATCTAGATTACTATTTGATACAAGAGTGAGTATTCCAAGAACTGGCAATCAGTGTTATTAAAATGCAGAATATAAAAGCTATCATACACCGACTTGACTACAGGTCACAGTATAGTTATCCTGTATTTACATGAGTATAGTTGCTGCCATTGTGGGTCCACGCAGCCTCCTGTATTTGGAAAATATGAATGGTTCTCAGTTTATCACTGAGTGCTCTCTGGATAGCGCAGCACAATGGACAGATGATCACACTAGTAAAACATAAATAACAACAAATGAGATTCCAAGTTTTGCTGCCAAACCTCTGGTTCCAACTTATTTCATTTCTGCATCTATTTCTTCATATACAAACCAGCAAGCATCTATCACACTGACAAATTAACACATTTAAATCAAATCTATGTCAAAGCCATAGGTTCTCCATTATGGAGACCAAATATACTTTCAAGGCACGGCTTTGCCCAGATGGAAAATGCAAAACTCATTTGTAGAGCCCAGTTCACTAACCATTCAGTACTCTGAATTATGGCTTTTTAGAGGGGAACAGAAGGAATGCTGAGGATAACGCTGCCCTTCTGTGAATCCTCACCCTTCCTTGGCATACCTTTTATTGCTATAAATTAACCCTTAAGAATGGCTAGACGAGAAAACAGCTGCCATGAGCCTAGATAGGACTGCAGCCTCATTGGCAAAGTATTTCAAAGTCTTGTTACACATCATGTCCCTGGAGAAGAGGAGCTGCAGAGGGTTGCAATAGCATCAGCATGAATAATTGAAGTATGGCTCATTCAGTATGTGCACAAACTGAAGGGTCACAACGCTGCCTTCTAGTCGGTCAGCAGCGCAGAAACCCACTGAGGGACAGGGACTGGAGATGCTGACCCACTTCCCTGGGAGCTCTTAGAGAGTGGGTTGAGGAGATGACTGTGGGATTGCCAAATACACCGAGAAGGATTGAGATAGATGATCTGAGGGAAAACTGTACATTAACGAATCAGTCACATATGCTGTTCTTGGGAAAACCCTTGGGACTCAATTCCCCCGGGAAACTAAAGTACAGATCCATGCAAGATGAACGCTTATTCCCACCTGGGAAACTACCCCTGTGGGAATTTTCCATAGCCGGCCCCTGGGAGATTCTCCAACCTCGGCTCCGTTCTAAGAGGGGCCAAAATTTCATACCCTTTCCCACCTGAACTCTGGGCATTTAACACGGGAAACAGAAGGGGCGAGGGAGGGTCGCTCCGGCTTTCCCCGCTATTGTCCAGCCTGACGGTGGGAAGGGAGAGGGAGCGCAGCCCCCCCGCGCC
This sequence comes from Rhinoptilus africanus, assembly GCA_013400135.1. NCBI lineage: Eukaryota > Metazoa > Chordata > Aves > Charadriiformes > Glareolidae > Rhinoptilus > Rhinoptilus africanus. The sequence goes on from VXBO01015140.1 coordinate 438,316, forward strand.
CTGCCCGCCGCCCCCGAGGGCCACGGGCTCGGACACCGCCGCCTACCCCGA
>VXBO01015140.1:438963-523515 GCA_013400135.1 Rhinoptilus africanus
CGGGGAGGGGGCGGCGGAGTGTGGGACCGCGGTGCGGAGCCGCTGGGTCCCGGGCGAAGCCACCCGCGGGGCAGCGCTCGCAGCCCGGCGGCCCTCGGGCAGGTTGATGGGGGAGCGGTAATAGCGCTGTAAAGGATGTTACTGGGGGAAACGACATGCTTTTGGCCACCCAAGACCGTGTTCGTGTCTGACCTTCTCCTGCTCTGGAGATCTGTGGGTCCAAAAGCTTGTCAATGGACCAACTGTGCTATTTGGTCCAACAAAAGCTCGTGTATCTCTCTAGAAAGCTTGGCTTGCCTCAGATCGTCACCTACCAACAACAAGGCTGCTACTTGTTTCTTTGAAGGTCGGCACTGATTTTTGCTGACAGCAAAATAGCACGTTTTTTACGTTACTGTTCTGTGCCAAAGAGCAAATTTGGGGTTTTGTAAAGCAGGTTTATTGTTAGCCCTGCGAAATCTTGACTTCCGTAAGGAAGATGTAAAGTTCTGAATGTTTAAAAAAAGTTCTAGCTCTCCAACACCGAAGGCCTTTCACTCCCCTGCACCCACCTGCTATGGGAGAAATTTAGATGCCGATGTGCTCATCTCAGAGTGCAGGTGGGGCACTTAGTGGTGGTTCTCCTAGAGCATGGTCTGGCCTTTGTTACCCTGCTTTGGCACGCTCTGCTTTCCAGCCTCAACCTCCGCTTACCCCTCTTGCGGCAGGCACCAGAACCATCCACTCTTGCAGCCAGTGCTGGGCTTGTGCACCAGCACATTGGAATTGGTTTTCACATAACTCCTTTCCGCCCCTTCCTCACGAGGTGTCAGAGCTCAGGTGCACCCCTGTACCAGTAACAATAGACAGTGAGAGAATGAAAAGAAAAAAAAACAGGAAAAGGAATAGTTTTCCTCAACGAGGAAGAGGACTGACAGATGGAATGACCAGAAAGTAATTTCCTTATTTGTGCAAGGGTGTATTTTATGGCATAACAAGAACTTCCTTCCACTTCTTTTCCCAATAGCATCTCTAATGTGGTGTGCACATCATATTAAATACCTGCCACCGTGCAAGTCCTCCCTAGCTCTCTACCCACCAGCGGCTGCGTCATCCCTATGTTGTATCTTTCTCCTTCTCCCCTCCTACAGGGCAAAACAAAGGGGATGATGACAAGCAGCATGAGGCATGAGAGAGTTAGAGACTAACCCTCATGTGGCTCTGGTAACAGCTGTCAGCTGAGCAGAGTATCCTGGATGGGCTCGCATCCAGCTGGGACTGCTGGCTAAACATATTTTGTGCTCTCTTAACAGCTTCTTTACACATTTCAAAGGACAGATTGCTCAACACCCAATTTACTGCTCCTGGAGGAATGAATGGACCACTGACTCTCAGGAGATGAGGATGCTCGTCTTGAGCATAGCCTAGACAAATGCATTCCTTTTAATCATCTAGCAATGACAGCAGTGATGAGTAATTTAATAACAGTATGATAGAATTGCCCTTCTAAAAATGTATGTTGCCACTGGGGTCAAAGTGATTGAGTACTAGATACTACAATATTATAAACTAGGCGTATATTTTGCCTTGTCCTGTGTAATACAGATGAGCTGGGCTCTGCCCTGCCTCTGCCAGTTGTGCCTGTGCCTCCACCATTTTTTCTGTCTCACTGGGGCAATACTGCTACATGCCTTCTGTCTCAGCTGAGGGGAGGCAGAAGGCTGAGAAGTGGACTATGCTTCTGCTCAGTAGCAGCCAGTGGATTTACTCCTTTTCCCTGAAAAAAGTGTTGAAACAGAGCAGAGGTGCCTCATCTGTGAATCCCTAGGAAGGAGGCAGGAGAAGGTAGAGATTTTGTGAGGAAAAAGGAATACGCTTCCCAAAAATGGTGAAGGGAAGAAGGAAAAGTGCTAGACCTCCTAGTGCGATCTCATACAATGGCCTTCACTGTAGGGAAAAGCCTTCCCCATGAGGATGTATCCCTTGAAGCCCCATGGGTGTACTGGAACGCTTTTTTGGTGTTCGAATCATGAAAATTCTCATGACATAACTCGTTAATAAATGGCAGCCTTAGAAGTTTAAGAATTAGTGTTATAAAATGCAGTTCAAGAATCCACAGAAGAGGATGCTCATATTTATTTTAAATAAAACTGATTTCAGTCATTTGCACTTATTCACTCGTTTCAGTCACTCATTCACTCATACAAGCACCACGAGGCGTGTCTAAATGGTCTGCTCAGGACTCTGTGTGTGAGTGAGTGCGTGTGTGTGAGTGACACAAAAACCAGAGGACATCAGCTACTGAGTCCTTGGTATGTCTCTGAGGTTTGTCTTGATCAGGCACAACAAACTATGATTTGGACAAACCCTTTATATCCTCTGGGAGTCAAGCAGTCACTATGGCCTCAATTTTGCAGTCCTCACCCTCCCTAATTCTAAGGTACGGCCTCTGCCAATTGTCTTTTTTTTCTCATTCTGAGTACCTTTGTTGCTGCCTTCCCGTTGAGAGAACAGGAATGGCCCATGTGACATGTCGAAACCTTGTTCCCATCCTCCTGTTGTCAGACAGCAGGCTTTCTGCTGCTAAGTCATCTTTGATGAGGCCTTGTTGGGGTGCAGACCTTCCGGTCTTGATGTATGCATATATCTTATTACCAGTTTGATTGCTGCTGATTGTACCCTTTGTAATCAATATGTGCCATATTTTTAATCCTTAATCTGTATTGTATCACTGTAAATGTCAAAGTAAGTAGTGATTCAAACAAGCGTAAGGATTTAAAAGAATATGTAAAGATCCACTAATAGGTAAACCAACTTATACTGGGACAATATGGGGCTAAAAGAAATAAATCTATGTTGTCCATTTTTGATGTGCTAACAGTTAACAGAGAGGTGCCTCAAAATTCTTTATTAGGCTGCTTCTCATTTGTATATTTATTACTAACCTGGAAATGGAAAGATCTTCTGTTAGCAAATGGCATCGCTTGACTGACAGTAAAGTCTCTCGACAGCAAAGAAGAGATATCATCAATGACCATCATGGGTGAATAGCTAACAGGATTTTTTGAGAGACCACCTGCAAATCCTTTTCTTGGAAATGAAGGGATTTGGTGAACTTTTGTTTGGTTTGTTTATTTTCATGGTCTGGGGTTCTGTGATTCTGAATAGTCTTCTTATGAGAGATATGGATGTCACTTCCTTTAGAAGAATTCAAAGCTTAAGCCTTGGAGTCATCGATCGTGTCAGGTATACAGAATATGCTGTAATGGCAAAAAGCCAAAAGGGGAGATATTCTGGGTTTGTTGAAGTCTGGAGTAGGTCCATCTAGAAAGGTAGGTCAGAGGGGAACTGTGATTACTTCTGTAGAGGAGTAGCTCTATGCCATGTGCAAGAGTGAGGGAGGAACAACAGTTGTGACTGGTGTTGAATGTACTGTGTTTTCCTTTTTTTTTAATTGAAAGAGATTTTGGGTGCCTGTGGTGCAAGCTAGCAGAGATGCAGCATGTTATGTTCATGTGACTGAAGTGTAATCCTTCAGTGTACAGTAGGAGCAAATTAATATTCCTTGAATTACTAGATTGTGAATCATTGACAGGGGTCACAGAGAAAATAATCACCAGCAGGAAACCACAGAAAAGCAGAAACTGATGTAGCTGGCTGGCAACCTATGACACGAAGTGAAAAAAACATCTGGAAAATACTCAACTTATCAAATAGGTGTTAGACTCTCAGCAAGTCACCTGCTGAGGAACTTGTCTGGCAAAACGTAAGAGAATATTGCAGGAGGTATCTGAAGGGAGTTCTTGCAAGAAAGTGAGTGACAGTTGCTGGTGACTCCATGACAAAAAAGGAAGATGAAGCCAACAGCACAGTGATAAGAGGGCAGCATGCTGCAGTTTTGCTGTACTTGATAGACACAAATGCTGATCTTTTCACTGGAGAAGCAGACAGGAAGACACAAAATTGACAACAGAAGAAGAAGGTAGAAAAAATATTGTCTGAACTCAGTGTATGGCACACATAAGGTGTCAAAGAATGTAAAGAGAAGAAATATTTCACTTGTTTATCTCCTAATGCTACACCATGAGAAACAAGGATTAAAAAATATGACAATCCTCAATGATAGAAAGAAATTTGATATAACCGACAATTCTGAAATGTCACAATGATTCTCATGACTAGAATGTTGAGGGCTCACATAACCTATGTAGGAAGGAAGTTGTGATATAATTTCATAAAATTTATAGTTCTGCCAGGCATTTCACTATAACCAAACAGGAAAAGAATGTAAAAAAATCCTCCTGAAATAAACTACGTATTTTCACCTATATTTGAAGAAGTTAACATACATCAGAAAGGTGTACAGCTCTGAATTTCACTGGGACACCTATAGACACATATACAGCCTTTGGAAATAGTCAACAACATATTAACTGACACCACAGTCAAATCTACCTAACTCAATTAGGAGAAGCAAACAAGCAAGCAAGCAAAAACCCAAACAACATTCACTTTAAAACAGTTTGCCTAACAACTAATTCTTATAGAATCATAGAATCATAAGGTTGGAAGGGCCCTCTGGAGATCATCTAGTCCAACCCCCTGCCAGAGCAGGGNTGCTGGCCACACTCTGCTTGATGCACCCCAGGATGCCAGTTATCCAACTACCAAAGAAGAAAACAACACCTGTCCAGGTATTGGCTTTCCTCTTCCTCTTTCAGTCTGTATCCCTTTTTCTCACAAATATTCTGGAAAATTTGATCCTTTCACATATCAATATGATACAAGTGAATGTCATAACCAAATCTTAAATGGTTATATTCTGTATTACTGTCTCAGTATCAGCTTCTAAAGATGAAGATCAGTTAGTGTATGCAGGCAGGAAAGATTAACAGTACCATTGTGCTTGCATCCATTCAGAAGCCCAAACAAAATCCCAGAATTTGTAGATTGCAATTATATAAACAGAAAGGCAATTACTTCCTTAATACATAAATGTCTTAACTAAAGTGGTATCCACTGACAGCTAAGTTTGGAGGTTTTTTTAGTGTTAATAAAATTTGCCTGAAATTACTAAGAACTCATCGACCTTTTCACAAAACTATCTTCTATATCCAAATGAAGATAGTAGAATTCTATATTTCAGGCACACATCAAAACTTTATTAAAGGTATCCCATCCACAGTGCATACCTATATATTTGTACCTTTGGTTTTCCTGCAAGTCTCTTGAATTATATTCTGAATTATGTGGGCATTTACCCCAAACAGTAAAAATTACTGTTCAACTCTGAGCTGTTTTCCTGAAAATCTGAATATTAAACTCTTCATCCTCTCTCCAAGAGGCTAATCAGAACAGAAAAGTCAAAGAAGCTGAGAAAAGTCTTTATAGGATCAATCAACCTTTTCACTAACTAACTTCTTCAATATTTGACAATCTGCATATTATCAGACCCCCGCCATATTCCTCACACCTATGTGGGTTTAAGATATGATTCTTCACATTTTTAAAATTCTGTAAATTGACATATTTTTATTCTTACCTATTGTTCTTTAGGCATCCGTGGGATTCAAGATCTCTCCTTATTGATTGACATTATAAAACACCCTGCCAAACTATTTTTACTCATGACAACACACCTGGGAATTTCTGAACCTCTGCAAATATAACTGAACAAAGGTAAGCAGTGCTGGTCTAAACAGTATCCTCTAACCTTTTGCAATTTTTTTCTTGTCCCTCAAATGTGTTCTTAAATATTTCAGGATGAGTATTTAGGCTGCCGTGTGCTAACTCACATTAGGAAATGGATTTATCCGGAAAATAATCCAAGAAAAAAAAAAAAGAATGCAATTCATCACCTGGATGAGTTCCCTGGTCCTGTTCATTGTGCGTTTCCACCAGCTGTTGTCCTGGCATCTGTCAGAAATCAGGCATGGGCAAGGACAGCCTGAGACAGCACTGCCATTAGAAGAAATGTTTGTCAACCGGCATCCTCAAACACATACACAGCCTGCTGCAAATATCATGTTAGGTCTCTTCATAAGGCTTATATAAACCTTCTGGATGTGCTTAGGTAGTTCCTTCAATTGTCCTACATGGCTGCCAAACCCCCCTTTCTCTGGATCTGATCACAGGCCAATGATCAGCATATATAAACACTCCAGCGTTTCAAGATAGCCTTTTTCACTTCCACGGTTCTCAATTTAGCACTTAACAGTGTCTGTTGAAATAAGCTACCAGTCTGCATGTGTGATAAATCACATTATTTTGAGTGAATGACACAACAGAAGTGTCTGCAATAAATCACCCCTCAACACTACCCTGCCCACTCAACAGAACACAGCCATAAAGTCTCATTTCTTGACTGATGATTTCTTCACTATTTTTGATTTCAAACAGTGCTGCGAAGCCACAGACTCACCCTTCCCTTCCCTTCCCTTCCCTTCCCTTCCCTTCCCTGTTAAAGCCAACTTTGATTGAACCCCAGACCTCTATAACAAAGTCCAAGACATTCACTAAGTGTATGTTTCTGAAAAGAATCAGCATCAGAAGGCAGCAAGTGACTTGAACCTCCCCCCCAGCATGTTTCTTGAAGATATCTCCCACATTTGGAAACCACCTTCTCTGTCATTCTTGAGACTTTGGTGTTATGCAAGATGGCTCCAAGTCAGTTTTGTCGCTCAAAATACAGTTTTCCTTCAAAAAATGTCCTACATAACTGTTATCTGTGGTAAGTTCTATACATTTACCTCAAGAGGCAAAAGAAGCTACTTTTGTCTTTCCATCTGTGCCAGTTCCTTTGTCTGCAAACAAAGAGCTTCGCTATTTGAATCAAAATATTTTCCTGATATTCAGGTCTCTAATTGAAATCATAGGATGAGTTTAACACACATCCCATTCATTATAATTTATGAATAACTTTCTTCTCTTGTTACTCATTGAAGCAAAAATACTGAAGTGCAAACTGTATTTCATTTTCTTTTAAATACGCTGCATAACTGGACAAAAACTGTCATCATGGCCTACTCTCTTTGCAATTCTGCCCCCGCCCAACACAAAAGACTATAAAGTTTTTGATTTGCTTCTCCATAGGAAAAGGAAGCTTGATCAGATTTCTTCTATTTGGTAGTTTCTAACTCTGTACGTAATATTTCCTTGCAAAGGAAATATTTCTCAAGATCCCAAACCTTCACATTCAAATGTTTAACCCCTTACCCAGTATGCTCCAGTCCTCCTGAAATCTCACATGTGAATCATGCAGTCTCAGATTGTTAGCTACAAAATTTTCTAAGCAATTTCGGCATGCAGAGATGGCATGCAAAGAAGTGATAGAAATTAAAGTGTGTGTACTTTTACTGTGCATGGTTTAAAATGACAAAGAACCTGGTATTACTTCAGAATGCTAAGTGCTTAATATTGAATGAATTGGATGTTTATTGTAAACTTTTACTCTCAGTAAAAATTCAGTTTCTCTTAAAGAAACAACTAATACCTTGAGAGGAACTTCTTTCCCATTATGGCCATTCTAGATGACATCCCTTGGACACCTGCGCTCCTGTTAATTTTTGGAAATGGATTTAATTTCCCACTATCTACGTTCTTTGGATATATCTTTATTATACAAAAAGTTTTCTCCAGACCCAAGCATTCAGCCCACAACTTCATCTTTGTATACCCTAAAGCTAAATCCTTTCAAGGCAAATCTGTTTTCCTAAATTAAAAGATGCCCATCTCAATGCATACAGTGAAGTGCACATGCAAAGCTACGTGTACTGCTCTGACCAAAGCCTTATACAGGCTGTCTTCTACACGTCTTCCTGATTATCAATATAGTCTAAACCTAGCTTCCCCTATAATACTTCAAACTATTCTTCCAAATTACTTAAATACAATGGCCCATAAAGCTCAGCCTCCCAACCCAAATGTCTCCAATGAATTAAAAACAGCCCCCACAGCAGCAATAACATGTCTCTTGTGCCTACTCATCACAGGAAGCAAAGTCATTCTTGGTGAATTCTATCAAGTTAAGCTGCAGCAATCAGCACCTTCTTTCTCATCATCCTTCTATGTTAAAAGGATGAGTAGGATAAAAGGATACTTCTATGTTAAAATTCCTGTCAGTTACATAAAATGTCTGCCCCTCCCCAGGATGTATCAAAGTTCAAAGTAAAACAAAACACATCCAATTCTTCAATATTTGTCTCTCAGGTTCCATGGCCGAAGGCAACCTCCCTCTAAGGTCTGTGCTTTCTCAATCATTTCCCTTTCTTTTAGATTTCTGTAAAATGTTTTTCCCTCTCTTCCTTCACAGAGATAATCACTGAGCAGAACAACCCAGGTACTTCTTCTGTTAAGCCCTCCAGCTCTCTATATAATGGGACATTGCGGAGAAAAGCAGGTATTTCCTGTGGTAGGACCTCACTTGGATTGTTAGAGGTAAGGGTTCAACACTTACCAGTACAAATTATTATGTACTTCAGTGATTTATCTCCAACATTAATATGGTGTCTTCTGATACACTTGCGTGAAGTTCATGACCAAAGGGACTCACACGTCACAAAACCAGGTCTGAGGCAAACTTCTGTCCGGGCAAGCGGTTCCTGTTCAAGAGAAAAGACATGCATTGTTGGCTGAAGTGTTGTGCTTTTTCTTTTCCTCTTTTACTCTCTCCTCTTCTTGCATGTGGTGACAAATGTGTGTTTGTTGGTGACTGATGCCGGGGAACCAGAAAAGGATTGGGTGACTCCTGTGTGTTCTCTGTTCAAAAAATTTGCCCACCCCCTGATTTCTTGCTTTCCTTTGCTTTAATACAACAACTAAATAAACAACTATGCCTGTATGACTTACTTGCCTAAATATGCTTCTGCTGCAGTGTTTTGTGATTATTTACTTGAAAGTTATGGAACTTTTTCACCAGCTGTTATCTTAAGGCACACAAGCCCTAAGGGCTACACCTTGAATCCTGCCTGTCCTGTCTAATTCATGTCCCAGCTGCTGGCTGGGCAGCCTATTCTTAGATCTCCTCTACGCTGCCAACTCTTGCAACACAATTATCAGTAATGGGTTTTGCCTGTCCTTGAGCCTGCTGCAGAGCGACACAAGAAGCTTCAACTTTCTCATATAACTCAGCCCTCCTGGGGAAAAAAGGGTAAGGAAAGCCAAATGATCTAATTAGCCTCAGCCTCACGGTGTGGAAAGGACAGGCATCAGACCTGCTTGCTGCAGGAAGCAAGAAGGTTCTTTCGCCATCTCCTCAGGGGGCCATACTTTTCCCAAGGGAGCAGAGTTAAAAAAAAAAGAGACAGAGAAAGAAATAAAGGGCAAAGAAAGGCAGCTCAATTCCCTCTTTTGTCCTTTTACTTTCCTCCTGGGAAGCTGGGATTCGTTCCTCTTGGCTCCTCTCCTTCTAGTGGTGCAGCAATTCAGCAAGCAGGTAACAGCTGCAACAGGATCCAGCGGCTGGAAGGACCACACGTGCCAGTCTGCTAGCACAGGAGAAATAGGCACTAGCTGCCTAGCTTCTGGAGAGGGCTGGCTACCATCCCACCACCTCAGAGAATGAGGTCAAAACTGAGGCCAGCAGAGAAAACTCCATTTTTTTTTCCTCTATCCACCTTGGAAAACTTGTTTTTTATATCCTACTTTTCTTTCATCAGCAAAACATAAGACAATGTCTATAAACCTCACGCAGGCACCGTCACTCTGTTGGAAAAATCTTGGGCTCTGATATGCGTGATTAGTAGAACGCTTATCCTGCAAATAATTCCAAAGGCCTCTGTGGAGGTTTCTTGTAAAATTAGGAGCAAGTCCCCCTGAGTAAGAAAATCAGAATCCATTGCAAAGTAGAAATGATTATAAAGCTTCCTTTCATAGCCTATAATTAATGTATGCTTACACTAGAGAAAGAGATTAGAAAGCTGAAGGATCCTGGAAGATTCATGGAAACTCATTTCTGCTTTTTTCTTTATATACCTGAATGGTATATTTTTTCCCCTTCTAGCTTTTGTCTTTTAGTGCAAGGATTTGGCTTCACATATTTTCTGCAGACTGGAAATGGGAATAAATGCTTGACACAGCACAAAACCTAATGCTGTATGTCACAATATATGAGTAAATAGATGGTAGATATAGCCAAGGGACTTTTGAAACTGGTCAAACTTTTATGTCAAACACACTGGAATATCAGTGGGTTATGAAAGATTGGTGGGTAGGTACTTCAAAGGGTCAACCTTCAGTAACAAAACTGCTTCAGAAAAACAACACATTCCGAGACTCAGAATAACACATATTAGAAAAGAGAATTAAAGAGGGCAATTGAAAAATTTTAAAATGTTTGGAATCTGACAAAACTGCACCTTTTAGCTGGTCATCTTTCCTCTGACTAAAATTGAACCGAGAATACTTTGTAATACATTAGCATCATCTGCTGGATAGTGCAGGAAACACAGTTTGGAAACTGCAGCACTAAACATGATATATAGCATTACTGTATTTGGCAAGCCATCCAAAAGAAGCAGAACAGTTCAAACTCCTTTTTTTAATAGTATCTCACATTTGATTTTCTTTCTGTAATTTTTTCTCTGGTAAAACAGGGGGATTAAATATTTATTGATAATGTTAATATTAAATATATAATAATATAAAAATATACAATAATAAAAATATTAAAATTTTTTGCCTAAAATGTCCTAGCTTCATGTACCAGAAAGTGGTGTGTGGTAACTGTAGGAACAGGAGACATTCTGAAATTAAAATATTGGCATTTAATTACAAATGTAACGTTTACTGAAAAGAGGCTTATTTATTTTTGCTGTAGAAAAGTTTAAGCATCTTTACAAAGAAACCCACAAAAATAATGCACAGTCAGAAGGCAGCAGTCCGTGTCACCTTAGAGAGGAAAAAGGAAATTGGTTTTTGCCAGAAAAACATAAAGCGTGATGGGAAATGGAAGTCTTGACTATCTTGGCTGTAAGGGATGTCAGACGTTAATTTGGCAGACTGAAAGAGGGATGCACCTCATGTGCATGCAAAAGACTGTTAAAAAATAACATCAGCAGAACTCTACAGGGCTTGTTCTAAATCTCTCAAAAACTGAGCAGATGTTGAGAATCGTGAACAGCCGTAACAGACACAGATCAGTTACTATTTTATTACTGGATATATTTTTTTGCAAGGGCCATACTGCATTCCCAGCGACACGAGGGGCTTCTGATACCACAGAGGAGCCAGTGCGTCCCCGGTAATGTTGATTTGTGTGAGAGAAACTCTCATCCTTTGGCTTTTGCATTAATCACCTGTCTAAAATCAGGTAATTCTGAGGGATGGGGGGTTTCCTTCTTTCTCACGCACAGAGAGTTGCTCAGAACTGGGAAGCTTTTCCTTTGTCTTTATGCCCATATTGCCATGGCTCATGGGGGTTCATTGAGAAGAAAAACGTCATTTTTCAGGGATGTAACACAGGGATGTTACCACAGAACTGATGAGGACTATCTGTTCTAAGGACTATCCTCTGTGACAGAACGCAATTAGTGTTTTTATATTTTATACTGTGATTGCATCTAGTGTGTCCTGCAGAGTGTAAAAAAGCCATAAAGTGAGCATTTATTTGAAGTACTTTGCTTCCTAAACATAGAAAAAACCAAGCCCAAAAAGGCTGGAAAGGAAAAAGACATCCTACAAAGTCCTAAACCTGCATTATGTAACACTGCACCACAGCCCCAGCTACTGATCAGCTGCGTCTTGAGATGAAGCACCGCGCTCCTTTTAAATGCTCATGAATATACATAAACAAATGCACGGCCGCCTTCTGTACCTTGCAGCAGGAGGTTTGACTCCATAAGTATACTATGCTTTAATAAAATGATTTTTCCCTATGTTTTTAACTTTTAATTTCCTGGAACGTTTCCTTATTTTTGATGTGTTTATTTGTATTTATGTATGCTGATTATGAGCTTAGACTAAAATCAGTGGGAGTTGAGAATGGTGCGTATGCAATTTCTGGTCCTTTATTAAGCCCCCCAGAGATCCTTGTAAGCCTCCCCAGCCTTGACTGACTTAAAGAATTGCTCTTTTTCAGCATTTTTGCCACTCCTTCCATTTATGCCTTCCTTCCAGAGTTCATAGAAGCTTCAGAGAGCCTAATTTCTTTTGAGGTGCTTGTATACAGCAATATAGCAGGCAAACACTCACAGCCTTAAAACACTTAGAGCCTGTGGACAATACAGAGTGACAATACAGAAGTGAATTCAACAAACAAATGGTTAGAGGTGAAGAGTAAGGAAGGTCAAGTAATAACAGCGTGAGCATGTTCTGGTGGCTGCCTATGATTCTACGTAGTATTCTAGTTGCCTAAAAGTACTTAGATACGGCAGTTTCATATTAGGTGGCAGAGGTGAATTGCATAGAGGGAGCTAATGGAGATACTCTTTACTTTTTCTATGACCCATCTATCATGTATCAAGGTCCGTGTAACAAAGCACTGAAATACCAGTACAAGCTGTGGAATAAAATAACGAAAGTTGGAGGCAATGGTAAAGTGAAGGGGTGGATCAGTGACGGTATATGATAAAAGCACCATTATAGAGAAGGGCACTTAGTTATAAGTTCATGCAGCTGAGGAACAGAAATAGAACCAGGCAAAGCAGAGGAAGAATAGCACAAAGGAGATCGGGATTTGAAGAAGAAGAAGAAGAACATGAAATCATCAACATTTGGAATGACGTGTGGCCCAGGAGCAGAGACTCCAGTTGCAGTGGAACAAGAGAAGGACTTGTATAACAAGTTTTGACATTTGGTCAAAGAATAGGCCAGACCTCAGAGACATTATGAAAATAAACAGAGCATGACAGTTTGCATGTCAGAGCCATATATAAAATTATGTCTGTATATCTAAATGTCTAGGAAAGTGACTGAATCAGTGTGATTGACAATAAAGGAACATTTAAGTGAGTTGATCAGCTCAGGTTATGGGCAAGCCACAGAGAGGCCAAAGAGAGGACTGCACAGAGGGAGGGGGGAGAGGAGATGGGAGCTAGATTTCTGAGTCCCTGAGTTGAAACCATGTCACAAAGCAAAGAGGTGGTGTTATCGAAAAGAATCATGTTGGGTAACAGCTGAAAAAGAAGGAGAAAATAAAAATTATTCATATGGTTCAGACTGTGAACTAGCAGGGAGAAACATTAGAGAAGGAAATTAAGGTGAATAAGGGAAGGATTAAGACCACTGTTCCCTTCAAGAAGCAGGTCAAGAACAGTGGTCTTAAAGGCTCAAGACAAAACGAATGGGGTAGGAGTTGAGACCCTAAGATTTCCTTAGGACGGTTGATTGTTTGAGGCTAGAACACAAATGCACCAACTGACACCTCTCTGTCTTTTCTGAGGGCATGACCTAATCATTCAGTCCTTCCTTTTCTTCAGAAAGGCAATTAGCATGAGAGGACAAAAAAGAAAAATAGCTAAAAATATACAGTGAATCATGGAAAATTATATCTACTAAATTTCACAGTGTACTGCTATTGCCATAGTAACCCTGGTTGCTAGATTACTGCAAGCTGTTTCTTCGCTAAATTTTCCCGGAAGCTTTGCCAATTTTGAGTTTAGTTTCAACATGAAGTTTAATAAAGAGTAACTCTGAGAGCTGACATTGCCTCCTTCTATTTCTTTTTCGACACCTCACCCCTATATTCCCCTTTCTAAGAGATAAGTCCTTTAGGGAAGAGTTTTCAAAGGCATCTGTTGCCAAAAGTGTAAATGGATTTATAGTAGGATTTCCACAATCTGTTAGGTTTCTGACTCTTGATTTCCAGTTCAGCAAAATGTAATCCTCTGTTGGAAAACGAGGTATTACTTACAGCTGCTTGCTTTGGTTGTTTTTCTCATTCCATCTAATAGAAAAGTTCAGCTCATCAATGGTACAGCACTCTATACCACAAAGCAAGAAAGTAAAAAAGAGTATGAGAGGGAAAACATGAGAAGGGGCTTTACCTCTTTGTCCTTCACTATTTTCCAAAACTAACAGGTTCCAACTGTGATAACTATCCCCAACCTGAGAAGGGTAGAACTATAAAGAAAGAAGGGGACTCAACCAGTGGGCTTATTTGGTGACAGTTTCTTTCTCGGACATTGCAGAGCTGCATTTCACGTGTGCTTTGAGGAACAGAGCTCCGTATTCTGCCTCCAGGTATGTAAAGCTAGCTCCCTTTCTAACTTTTTTTTCTCTTACCTTGTGGAAATTTCTGAGAACTAGCATAGGCAATGTATGCATCTTCACAACAGAAGATGTTCTGACTAAAAAAGTTGTGAAAATTTTGTCAGTGAAGTTCACCATTACTGTTGATGCCTGCTTGGTAATGCACACTGAAACACATGCAGTCGCACTCTTGCAGAGCAATGCTGTTGGTCTTTTCTGTTCACATGTGGAAACATGTCCAAAAGAATGGTCTCCTTCTGGCAGATGTACAGGCTTATCCTCTAATTGGCATCCTTTGGCCAATGAGTCATGAAACCATGACCATATTTTAGGTTTTGGGAACAGACAGATGATCACTTTTCCATCTGACACAGCTCATTAGAATGTAAAGACTGAATCCCTCTCATTTTTCATTTAAGAGGAGAAATAGGATGATTTTGGACATCTACAAGGACCAATAATGTACTTATGTGAAAGATCAAAATCATTCACGGGAGATCTCATGTGATAATTGAAATACCAGCTTGTTAGAGACAAGGCAAAAAACCTGGGTGTAAAACCAGGAAGTTACCTCTTGGCTTGATTCTTGAGCATCTCAAGCCAAAGGCTGACCAGTCAAAGAAACAATTTTCTGAGTCATCAGATGCAGAAAGAAACTTTCATGCTTGCCTTCAACACACACAAAAATGCAAAAAAGATGTACAATTGATATGTAATCTCTTTTTCTTTGAGAAAAAAACAAAGTTAAAAATAGAGCTGAAGGCAGTGCTTCTGGTACAAAGAGCTTTTGGAGTCAAAGCTCTTAACCTCTTAAAATATGACTCAGTCATCCACGTAAACTTATCTTGGATAATACAAATTTAATTCTTGCAGCTACATCATACTTTCAAAGTGCCTGTGGTTAAGTGATAAACTACTGTATTTTATCTACAAAATGGGTCACTAATTTCCTTTTGTCTCTGCTCCCTCCTTCTGGATGGTAAAGAGGACCAGTAAGGTCTCTGAAAGTGAAGATGTAATCAACAAACACACAAACATGATCCAGAAATGAGTATCACAGAAGACCTTGCAGAAATCAAATAGCATGCAATAAAACAGGAAGAAAAAGCAGCTGTACAAAATATATGTATAGTGTCCCTTGAAAAATTCTCTATACGAGTGCTTCTTTTGGTGAGGGAGTTTGTTATCACCTTACAGGTGTACAGTTGTAGACTGAGAAAAACGATGGAGAGTAGGAGTGTGATCACAGACTGACTGAGCTCTGGGATAGGTTATAAAAATTCATAAAATACTGGAAAGGTCTAAAAAAGAAAGATCTCAAAAGTTGTAGGCAAACTCGAGTTCTTTCAAAGGAAAATTACACCCATAAGTAGGTTAGCTGTGAATCACTAAATTAATTTTCAGCATTGGGTTAGGAAAAAATATTTCATATCTTTCATATTTACAAAGCTCTCTCTAAACATAATTACACAAGTCAGTTTGGAGTAAGCTATCTCAAATTTCCTCACAACTACTCTCAAAGAAAGTTCAGCTACCCTTGAGCAGCTGATATACAATGGCTTATTGTCTTAGTGCCCACACACATGCTGTTTCCTAGGTATAAAGTCTAAGAAACATCTCCTTAGCACAGAAATCTAAAATGAGCAATGGATTCAGGTTCCTAAAAGGTGTGATAGAGGTTATCTTGCATTTGAATTAATCTTTCCAACTCTTCTGCATGGTAAGCTTCCATTAATGCTGCAGGATGTTGAGCTGTCAGGCAAAATCAAAGATCCCCTAATCCCTCCCAGGTTTACAGTACCTGTCCAGGACTACCAGGAAGAGATCCTGGGGTTAAACTTCCAGTCGTGGCCATCTTTTCATAATGAAACATATAAGGAAATCAAAGAAACCTGTCAGATGCTAATATTTCAAAGTGTATTAGAAGTGAAAGGGTAAGATTCTCACACAATAGATAGATGCCTTCTTCTTACCCTGTGCAGCCACATAAAATTGTTGCAATCCATCCCACGTATTGTCTCCTTCAATTAATGTTTCTTGTCAAACTATGCGGCCAGATGACACACAGTGTGTTGTAAAAGAAAAAGAACCTTTCCAAGAGAATTACTGAGCCGATAGATCAGTGCTCATCCTCTATCTTTTAGAATTGTGGTGACTTTGAGGGGGAAATCCTGTTTATGCAAATGCTAGTCAGTGTAATAACATTTCTCAAGTCACACATCGTGCGTGTTATGCAGAACAGAAATGAGGGTTTGCCTCACTGGAATTCTCCCCAGCACACCCCAAATCTAAAACTGTGTGGTGACTTTCCCTGCAAGTTACTGGAAGGAGAGGAAATTGAGAACCACTAAGGTTTCTCTTTTTGACCCAACACAGCCAAACTCCAGGGCGGAGTAATTCAGACGAAGACCTCTGAATTAGCAGCTGCTCTTGCTGTTTTAATCTGGTTTTCTTATGCAACAGAGATCAAGTGGTCATGAGGAGAGAGACAACCCCTTACTCATTTAATTAGCTGGCAGGGAGTCAGCCTGGAGGTCCTGAGCAGAGAGTCAGCTCAAATGTAATGTCAAACTACTGCCCCAGCGAAGCCTGCTGCCCTTTGTGCAGCTGAGCAAGTAGAAACTGTGGGAGCAATCCGTTTGGAGGTACTGAGGGAGTGGAAGAAAGGAGGAGAATCTGAGGACACAGCTCTGTAGGTCACTAGGCCCCATTACTTCTGTTACTGATAAAACAACTTCTTCGCTAAAAAGATAGCAAGCCAAGGGCTTTTCTTGGCGTTTCTCTCACATTTTAGAGAACTTTGTTGCAGAGGAGCAAGTAGAAATGCAGAGCATGTTCTGTGCTTAATGGATGGCCTTTACTGACATCCAAAATCATATAGAAATCTCACAGCAACAAGATTACCTCTTCAACTGCAGGACAATTACTGTGAACCACCTTTGACATTGCAAGTTGTGTTTTGTTCCTTTTAGTCCTCCAGTTCCTTGGATAAACAGGTTGCAAATACGAGACTTGACCTGATCCAAAATGCTCACATCATTAGAGAGCAGCGATACATTCATGCAGACAAATCTGCACAGAGACACACATTCTACTGCCGCACTAACACATATATACTGTTTTGAAGTTGTTCTTGTTTGAATTTCATAGTGAATCAAACCAGTAGCTAACTTCTGAGTTATATCACATTTTTTATCATGGTGGTGGGTTTGAAATTGATTTTCCTATCAGTGATCAGTTCCCAGTTACATAAAGTTAGTCAACAGCTCTTAAGACAAGCTCCAACAACGCTTCTTGAATTGCTGTTAATTTCAAGCAGTTACAGAATTTGCAAGGTTTATAGTCTGACTAAATAATTGAAATGCTGACATTTTAAGAAGAGTGTACAAAAGGGAGCTTAAAATTACTCTATTTTTATCTAACAGATTTTAACCTGGAGAGAGCTTTGCAAGTTTGTGTTAGAAATGATTCAGTATTGGATTTCTCATGTAGAAACTCACTTAATTAGCAAAAGTGTGCTATTAATCAACTACTTAAAATTTAGTCTGAAATGCCATTTCATGGCAAAGAGAATTCAAAATATAGAGGAAATTGTGAGGTAAGAAGTTCTCATCCCTCCCTCTTCCTTATTCTTGAGAGAGCTGTAGTTCATTCATAGGATGTTGTGACAAGGCTATGTGCAATAGCAAAGACCTGATGAGCCATTAAGTCCTTTTTTGTCCTGTTCTCATAGGGGTCTAATTTTGCCAGAGCTGGGGGACAACATGGAGCCTTCAACAGAGTCCAAACTCTGCCCAAAGAGAAATCAAAATGAACTTCATCAACAAAGGAAACACCTGAATCATCTGGCTTATTTCCCTGAAGACAGATGTCCTTTTATCAGCACAGTGTAGGCAACAGAGGTTCTATTGCATCCTTCTGCGTGTTTGTCTGGGTGGTTATCAGTCTACCAGCCTTGGAAACTATCTTCTGTCTTTCACCATGTCTATCACATAAAGCTTGTTGAAGGTGAGCGGCTGTCACATAAGGGCAGTCATGGAAAGGCTGCTCACAAGAATATGAAAATCTGCTGAGGGGTAGGGTACTAGGCTTTATCACCAACAGCTAGATTACAAAAAATTGTTAAAATGAATCCTGGATGCCTAAGGGGAACACCATTTGTTTTGATAATGTCGGTCTAACCAGCACACAGCTGTTGCCTTCTTTTCTAAAACCTGAATTCACCAGGGCAATGGTTTCCTGAAAAAAAAGTTAACTGATCTTACAGGTGCTTCCCTTAATAGTTGATGCATTTCTGAGACATGTAATGTTCAGCGTGAGACTTTGCTTAGAGCAAGATCTCTGTAATAAAACTTTATCCGCTTGCTGAACAACTGAAGCGGACTCCTTTGTCCCCTGCATGCTGTCTCCAGTGCCAAAAAAGAAGAGATGTGGCTCTGAGCGGCCTCACCACAGCAAAGGCTCTCTGCATTCTGCCTTCAAGACAGCTTTGTCCAGGCTTTGCTGCTAATTCACAGCGGGAGCAGATCAGGTGCAGTAGGTCTGCAAAGATTTGAGCCACGAGCGTAATCTGAGATTATTGCTGTTCTCCCCAGGACTTGCACAGCCTTAAAGACTGCAGACAGTTCCTTACCCTTCCTCAGCCTTTACATGGTTTCACTGAGCTGCGCCGCGTAGCACGGTACCCGAGTGACTCTGGTGCACTGAATGGACGAGACGCTGGAAAACTATTTTCTGAATCCGCAGAGATGGGGAAAGCGCGTCATGCAGGGTGTTTAAGCTTTAGAAGTGTTAGAAAATAGGGACTATTCCTGTTACGCAGAACTATCAACAAATACTCTTTGCATGGTTTTCATATTTCTATGCTGCATTTCCTACACCATGCAGTAGATGGCAGGAGCCAATCAAAAAATTTCACTGCATTTTTTTGTAGAAGAAAGTAAGTTGATGAGACTTATCTTTGTTAGATTCTCATGTTTAATTTAAAATAATTTTACAATAGCTTTTTTACCTTTTTGGAAATTCTTAATGCACATAATATTTCTCCTGTTGTAGGCTTTATTTCTTTTTAATGTAACTTGTATTATTAAAAGATTAGTCTTTCAAAATTGTGTTGATATTTCAGACTTTTTTGATGAGCTCTGAGATTTACCAGAGAAGTTTCATAAGTATCTTAACTTAAACTACACTTAAGGTTCTGGTTCTATGACATCTGAAATATTTACTTCCAAGATATTTGCATTTGATTCCATCAGTCATACTACAAAAAACAGAAGAGGAACATGCTTAAGGCATTAAAAAAAAGAGACATGAAAAAAATATCAGGACTAATCATAGAAAGCATAGGTCCAAATATTCGCTTGCAAATGATGAATCTCCCCCCAGTTTAATAAAAAAGAAAATATTTTACCTTCTGAGTATCAATACAGATTGCTCGTGAAATATTTAGTTGGATTTTTTTTTTAAGTGATAAGCTAACTTGCAACTACGAGGAGTATAACAGTCTATTCTCAGAATTGGTTGCTCATTACATCTTGAAATCCAAAGGGATCTAGCACAGAAACAAAACCAAGGGTTATGAGAACTTCTTTGACTTCAGCATGGTCCAGCTGGCAGTCCAGGGACTGCGCAATACACACAGCCCACCTCTGCTTCCTGAGAGGAGACAAGTGTGTGTTGGATAGTGTGTGCGCTTTGCCCAACCAGCTGAACATCTTGGCTTGTGCCTGCAGAAGTTGGGAGCTTCAAGACTGAATTTCCATGGGAAAAGAGAGTGAGGCTGCAGCCGTGCCTCCTCTCATATAGGGGCACGGCCCAGCATGTACAACCCCTGCGTGGCCTGTGAAACTGCCATCTGTCCTGGGTTGCTGGAGGAATTGAGCTGTGTTGCTTTAAGATATCAGAGGACAGGCGGTTAGTTGTGCAAATGTGGAACCAGGCAAGGACTAAAATTAGCGTTACTTTAACTGAATCCAGCCATTACTCTCTGGATTATCAGTTATCTCAGGTGTGACTCACATAAACTTCTGGCTAAAAGGAAGAGCTACCACCACCTTTTTTTTTTTTTTTTCCGTGAAAAAACAACAATTCTCATCAAAGCAGATTACCTGGGGATTGACTGTTACTGTAAATTTGCCAACGCAAGCTTAACTGATAAATCAGGTTTAATGTGAATGAGGAGTTCAAAATTTCTACCTCTAAGTACAAAATTTTAAAAGGTACATTGTGTTAGGCATATTCGCCCCCTTGTAGACAAGCAAGCCCACTCTATCAGCCCTCCCAGGCTTTAGCTGTCAGGTCCTGGATGCAGCCTTTGCCCCCTGCCAGGGCTTTGGCTGCCTGTGCCCATGGCCAGCTCTGGCAGATGCAGCTGTAACCTGGGCTGAGGCTGCTGTGCAGGGAGCTCTGCCTCACTGGAGGCATCCTCTTGGCATCCTCTTGGGCTCAGCCACTTCCTCAGCTCTTGCCTGAGCTGTGTTGCAGCCATGTAGCCTGGCCACGTACCTCCCTGAGCCAGGTCTGCTGACCTGAATCCTTCAGTTACCTTTGATCTGTTACATCCCTGAAGACCTGGCTGCCAACCACCGAATTGTCGGCTGACCCTGGTTAGCGTCACCGGACCTGCTTGGGTAGGGTGGGACTGCAGCCTTGTCAGTGAGGGCCCTGCCTTGCCTGCCCTGCTGTCACCGAAACTTCCCAGCTCACCCGGCCTTGCAGAGCAGCCCTCTTCTGCTGCTCTCTCACACCAGGTCACTCTAGCCAATTCTTAAGGGTCTTTTCCAGCGAGACAGTGAAATGCAAATATAATCCTGATTTCAGAAAGTGTGGTTACTTATATCTAGTAACTGAAATAGTTTCAACAGTTAATGAAACACTTGAGAAGCTGCTAGAAGTGCTCATCTTAGACTGAGTCTGCTAAATCTCCATGATAAACGGAATAATCCTGGACTGCACTGTTTTCCAACCAAGACCCCAGTACCGTTTTGGTTATTTTGTTGCTCAACTGCTGAAGGCAGAATTGTGTTTTGTTTGTGTTCTCTCTGGCATGAGAAGGTACCTGTTCTCATTCATATGCTATAAGGAAGCTGTAATATATTTCATCTAGGCAAAGGGGAACAAAAGATGAATGTTTAAAGCCATGATTACTTTTCCTCTAACCTTTTCTGGGGGGAAAGAGGCATTTTGTTTAAATCCCATTTGATAACTTCATTAGAGCTTCAACATATTATTAGTATTCTAAGCTTTAGCAAGAGAATGTAGGTGTTTTTGGAAGAGAAGAGAATGATTTGAGGCACAGTTGATACCAACATTATACACTGGAGTAGAATTGAAGACAGACCTCAGAAGCCTCTGATACACGCATGGTATCTCTCCTGGGACATATGATCAGTGACAGTCAGATTTATTAAACCGTCAAATTTCTAATTATTTTTGAATGACTTGCAAGCTCAGGAAGCTACTAGCCACTGCCTGGTACACTGAGTTTACAGGCAGGCGCTGGTTAAAATTTACTTCTCTCAGCTCTGCAGTTCCACAGTTGTAATGAAGTTGCACAGGTCTCTGGCCATAGTACTTTCAAACTCTAAAGCTTGTCCCGAAAAATTAAACAAATGCACGCAGATTCCCTCACAGTCTGTTCAAACTTGGGAGCCGTCTCCCCAAAAGACTCACAATTCCTCACGCTGGATCTGTTGCAACTGTAAACATGTAACTGGGGCCACTATGACGGGGGTACCTGTGAGACTGAGACACCATGAAGTCTCAAAACTTCAACTAGGCAGTTCATCCGTTAACAACTAAAGCTCAAGCACTTCTCAAACCTGTTAGATAAATCTTCAGAGTACAATACTGTGAATCTGATGCCATTCTATCTTCGAGGCCACTGTCTTGGTTCTTATTTTCTAAGATTAAGGTGGCCTGGATTGAGAGCTGAAGAAGGCTGGAAATGAAGTGGATATCGTGTCCTGACCTGTAACACCTGGTGTATCACTGCTGTTTGTAACCCCTTTAATATGGGCCAGGACAAGCATGGTCCAAACATTTACTTCTTATAGCTGACGGCCAGCCCTTTGGCCTGACCAGATGGATGTTACCTATTTGCACGCTTGGTGTCAGCCATCTGATTCCTTCTAATAATTGCAGACTGGGTACCATTATCTCAGTTCTACTATTTTTATTTTTACTATTTTTATATCAAGCAACCAGATATTACAAAACCTTTTGTTTCCTGAGCTAAACCAAGCAGTCTTGCGGTATGACTGGGTGTGCCGCAAATAAAATATTCCACAAATAGGCCTTCACGCTACAGATCCTCCCCCAAACCCTTAGATACATATTCAGTTTCCTTCCTTCTTTGGCACCCTGTGAAATACCCTCTATTCCACAGTTTCTTCTTCCGCTACTTTCTCAAAACTATGGTTTGCCTGAATACAAGATGTATTTTTAAAAAGCCTTTTCAGAACACTTAGCTTTCTAAAGCTCTGGTGGAAGTGGTGAGCACTGTTTTTTAATGCGTCCTGAAGGCAGCCTAGAGGCTGCACTGACCAAAACATCACATTTTTAGCAGGATTTACTTCCTTAGTCTAGCTGTGATCTCTCCCTCTACCCTGAACCTTCCTCTCTACCCTGAACCTTCCTCACCCATACTCAGGGTCTCTCCCTGCCTCTCCACCTTGATCTACCTACACAGTCCTATCAGTTTCAATTGCAAAACAATAATTACTAATTTAGCCAGATAGCTACAGTTTTTATTGAACAGCCTATTATAACAGCTTTGTGTCAGACTGACAGCATTTCTAAACTTACATCGTGAGATCTACTGGAAATCTTAAAAATTTAGGAAGTCATTATTCTGGGGGTTTATGAGTCATTATGTACAACTGAGATTGTGCGAACCTGGGGGAAAAAACAGAAGAAATCAGGGCCATATGCACTGCATTTTTATCACCTGTTATAGATAGATCTTTGCAGAAGCAAAACTAAAACTCACTATGTTATTTTCAGAAAAAAATAATTTCTGATTTAAAATAGTTTCTTATATCTATGTCTAGAAAACTGAAAGGCTAGTGCATGAATTTCACCTTATGCTTCCATCAGGACTGCTATTCATACAGAAAGAGAATGAATAGAAGACTGACTATCTCCACTTTAGACATTTTTGTATTTCTAAACTATCATTAAAATGTCACAATCCCACTGCAGTCCTGTTCACTTCAGGATTTTCTCTCTTGTCACAGCAGTCGGTAGGTTCGGGATCTTTGCTTTTCCTGCCATTGTGCACAATTTAACACCACCATCAGAGGAGGATAATGATTGCACCTTACAGAAAGTTTTTGTGTTTTCAGCCTCACATGCCAGACTGTTACCGAATCTGTTGGTGATTTAAATTATTCCCTTAACTTTTTGAGGTTTCAAAAAGCTGTCTGCTCTTCCTCCAGTAATAATTACAGACTGCGGGAAATCAGCTCACTTTCTCTGAGGGGATCAGAAAGGCCATATTTACAGACAAATGCAAGAGAGAAATGACTGATAAATTTCTGTTAAATTTTCACACCTCAGTGCTCTCACGGGCCACTGCCCAACTTCTAAATTGAAATCTCTCATCAAAGTTGGTATTAATTAGTCATATATCAGCCCCTGGCAGAGCCCAGAAGCTTAATAGATCTTGGAGAACAAACTTATTTCATGGTCTTACAGGTGATGTCTCCAGAATAACCTGGGGGAGAGCTGGGCAGTCATATTCAGTGAAAATACATGCACCGAGCTGAGATTCAAGCTAGCTTCCTTGGGAGCAGCTGGAGGAGCAGCCGGAATAGTTGTAGGGAACTGGGAGGTATTTGCTTAAATGTTCCCTATGCCATTATCTCACCTCTGAACTCAGAAGACAATAAACACCCTTCTCAATCTCAAGGTGGCAGGGAGGATTCAGAAGACATCAGTACTCCTTCTTACAAGAGTTGTAGGTGCTGTCTTGACACTGTGAGACAGGAACTTCTCCATTGCTTCTCTGCCCTTCAGAGGAAACGGGAAGTCCTCCCTACATCACAGGAGTATGTCAGGGAGGCAGCAGCTCAAAACCCCTCTTCTCTATTTCAGTGGCAGAGAAAGCCTGGGGCTTTCCTGGTGGGGCATCCTGGAGATGCCATTCCCTCTTCTGTCCTTTTCAAAGCCTTAAAACACTACCATCTTTGTCTGTGGTGGTCCATCAGAGGACAGCAGCAGAGTGTGAACAGTTTGCAGGAGGGTACTGTTCTGCAAATTGCTGTCATAGCTATACAAAGGCAGCAAAGTGCACCAGAGCCCAGAGTTATGTGTACACTGGGGCAAAAGAATGCCACAGTGCATCTGAGAGCTTTTGGATCAGTAAAGGGACTTTTTGTGTCTGTGCTTTTAGTGTATCCAACTGCTCATGGGCAGTTTTCCATCTCTGAGACAAAGAAACATGTTGTGACATTCCTTGTCTTGTATCTACACTGTAGATACCTGAAAAACAAAGAACTCCAAGGCTTTCTAGCGGCAGCCTTTTTTGGCACCAAGTTAATTCTAAATGGGGTAGTCTTGAAATCGTGCAGAATTATTTTTAGCAGTATAACAGGAATGAGAAGAACTATCTCTGGACCTGAGTTTGGACAGAGACTCCTGATGCTGGACTCAGCTGTGGCCTAGTTTTGATCCAGGAGCTCACAATGCTTTCTAACTCTGTGTTTGATTAGTAAATTTATGTTTCTTTGTGAGTGTAAGGAAGACTACTTAGCTAGTGCTTGAAAGATTTTTCCCTGTGTTGTCAGGCTATCTTCCCTCCACCTCTGAAACTGCCACATCTGTATGCTTCCCAGGATTTCTTCTGTAAGACTCTCTGTTCTCCCCAACAGACAGGTCATTTCTGTAGCCAAACTCAGTGTTGTTAGAAGACCTTTCAGAGCTCATCTCCAGTTCTGTTACGATAAATTTATGGTGCAGGTGAGCAGGTTTGCTTTCATTTATGTTTTATTTCCAATTCCAAGCCCTAACTGATCTCACACAAAACCTTTAGATGCCTAGTTATATGCAAATCACCTCTGTTTGCTTGCTGACACAAAGCTATGCGTTATCACTTAGATCATTCTTGGGGTTCTGGTTGATGGAAGGAACCCCCCATTCCTTTACAACATTCGCTGCCCACAGCTTAGCCTCTGACTCCTCCACAATGAAGGCCTGTCACAGGAGGGTGAAGTGACCTCTAGCAAGTGACATTTGTTTCCTGTAAGCTTAAACCCTGATTACTCAAAAAGCCCTTGCATTCTTTCCACCCTCATCAAACATTCCTCTCACATCAAATGAGTTCATTTATTTCCATTAAAGATGTAAGCCCCAGCTATAGGAGGATCTAGTTCAACAAACTCTTTTACTAGCATTTTTTTATCCAATGGTTTGATATAAACTATGATAGATGTTGTCCTCTTTCCTCTTCCTCCACCATGTAGCAACTTATCAAAATGGTACAGCTCAACCTCTTGCTGTACTTTTTTTTTCTCCTTACTTCCTACTCACACAGAAATATGGGGCCATTTAATTTTTTATGCATATATTTATGGACACATTTACTTTCTTAATTAAGCTATTATTTTATTTTAAGAGGATGCCATCACTATAAAAATCATACTAAAATGTTAAAGTTACAAGCTAGTACTGAAAAAATGAAAATGATTTACTTGTCATTAGCAGTGTTTGGTTTTTCACTCATCTTAGGGTATGCACACTGAAAATAGACCAGTAAGTTTCACTTCTTCTTAAGACTTCACTTTTTAAATTCTTTTGCATTAGAACAAGGCCACTATGAATAGGCTGCAGACACAGCAGAAAATTATATTCGCATTAGATTCTCCATGGAATTACAGAGTAAGAGCTAGTTCCCTAAGACTGTTCTGTATATTTTGGGTTTTACGGAACCAAAGACTTGGCATTCTACCAGAACACTGAGTTTTAAATTATCATCCAAAAGGTGAGGCCAGTAACCTGTAGCTATTTTATTTCATTGTACCAGAGGAAAAAAAAGCAACGATTAAGTGAAGTATATTTAAAAATTCTCTCTGATTTCTTGTACATGTCTTGGTTGTGAGATTGACTGTCTACACAAGAAGTTCCACTTCCTTTGGATGCTACTGAATAGAAGCTTGTACCTCATTCAGAATAATCTATGCCTCAGTCCAGGTTGGTATTAATTATAACTTCAATCTGGCTGCAAATGTTAAACCTTGGGTAGCAACTTGGCTATGTAGTAGGGATTTATCCAGCCAAGTAAACCAAAATGGCAATAACACTTGTGAGTTTTGGGCTATTAAATTGGCTCATTAAATCTCTGTGTTACAATGCATTTCTAATCTTAAGAAAAAGAAGGGACATAGCCTGGTGTTGCAGATATAGATTTGATCTAAAAATAACTATGTCAGGGGCTGCCTGAAGCAGCACCTCTTCTCTTAGGTCTGCTCTCTGTCCTCTGCATGCTGTGAAGGAAAAATAATAAAGAGCTGCAGGTAAGATGGAGTGATGACTCTTGAAACCTTTTCCTCAGATTTGCAAGTTTAGCACATCTTCTCACTTTCTTTCCTGCCTGTCCTGCAGCTGGCCTGGTCGTCTTTGTAACCTAGTGGGTTCCCACCACAAGGGTAGCACCACAGAAATGATTTTGAATCATCTCCATTCAATGATGGTCACTCTGCCCACAGAATCCAAGGAGCTAAAGTAGCTTTAGAACCTTCTGTATAGTTGAACAGCAACTAAACTGCCTAGTGCTCAAAAAATTTTGCTTGTGAAAATAGAAATAACATTCCCTCACAAAAGTAATACTGAAACAGATTTGTCTGTGCAGGGGCAGCCTTTAACCTTAGCAAGGGTAACAATCTCACATGGCATGTAAATCAGTGGTGGAAATGCTGAAACACTTTTTTTTTTTTCTCATAAGAATATATATTTGTCTTTCTGTATAGGCTACTGGAAGGGTAAGCTTCACTTATCTGATCCTTCTTATGAACTATATGTTCATAAGCACATTTAATAAATTAATTCTTCACATCCTTACATAGAATGGAGGCATCATATGCCATATTAGGAGCTTTGTTGATATTGGGAAGACAGATGGAAGATTCACTTAACATACTAGCAAAGAGCACATGCAAAGATCTGCCCTTGTAAGGTGTACGTTCAGCAAAGGCATCTTCCATAAATACAGATTTGAGTGTTCTTGAGAAGAGTCTGTTGTATATTTCCTGAGATGTCTTTTGCTGTAGAAGAAAACATTTCAAGTTTGAAAAGGAATTAGTAAGAACTGGTTGCAGTTTGGTTGTTTGAAGTGTACCTACCAAATCTGCAAGAATTTCAGATTTGCTCACATTGAAGAAACTTTTCCGTTTACTACCACTAAAGTTGTACATAAGATGCTGAAGCTACAGGGGCATGATTTTTCTCTAGAATATAAATAAGGGAGGAAATATGGATTTCTTGGGTAGGGTGATAAACAGATCAATACTACATGAAAGAGATATCGATGGGTATGAAATTTATGTAGTGAAGCTTGCTCCTGTTATAATTTCAAAATTAACAGAATTTCACACTGGAACTTACATAGAGAGATTTTGTTTAGCATAAACTGAAATTTTACAAGGATGGCCAGAAGGAAGCAGAGATTTAGAGCACAAACCAGTAAAATGTCAGCACTTTCAGGGAGAAATTATAAGCTGGACATCTTACTAAAAGAAGAGTGAGTGATTATCCTAGTAGCACAGAGAAAAGAAATAACTGCTGACATATAAACTAGTCATCTCGGAAAAGAAAAATGTAATCAAATGAGAAGTAGTATTTCATTCCACTTGGAAGGAGCATTCAGATAAGATACAGCACAATTCAATATGATACACATAATTGCTTCTGAAGAGAATAAACAAAGAACTGATCTATAGTAATGAATACCATAGCAAATGGTATAATAGAAAAATCTGGAGAGGGAGGCTTATTTTGAATATGAGAGAGAAGTGTATTTATAGCTAATTGAATTATATTCTAAAGTCATCAAGCTGTCAGAACTACTGAATGCTTATTTCTCAGATAAAATCAGAGTTTGCAAGGCAAGTATTCTGGGGACTGACAGGGAGCACCAACTCTCAGGCAGAGTTTCAGATATCCAGCAAGATCTGCTGGTTTGGGCACGGCCTTTCCTTGGCAAGGTGTCCTCAGAATAAGGAGAAAGCTGAAAGAAACATCACTGAACGAAAACTAGGCATGGCAATGCAAAAATTTCAGATTTACTACTGAATGACTACTGTAGATCTGCAAGATGAATATGGATTTTACTTTGCAAGAAACCACCAAATACTAGATGTGCACATAAAAATGGAGGAAAAAGAAGACACAAAAATCTTACCTGGCAGACACACCACATCTTTTAGTAAAACACAGAGTTAGAACAAGTTTTTCCAAGAGCTACAGAGTAAGTAGAGTAAGTCTGATTTCTTATGGACCTGTATACTTTGTAACCCTAACTATTACCTCTTCTTCCCAACAATAGCTCTAGCTGTCCCCAGTCTCTGTGTTTGGTCTAGAGACTGGCTGGCTTTGAGCCATTTGCTGATAAACAGAACGTATAATCATTCAGTTCTTCCTGCCTCTCCCTTGGGTTTCTCCTGCCTAACACAGGACACGTAGAAGCGTAATTATCCTTGATACTTCCACCATTCTTTTAAACTTAAATAATACCAAACCTGAGTCCCAACTTATATAATAATTGTTAGGAGATGGGTTAAAAGGCCAACAAACAGGTTAGGGAAGAAGTTGAAAAAAAATCTTGTATCATCATAAATATTGTAACATCAGCTATTGTTCCTTTTCTTAATTGAGAACGTCAAGGATTATTAGGTACACGGGGAATAAGAATTGATTCCTCGTATTCCTGACTGCAGGAAAAACCCCAACAGCCTACTTTGCAAATTCCTGAGATTCTTGGAACAGATTGTAGGAACAGCAGTGAAAATGCTTACTATATAACTGCATAACTATATGAAAAACTATAATAAGTGCCAATGGTTTGTTTTTGTCTTTTTGCATTCTTGCCAAAGATCATTTTTCACTCCAAGGACTTTACTGAAAAAAGCTGACTATGAATGCTAAGTCCCTATAGCTATTGCTTGGAGGAACAGGCAGACTGTGAAAGAAAGAGTTTAACATAATCACTTGATGCCTTGGCTGTTACTCCTACAGAAATTTAAGGAATTTTGTAGTGGGATGCATGCATCATCCTATCACCCTTTCATACCATTGCTTGACTGACCAAGAACTTGTTCCAGTAAGTAGATTTTATACTGCTTACCTTCCAGTTATACTGAGAATGGTTATGACTTATGTAAATTTTCCGGACGTCAAATATCAGGTTAATAAATTACTATTCTACTGCCCACAGGTCAGTACTTGTGAATTGTTTATAGCTGATTCAGTTTCTTACTTTAAAGAATATTTAACTGAAGAAGTCTTTTCTTTTACTTCTGAATTCCCCAAAAAGAAAAAGATTCAGGATTTACCAGATGAGTCAAAATAAAGGAAGTTCACTACTGGTTAACATTTTACAACAGAGAGTGATCTCCATTGTAAAGTATTTAAAATAGTATTAAAATATTAAAGGAGTCTTTAAAACTTCAGCCATTAGTAGTTCGTATTAATGAAGGACCCTGATACCTGAGTTGATAAAAGACCGGTCCCAGGCAGATTTTGTAGAGGTGATATATGTACTTTTAGATGTCTTGCTGTATATCATAGAGCTAAGCCTTGTATTTCAGGAGCTGGATTTTGACATTGCAATTGTACAGGTGTTAGTAAATCATTGCCTGTCATCTCCAGAGAGAAGTAAAGATGACAGCCACTATGGGACAGGGAAGAGCCTACCTTACGTTACATATAGTGAATGCAAACTACATTGAAAACTGATTAAGTGGTGCAGTGGGTACTTTTCATTCTCATCTGACAAAGAATGGTAATTCTATAGGAGAAATGTCATGAGATGTTCAAAACTATAATATCAGCAATTAGAGCAGGGTACCCATGTACCCTGTATAACAAAACTGAAAAACCATTTGGAGCATCCTGAGTCTACATAGAAGGAAACCAGGGTGACATGACACAGTTGGGGCTGACTGGGGGAGAGACTGCCTTTGGAAATGAAGGCCATTGTGTTGCTCAAAGCCGGAAAATGACATTCCCCATCCACGGGAAATGCTTGCATAATTAAAAAAAAAAAAAAGTAATAATCTCAAATAGCAATAGAGAGTTGCTATGTGTGTTTTCTGTGCAAGAGAAAGTTCTGAAAAGTCTCCACACACAAACACTGAAACATTCTGGTGTGGCTTGGCCTGATAGTGAAATATGTCTTTTGGGGTTTAACTCATGCATCCTTGCTGAAATACAGGACAGGGATCCTCTTCTGCGAATATGACCTTCCTACTCTGGTGATCAGTTCAGCGCAGAACCCTTAGGCAGCCCAAATCAGGGAAGCCAGGCCACAGGGGAACATAAAGGTGTAAGAGGTGCCACAGGCGCCACAGCAGCTCAGGCAGACTCCGAAGGGACCCGACAGGGAATATTTTCACTGGAACAGTGGGAGCCGGGACACGCTGGTGAGGGATGAGGGTGGCAGAGTCCTACTCTCAGATGAGCACAGCAACTCACGCAATGTCAGCCCCTGCCATGAACACATCTGAGACCAAGCCACGCCGACCTCTTTATGGCACTGCCTCATCGCGTACCGTGTGCACTCCTGCCAGCTCTCCAAATTCACTGAGCTTATGCCGTGCTGTCCTTACCTCTGCTTGGCCCACTTGGCACAAATATCCAAGATCCGCTGCCAACCCAAAGCGCATTTTTCCTTCTTTTCTCCTCACAGGCTGCTTCAGTGTCCGTGGTGCGCCTGGTGTGCCCTGTCCCACTCGCTTGTCACCCCTCTGGTGGGCCTTCACCTTCCCCAGGCCCGGCTGTAGGGCTGGGCCGGGGTGGGAGGGGCGGGAGGGCAGATGCTCCCTGTTGTCTCAGTCGTGTGGTGGCGTGAGGGAAGGAAGACACAAGGATGAAGAGGCAGTGAGAGGGAGAGACGAGCCGACCCCTTTTTACCTGAGGAGAGAGGGGGAAGTGCTCCGCTGAGCAACGTGGCCGTCTCTGCTCCTCTTCCCTCAGCCACTCAGGCGGAAGCGCTCCTCAGTCCCATGGGCTCCAGGGGAGTCGGGAGGCAGGATAAAGGCTTGAGCGGGGTGAGATCCCTCTGGAAATGGTAAGACCACTGCCTTGTTTATGGGGACAACATGCAAAGCTGGTGCATGCACTCTGTGCCCCTTCCCGCAGGGGCAGGGGTGGTGGGAGGGGAGACAGCAACTCCCGGACCCCCTGTCCGGCCCCTCTGCCTCGCTGAGCCCCCCAACCCCTTCCCTTGCTGGCAGATCCAAACCCACCCTTTCCTGTTGCAAAAATCACAGACAAAGACAGGGACAGAGGTAACTGAAGCCACAGACAAAGTTTCATTACTGTTTTGTAACGCTCTTTACTCTTTGCAATGCTCCTAAAGTGGGTTTCTCTGAGGAAAGCCTGAAAGGAGACGTGCCTGGCTGCCCTCCAGCCTCTCCAAGCGGCTTGCAAATTACTTCTGGGCACTAGGATTTTCACTTCACAAATCCTGCAGGACGTGCCTTTTCATTGCTAACCCTGCGACGATGGGACCGAAGTAGTAGCCCTTGTAGCAGGCTAGCAGTGCCCGACGGAAAGAGGTCACCCTCTCCTGGGAAAGAGGTCACCCTCTCCTGGCTGCTGCTGCTGAGCGCGCTGGGCCGGGATTAAACCAGCACGTTTGGTTCGGCGTGGCAAGCTCCTTTCCCCAGTTACGAGGGAAACAGGAGTATATTCTGAGACACTACAGAAACGTGCTGTAGTAATTCGTGCTAAGAAAGAAATGCTTTGAATGGCCGAGAACGGGGAGATATTTTGAAACGGACTTGGTTAGGCTATTGCAAATATGTGAATAAAACCAGGACCTAGCAAGAGAGCTCTTCCAAATAATGTGGGATTAGGAGAGGTAGCTCTTCTTCCTAAATGAGTTTCTATAAAAAAGTTATTGTCATCTGTTTTCTGCTGCTTTCCTACAGAGAGGAAAGCACGGCAGTGTTATGGTACAAAGCAAAATGGGTTTCTAGACCAAGTTGAAGGTTTAATTGCAAGCTTTGTGCAGCTGATTGGTGCAGACAAGCAGAAACATGCTCAGCACTGTGTTGGCAAAACCCATGCAATTGATGATTTGCAATCCAGATTCAGCCTTTCAACACAATTTACTTGGCTTGCAACCTCATCCCTAACATTTTCTTCCTGAAGAGCCCTTGGATATGGGCATGTGCCCCACCTTATGCTATGGAGAGGTGTTCCCCCTTGGCAAAGCACTTAAGGACATGGGACGTGAATGTTGGCCAGGTGAATGGGGTATATCTGGACTGCGTTCAATGTGCTTGAGATGTCCATGCTGTGGGAAGACTTGCTTTTAGCCACTGGTGGGAGAGCTTTATATTGTTTTCTATTGATAGAGGCTAGTAATTTCACTACCTGTTTTAGCAAAAAGACCTGAAACAGTTAAGGCGTCTTATGTCTGGATGTATAGCGTGTGTCTACATTTGTCTTTGGGTTGCAGTTCTCCTGTCAGCCCAGCTGGAGATATGTGTTTAGTTATTTGTTGGGGAGAATGAGAAATCAAAGGTGACTGGACAAGTTGGTAGCTAAAATGGTCCCTTCTGTGCTGCTGACTGTAAAAACTAGTGTGTCTCAGCTATTGCACTGCTTGGGCACAAGATGTACCTCCGAAGAACAAGTAGATTATGACCTCATTTAAGCCTCAGCTGATGGACATTCATGTCTTACACATTCGGCGATTTAGTCCAATTTTTAGAATTATCTCAAAAAATGCAAAATCTTCAAGGCACTGTGGAGACTGAATTACTTTCTTGCCTCTGAAGCTAGTTATGTCAAATGACAGGTGAGGTTCTCTGTGGGGGGCAAACTTAGACTCATGTAGTTCCCGCTGTGTCTAGAAGCCTGCAAGCTCAATTATTTTATTCCTGCGTCGTTGATGGCGATGAGAGTGCTCTGTGTGGGCGCAGGAAGACTTCAGTTGCCTTTGCCTCTGTAGATGTAAATAAGCACTGCTTTGGGGGTGCTGGCACCCACACTAAGCTTCCTGCAGGCCTGCAGGAGCAGGGAATTACTGTAATACTGTCTTCTCTAATCTTGTTCACATTCTGCCTGCCAGCCGAGGTCAAGGGAGCTGGTGAAGATTTAGCAGGCCAGGCTTACACTGGTTGTGGAGACTTTTTAGGCAGAAAGCATTTTGGCAGGTCCCGTTTCCACCCATCATTGTGGTCCCACCAAGGATGTGCTGCAGCTCTCAGTAGGTTCCAAAGCTGTAAAAGTAACACTTTCCACCCCTTCCAAGTCTTAGCATGGAAAAGTTTAGAGCAGCAGTGTGGTCTTCTAGGCTTACTATCATATCTGAGAGACATGGATTAATTTTTTTTCTTTGTTTTCAATCAGGGCAAAATCTTTCTGTGAGATTTTGGGCCTACTCCATGTGTTGAAGACTTTTTCATAACACTTGAAGAGCTGGCACCAGTGTAATGGAGTGTCTAGCTGATAAAGATCTGTATTTCTAATCTGCTTTTTGTATTTTTAGGCATACTAATGACTAATTTGTATGAAGAGACCCCTGCACGCTCAGCTGAATTAAGACATGAGCACATATTTGGGTCATGCCCACTTGGCAGCAGGAATTTCAACTTCCTCCCCTGGGTTCTGCTGTGCCACCCTCACCCTCATGGTGTTACTTAGGGGCACAGTGTCTCTGACCCTAGTGCCTGGTGGCCAGGGAGGCCATATGTACACAAAAAGATGGCTCATGGCACCCTACTGACATAGCGACTTAATGCGCTAGATATACAGGGCCTAGTTTTGCAGTATTTACTTTCCATGACGTGAGTGAGGCAACAGGAGTGTGGTCATTGTTCTTTGACTGACTAATTCTCATCTCTGCGTGTCAGCAGCCTGTCTTTTACTTATTTTGACAAAAACCTGAATCATTATTTCCACAACTTCACCAAATGTGTTTCTTAAGGGTGAATAACTTGCTGTCATTCTCCCTTCCGATGCCCAGCTTTTGCACGATTTAAAAAAAATGTATCCAGACATTTGTGTTAGAAAATAATACATTGAACAAATCAGAGATCACCTGGAATGACACATTTTACTTGGGAAAACTCTGCTGATGGATTTTCCCATGTATGTATCAAGCATTTTGTCTTCCCACTGCAGTTCTGCCCCCCTTGAATCAGTCCCTTGTCCTGACTTTTTCAAGGTCAAAGGACACAGAAGATCCCAAACCAAAGCAGTAAGTATCTAGAAGATATTAGATGGTAGAACAGTCAATAAATGCTAGACAAGTAGTTGTAAAAAAAAAATCTCAATATATTTTATTGAAAATCCACATCAAATTCATATTCCTTGTCCTTGCCTTCAAAGCTGTAAACAGCTCTGCCCACACATCCTTTCTGCCCACAAGTCCACATGCTGTTTTTGCCAATCTTGTCTCTCAACTGCTCCTTTTGTATCTCTCCCACACAAGACTTTGTGCTGGGATTCCTCCCCACCCCAGGGCTTCCAACATCTGTGATATGTATGTGTATATAAGTACATTACATATTACTATATTTTATATATTTACGTATTATCTTATGCGCATATAAAATGTGATCTCCCTTTCAATTGTTCCTTAAAATTTACATCTTTCTCCAAAGTCCAAGGCTCCATTTCTCCCTTCACTGCCTTTGTGACACATGAATTTATCCCTGAGTGAGAGCTTAGCATGTGTGCTTTGTAACTCTGGAGAAAGGATTGCATTTATTTTTTCTAAACTATCACATATGCTTAAAGTGACATGTAAGGCATAATAACAGATGCAAGTGAGTTGCTCACAGTCCGTGAACTTGGAAGGACAACTAGCAGTAGCCTGAAGCTAAAACCCAAACTGCTGAGGTTACCTGTCAGGGAAAGTCCTTAACAGATGTTTCAAAGCCGTATGTGACATTTTGGTAGTACAGAGAACAGGCTGGCAAGTGCTCCAGAAGGAATCTATAGAGTAAGAAACTGTGTAGTGCTTTGGCAGTGACATGCTGATGATGCCAATCCTGACTTGGCATACTGGCACGGAGACTACCAAGAGGTCATCTATATGATATCAGCAT
Organism: Rhinoptilus africanus; assembly: GCA_013400135.1. Lineage (NCBI taxonomy): Eukaryota > Metazoa > Chordata > Aves > Charadriiformes > Glareolidae > Rhinoptilus > Rhinoptilus africanus. The sequence goes on from VXBO01015140.1 coordinate 474,408, forward strand.
TTCCCCACATACACCGCTGGTATGAAAGTGAAAGAACTGCTGACTCCTCATTAGTTTGTTTCTTTTTCTGTTGAATGGAAGCAAAGTGATCTGGAGTTTCCCACTGAAGACCATTTGGTTATACAATTCTACCCGATCATTAAAAGTAATGCACAAACTCATCAAAACATTATTACTAAAACGTACTTTCTCCCACTAATCTTTTTCTCTTCCAGTTTGGTAACACTTGAAATGTAATTATCCTTACTGTTTGACCTGTGCAGTCATTTGTCATTATGACTCAAAAAAGCCATTGCTTTTTCATTTGTGTGAGCCTCTTAAAGCTAGTGACAAAAATGACAGTAAAGCCAGAAGTTAGACAAGGACACTGAGGAACCAGTGAAAAGCTGAAATCTATCGGGTCTTGCAATATGAAGCTCACTGGCGGTCAGGATGACAGTCTTCCTTCAAGGGCATTGAGAAATACTCTAAACACTTTGTGTTAGAGAGGATATTTTGGTTTTGGCTTTTGCAGAACTGTAATTGGTTTTATTTTTTGTGAAATTAAAACCATGTGAAAATTTGGAACTGAGCTCCTTTGCATCAGTGCCCTCAAAATTTTTGGTAGACTATTTTAAAATTGCAGCTTGGTTTTGATCCCTTTAATTTACATTTCTCCCCTGCTATCATGTTTTACTACAGTTTCGTGAGGAAATCTGTGCATACGCAATCTTTGTTTTAATGTCAATTTTCCATGAAATATATTTTTAGAGTTGCAAAGCTAAGCATCCAGAATTAGAAAACTAAAGATTAGAAAGATTAAATCAACAAATTATTTTTCCAGAACATGAGTCTCCTTCTGTGGTCCCTATTTACTCTCAAGATCTCTAGCTTTTAAATTAGGTGTGAAGTATGCTCTGACTCCATGGGGAAAGATGTGCATCCCTGTGGAGCTGCAGTGAGTCATCGTCAAGAAAAACTGTGCGCAGGTCACCCCCAAACTTGACATCTATTTTCGTATAGGATAGAGAAATCAGAATGAACTGAAAAAGGTTAATGTGAGAAAGTACACCATGGAAGTTGTGTCCGTCTTCTTGGGAAGTTAGAGGAAGTTCTGTATAGGTAACACAATCCTCTGCTGAGTTTGCAGAGGATATTATGCAGCAGAGCATGCTGCGTTTCTGGCACAGGGTGGTTTCTGTAACAGGCTGCAGCTTGGCCCAGTCCAGCCACAGCGGTGCACACTGCAGTAGCTGTGTTAAGTAGCAAGGCAAAGGCTCGCATTTGTACCTACTGGTTCTCACGGAATCACGGAATCATGGATTCTCTGTCCGCTGCATTTGAGTGGGATGTTTCACGTTCCACACGTTCCACTGTGGCTTAAGAACAGTGTCACTTAAAGAAGCTGTCACGCGTACTGAAAGGCAATAAGGTTGAAAATGTAAAGAATAGTTATCTAACAGCAGCCAAGCTGCTGAACTGGCACATTGGGAAGGCTGGTTCCCTTGCACATGCCGAAAAGGAGAACAAATAATCCTTTGAAGTACTAAACAGAATTATGAAGTGATATGAAAGGACCTAAATTTCCTGCAGACCCAGGCGATGGAAAAAAGGAAACCCACAACCCACCTGATCAGAGCCATCAGGCATATCAGCTTCTGCAAGGGTAGTCAGAAGACACTGAAATTTGACTTCTTCCTGGAGGTTTCCACTATCTCTAAATGTATAAATTTATCTCCAGCTGGTGGGTGGAAACAGTCCAGCGGAGCTGAGCTTCAGTGCTCTCACCAAGAAGTTTCCACAATTTGAAAAGCTGATACCTTAGGAGCAGATACTAACGTACACATTTCACCATGGTGCAAAGCAGAAAACACTCTGCAAAAAGATGCGTGTCTGTTCTGAAAGTAGTAAAGGAAAATGTTACAGGTTCTCATAAGAACATTTGTTGTCTTTTTGTCTTGTTCCCTGAGCTAAGCAGCAATTGCTGTATTTCAGTGACATTTCTGTAGCTAATCAAATATCTCTTCAGGGCCTGCCTTTGGGGAAAGCATAAACACTGGATCATAAAGTTCCTTTGTACACCTCATAGATAATGCTTTCTTGCCAGTATTCGAAATGTTAGACTGAGGGGTGGCAGATGGACCAAGCCATTTCTGAGTGGCATGAAGTCTGTCGATCCAAAACCTGCAACAGCCAGTGTTGGTAACTGCCCCTATGACTGCTGCCGGTGTTGAATCTGACATTAAAGATTCTACATTTTGATATAGATGGATAACCCCCATCATGCTACTACTTTACTATGTGGTTACAGAGAGTAATGCTCTGTGCTTCTGTTTTCCAACTGTGCAATAGGGTTGTTTTGTACTTTGTCAGCTTGTTGTGAACCGTAATTCATGCTTCATGTGAAGAACTTAGACAGTCTCTTGGAATAACCAAAGAAAGGCCAGGTATTAGAAATACTTTTGTGAATTACTTTATCACACCATTGCACTGCCAATTTGGTCATTAGCTGTGGTCTATGCCTCATATTTTGGAGAGCAAGATATAATGTCCCTGTTAAATGGGAATGGAGAATGATGTGAGGTCTGCATGCTCAAAATATATCTGGAAATTATTTAGTTAGCCAATGAGTGGTATTGTCAGCTTACCTTTATGCTGGTGTACATTAAAGCATTAATTTTTGATACTCCTTGCTCTTTTTCATCAGGTTTTTCTATAATCACCACAGTCTTAAATGCTTTTTCTGCTTTCCACTTGAAATGTCAGTCCTCTTGCCTACTTGTTTCTGACCCTGAGGTAAAAGGGAGTGTCTCATCGATGAAGTCAGGATGCTCTTGTGTAGGGGGTTTGATGACTTGGTCAGAAAGCCAAGACTTTTGTGACTTACGGGCTATGGCTATGCAGTCAGCTCACATTTGTCATGGAGAGCGGTAGTCCCCCCATCTTCTTTGCTTCTGGAAGCGTTTCTCTATCTCTCTTGATAAGGCACTAGCATTTGTATGGCCACATACACTAAACCAGGAAAGTCATCTACTATTTTCCCTCTCCACCCTCTTCCCTCTCTTCTCTTTTGTCTTCTTTCCCTCTTCCCTTGTTTTCCCTTGCCATAACTTTCTTTGTCTTTTCTTTTTCTTCCAGAGCAGTTACCGCTTCTAGCTCACTGTGTACCTACGTGGGCCCTTATACTGAGACAGTGGACAGAGTATGAGTAAGTGTTAAGTGATGTGGAGATGGGCAAGACCACCCCATTCAGCACCGGCATGGATTTAGGTTACATTAATGTGACTGTGTAATCACAGACAGAATCATTATAAGACTAGTGCTTTTCCATCCCTGATCTCCCTAGAAAAATCAGAAAGCTGTAGGAAGTGCTGTCATAGGGAACAGGAATCAAGAAGTTCTTGCTTTTGAAACCTGGGAGATCCAGGAGTTTCTAGGATGCCCTATGAATATATATATATATTTAGCCCTGACTGTTGTCAAACTGCAAAGGCAAGCCTAAAAGGAGGGTGCCTAGACTCAGCTGGGATGATTGTGATGGTCTGAGGGTGATCAGCCGTTTTAAAATGTGATAATTGATGGGCTTCTTCATATTTCCAGCTTGAAAGGCAACGTTGCCTGCTTCCAGGACAAGACAATGACAAAGGCATATGTTGCACATGAGAACATTTAGCACCTACAAGAATGGGTTGGAAACTAATCGTAGCTTTGAAGGATGGCACTGAGGATCTAAACTTTCTCATTCCCTTTTATTACATCAAGACTATTTATTAAATTTTCAGTGCAATGTGGGTAGGTGTGCATATGTTGTCAAGGTAGTAATCAAGGACTGAGAAAAAATGATGGGACTATGGCATCATTTGTTAACAAAAACTGAATAATTACAGATCTTGCCATTGAAATGCTGAAACATTTCATGCCCCTAAACTGGAGCACCTGGGGTTAAAGTGAAACTAATGGAGTAATAAAGAGCTAAGCGTGTTGAAGGTATTTACATACCAGAATGATATGCATATACAGCTCAAAAGACGTTAGAACTAATTCCAGAGTGGGAGAGACATACAGGAGAAGTTAGACTCAATTAAGGAGAGTAATACTTGGGTTGGCTGTCTTTCCTAATGAGCTCTACTGTGTTGTAAGCAGCCTTCAAAGACAAGCATTGTTACTTATATATAGGACTTAAAAAGCTTCCATGGTGTGGAGGGATCAATTGGAAATGTACAATAGAGAACAATATCTCAGTAACAAGGAGATGGAACGCATCAGCAGATGACTGTATTCTCACTCTCTGAAATTACAACCTGCCCACAAATTTTGGGAGAGGTCGTTAAATGACTCCTAATAGAGTAGTTGCTTCTGTAGCTAGTCAGTTTGCTCACCTAACCATGATAAAGGCATGCAGAAATTAAATCCTCAGTTACATGTCTTAATTTTTCTCAGCTAGGACACAGCAGCACAGATTTTTGCCTCAGAACTACCGTTGCTACAAGGACTTTAGTGACAATGAGAAGTCTAAAACTTGGCATACTAATCCCCGATATTTAAGTGGGTTTTAAAAAAAAAAGGAATATATCTAACCTACCTCACTTCCTCTTGTTCCCTAATCATAAGATTTATACTGTAATTGGAAACAAATACTTGAAATTCTACATAATGCTTAAACAACTAATTGACCTGACACTCTGGACTTCCCGTGTGCTTTGTCGAGCTATGCTTTTCAATAATTTACCAAAAGAATGGTAATAAACCATAAAATATTAATCAGGCTTTCTACAGAACATAAGTTGGAGGTTTTTATTTCAGTTGCAAGCGTGTTAATTTCTCAGACAATCAGTGTAACTCTGTCAACATGACCAAATCTGGTTTGCGGGTCTGTCGTCTTTCATCTCAAAGAGGCTTCTTGCTGATGTATTATATTACAGAGTTAATTTTGGTCCTGCTCCACTGACATGGAACCTGCTGTGCCTGAATATAAAGTGTGGAGTCTAATATTGTAAATATAAGAACATAACCCCATCCATGACTGGTCAGACCAATAGTCTGTATAGGTCAATATCCTGACTGGATAACATCAATGACTTACAGTGATAAAAAAAAAAAATATTTCTCCTAATTAGAGAACTATGTTAGAGGAGCTGGGAACCTTTTAATGTGTTTTCCTATTAGGAAAAAAAAGTTTTAATTGTGATCCCAAATGAATGTCCTTCTTTAAAACTTGGATGCATGTATATCTCACATTTATAGAGAGCCGGTAGTCAACTTCTGTGGTTTGTAAGAGAGGCTGGATGCTAAGAGCATTTTTGAAGAAATCAGTGAATATTGACTGTTGGAAAAAAGTGCTTTGCAATCCCAACCTCTGAGCAGTCTGGTTTTGCCCAAAAGTATTAAAAATAGATCCTCTTTATGAATTTACTTTTTTCTGTGAATTCCCAAGAACAACTACTGTGAGATGAATGCTTCTATGTGTTTAGTTAAAAGATAATGCTATCAAAAGAAGTCTTCCCCTTATCTTTTGAAATTTTGAGAAGGGCACCAGTTTATTCTCTTTCTCAAGAAAAGTGATCTTATGGGGGCAGGCATCATAACCTCAAAAATTACTACTCCGTTTAGGAGGCTGAATCAACAATCCTTAGTAGGCATCTCCTAGGACTCTTAAAATTGAATGATACTGAAGAATGTTGAAAGTAATTCTGCTTTTATTTAGTTGGTTTATTATCCATGTCTTTTACGCATGTTAACTTTCACCTTTAATTTTTGGATAGTCAGATGCATTGCCCATGTTCTGTTCCCGGCCCATTCTTTCTCAGACTCCAGAGGAGCAGAGCTACAGTAGCAACATTATACTGATTCTGAGCTTAAAATTTATAACCAATGAAATTTTTTTCTCTTTTCACACATGAAGTCTGAAAGCTCAGCTTCTCCATCAGTATGTGTATGGAGACATCAGGAAAAGTGGTGAGAGTTTGAAGTCCCAGTATTCTGTGTATTCTGGAAGGCCAGTATTCAGTAGGGCTGTAGGTAAAATACAGCCCGTTCTAGGCTGTCTAATATTAACTGAAACCATCATGATCTGATAGCTTTCAGTCGCCCTGAAGAGATGAGCAGCTGACTCTGGCTGAAGCTAGATAAGGCAGTAATGAAGCTATGGAGAAGAAATGCTCAGATGGAAACGCTCTTCCCAAATAACAATCACTACTATTGAATGCAAGCCTTAGGGTCCTCTTAGCCTGTACGGCACAATCAATAGCTGTGGAGGTGAAAAATGTTAATTATCATCTGTGTCTGGCAAGGAGATTGTGCTGGATCCTGTTAATATAAAACTGGCCAGTGTGACTGATGTAGCTCTAAGATTCAGACTGAAACTATTGTGTTAATATATAGAAGTAATTCGTCATGGAATAAAAAGGTAAGACTGAAAAGCGCGCAAATCTTTGAATATGCAAAAATTTGCAAGAGGGAGAGGCTGATTAACTGGACTGTATATCCATTAAAATTGGGATAAAAGCTTATTGTGATGGAAGAACCAGGATAGAGGAAGATTAGTGATGGAAGATTAGTGATGGAGCTTCTGAAGGATCAGTTCTGGGACCAATCCAATTTGTGGTTTCCCTTATGATATTGACACAAACCCAAAATTATGCTGATGAAATTACTGGTGGCCCAAAGTAGGGAGATACCATCAGATGACAAACTGGGATATGGTACAGAAAGAACCAAATAACCCTAAGGATCTTAGTCTGAGGAACAGGTTGATTCTTAATGTTTCAAAGTATTAAGATAATGTATGGAATTAATAACGAGAAATTTTGGGACATGCTCAGAGCTCATGAGTTGGAAATGACAAAGGGGGAGAAAGAGGCAGGGTATCTGTGAGCTGTCAGTGTAAAAAAAGCAGGTGCAATCTTAGGACTTGTAACAAGCAAGTGGAAGAAGAAATAAAGTGCTACCAGCAAGGTACAAGGCATGACTGCATAGACTTCCCAGTAAGCATGTTCAGGAGAGTAGAATTAAAGCAGAACAGATGATGATGGGGATGGAGAGTTTACAATACAAAGGGGATTAACAGAGTTTGTCTGGTTTAGTCTTGCTAAACCAAGGGTGAGAGGGCAGAGGTTCTGGAAACACACAGTGGAGTCTGGAGAAGGCAGACGTGAGAGCAGAAGTCTTCCAGCTAAAGGGCAGTGTTGGCTTTAGAGCAGATAATACAAACTCACTAAGGAAAACTGAACTTCTTTCTGATTTCCAGACTTGCGATAGTGAGAGGAGTGACATTCTGGTACAGCTTTTCAAAAGAACTTGTGTGACAAAACCCACAAATGGTTTTACAATGGACTGTGATCAGTTTAGTAAAAGGCTATATCATATGGTTCTTGCTATAACAGGTATAATTAACTGCCTTTTTACCTCTCGCCTAACATTAAATAGTCAAACGAGCGTTTCCAGCAGCAGTGGTTTTCCAGAGGTTTTTGTCTTGGGATAGGACTCTCCTGTAGACCCCTCGATGTCTGATAAGAGGCTGCTTGCTGCCTATCCCCCAGTAGGGGCATTCCCGCATTTTCCGACCTGGCTGCCTAGTTTCACACACTGGTAAGAAACCTATACACTCTGATGAATTTGGTTGAAACTGGCTAACAGGTTTTTGGAAGAGATGTGTAACAATATGAAGACATTGACTCATTTCCTTCAAAAAAAAAAAAAAAAAAGGCCAAAAAACCAAAGCTGTTCAGGGAATAGACTTATGTTAGGGTTGATTCAGCTGGAAGGCTTAAGCATCACCAGACCCAATTTGCTTTCCAGTAGAATAAACACCTCACTGCTCTGACAAACTCTCTGGTAATGGGAAATTGTGTAAGCAGCCTACTGCTCCCCACTGGAGTCCTTGTTCTGTCAACCTGGTTTGCTCTTCAGATGCACAGAAGTAAACTATTCCATAATAAAGCTGAGTATCTTACTTTCTTGACAGAGCAGTGGTACTGGTTGTCCTCTAGCTCGCACTTTATCTTCAGGGCTAAGAAACACAAAAGCCAGGAAATACAAGGTGGAAGGAGAAGGAATTAAGTTAATATACTTGACTCGAGTTACTATTTTCATGCAAAGTTACATTCATTTCATGAATGAATGTGCCCAGAAGCTGGTTGCATTTTCATCCCAAATGAAAAAGAACTCCTTAAAAAAAAGATTTTTGAGTTTGTCTTCTGTTAGTCCCCTTTAATTTACAAATGACTGGTTGCAATTTATGTTCATGTGGTGCAAGCCTAAATTCCAGAAAGGGGCTGGATGTCATTTTTTTCCTGCTTTTAAATGAAGACTATTATTTTTCGAATCTCCTGGACTTTACACCAGGGAAAGCAGATGGAAAAAAAATTACTTCAAAGGCACTGACATCCAGAACAGACACTGAAATGTTGAATCCTGAAGACATTTGCATTTGTGCCTTTTCAGTTTGCTGCCCAACCTGTCTTATTGCCTCCTTATTCCTGTGGTGAATGCTCTCAACCATAAACTTCTAAATGTATGACTGTTATGTGGGAGAGAGAGTATAGAAGGAAAGAGTGGTTAAAGGAAGCGTTTGAAGGGACCTAAATTTATTCTTTTGTTGGTGTAACTGTGGAATGTAGTAATGGTAGATGAATGTCAAATTATAAGCAGAAGAATGTTGGTGGAAAAACAGATGGGTTTGGTAGGAATGGTTGTGATTATAGACTGTATGTTCCTGGCTTGGAGATTACCAGACATGCTGAAGTCTTTTTTGGTCAGGTCTTTGTGACCTGGGAGGGCAGCTGATCACCTGTATCCTGCGTAGGCAATGACATTGTGCATGTAGTGCATGGAAATGCCCTATGCGTGACAAATTTCGGTGCTGATTGTGAGTTAAAGCCAAAGAAGTATTTCTGCTCACACAGCAAAGCTCCTGTGAGGATGGAGATAATATGCATGTTTTGGACTGCAGTTTCAAAGCCTCTATCTATAAGACCTGTTCCTGCTTCCACTATAGTTGTGGTAAAACCTCCACTGCTGTAGGAGCAAGGAATAATAGCTTCTTTTTGAGGATGAGAATTATCAGTAAAGTTGTACTCAAACCAATATAACCAGATATTATTAATGTTTAATTCTGCATGTCCTGTTTACACAGTAGTCTCAACAATTTTGAGATGCAAAGCAACAACAACAAGCCTTTTAATTATCTTTTTCTGTCATTCATTTAGAGTCATGTTGGAGTGCAGCAGCCTAGTTGTGGAAGACTTTCTAAGAGACACTGAAAAATACTTTAGAGACATAACAGAGTACACTGGTTCTAGTTGGTGTCAGAGTTTGATGCTGTCTGAATGCCTCTAGCTAAGGCCTCCTCAAGCTCCTTAACTCTAGGACATTTAAAAACAGCTCCAACTCTTGAATCAGCTTTGTTTCCACATTCCGTCCTTGCATATCACCTCCCTCAGAAATGTGTTTTAATCAAAGCCTCTTCTCAAAAAAAACCCCAACCCAACAACAAACCCCAAATCCAAAAAAAGGTCATTTTTCTTTCAAAGATAATTGCCTACGTGTAGGCTGTAAAATGCCACATTACCATACAAAGACCCTTCAAGAAAACACTGTGTCCTGTTAGAAGCACATTCTGTTAAGGAATTAAGCTGTCTTCTGTATTTAATAACATTTAAACTTAGTCCTGGGAGTCTGAAAATGCTGTAGCAGTGCCCAAGTTATAAGTCCTGTCCTGAGATGGAAACAGAACACCCTTGTCAGGATTATTTTGTTCCTGCTTTGCAGCTGAGAAGCCTGAGATATGGTGATGTTAAAATGGCTTGGTCAAAGTGCTGTGACAGAGCTGGGCAGAGAGTTTTGGGATGCTGCCTGCAAATTCTGTGGTTTTATTGAAAAGACATTCCTTCCTGCTGATTTCTCAGCATTCCTCTGTCTTTCTAGAAGGACTCTGCATGGAAATAAACTATTCTTTTCAAGTTCATTCATTCATGCCACTGGGCACTACCCACTGCCAGAACCTTCCTGGTCACATAATTATCCCGGCAACTGCCAACAGTGTGTTGCAGAGGATTATGCAGCAGGAGCAGATGAACTGCTAAACAGAGCCTATTTTTCTATAGATGGTATCAGAAAGGAAGAAGGACAAGTAGTAAAACAGGGGAATATCACAGAAAGAAGCATTGCTGCTCCTGAGCTCAAATGTCTTTCGCTGATTTTGAGTTGATGGCTGCAATGCTGTAGATGCAGCTCAGAATTGAAATTAACTCTCCAGTCCTGTAAATGAACATTAATTAGAGCTCCTTTGCAATAAAATGGGATCTCCTCATCCATTTTAAAACTGGATGAGTCAAACCCCAGAATAAGGAATGAAGAAAATAATCCCTCCTTTGGCAGGCGTATAGGCAGGATGTTAATTAATAGGGCTTGTAATTTTTATGATTCTTTGACAGTGTCCTTCAAAATCCTGCAGGATTAATCAGTAAAAGGCCTGTAGTCTTATTGCTTGGGAGTATTACAGAATACTTTTACCGGGTATGCAGTAGCCAGGAGGAAATGTCCAGATGTGAATACTTCATCAGCAAGATGTGAATACTGCACTTTGGTTTTTATTCTGCCTCTGGGTTTTCAACCTGACGTCAATATTTTTTTAAGGCGGAAACTAACACTAAGCAACTTACCTTCATATTTTGAGAAGCCTGCTGCACGGAAATCTCACTACTTTTAAGGCAGAAGCCCTTCACACAGATTTAAACAGTAGGTACCTAGGTTTTGTTATTATCGGCACACATAATTTTTTCCCCACAGTCGACTCAGATTAATGATGACATTACTCAAATAATTACCATTTGGCCAGATCTAGGGTTGGAGAAATAGCCTGCTACCCTGGCTCAGACAACTCAAGGGCATTAGGGGCTTCCCCTCTCTTTGAATGAATAAACAACCTGCCCAGGATTATGGCACCCTGTGTGCTGTGTGAGGTCCCCTTTAATAAACTGCTAAGGGTTTGTATATACTTTTCAACAGATAGATGTAGAGATCCCCACTTCATAACAACAAGTGTGCTAACCCTGGAACTGGAAGCGGTATAGGTTTGTCCCCTGCCTAATAAAACCTGATACGGAAAAAAAAGAACTGCCAGGCTCCCCAGTTCCAGAAAGACCCCTCTATAAGCATATGAGGATATCTTAATTTTCTAGATGTACCAGAGCTCTGTCACAAGTGGTGTGGAGTGACCCAGGAGGAGCTGTGGAAGGAAGATAGAAATTTCTCAAATCATTGGTGCGCCTGTGTGTGACAGAGGGGAGGAAGTGAAGTCTCTTTGTCCCTTAGGTGTAGCCCAGCCAGGATATATCTACATTGCACTCAAACTAGTGACATGTTCAGAGATCAATCCTAGCTAGGTTTAAACTGCCTCATTTTGCCATTGGTCCAGAGCAGCACAGAGCCTAGCGTAAGCTCATTTTCTTCATCTCCTTAGTGGGGTTTTACTCCCATTCTGACCTCCATTCTGTGAGATCAATATTGCGTGCTGTACTCAGGTAGCTAATTTTAAACCTGGACATAAGTCTGTGCTATACAGCAGTCAGTGGGATGACTGTATACTCAGCGTGGCAAGAATACCTTCCTGTTGTCACTCGTTGCGCTCAGTTCTCTCCATGAGAACAGAATCTGCCACAAAGAGGCGGCAACCTGAGCTCGTTGTGGTTCATTAGGAACGATGAGCTATGCCATGCCCACATCCCGCCTGATGTGTTGCTGCTGTATTCTTCTTGTTTCCTGTCTTACTTCCTCGCCACTGCTTCCTGCCTATTTTCTGTACCTAGTGTGGCGCACAGCTGAAAACTCTGGTGCGCAGGGTCAGTAGTGTAAGATGCCCAGCACAGCGTGGGGCATGATGAGATACTGCGCTTGAGCTAAGCTCTTCTTATGGTAAGAAGCTCTTCTTCTGATCCCTGTTTGTTTGATCTCAGCGGTGTGGAGGTTGATCCAGCTAAGAAATCTTTCCACTGGGAAATACTGTATTTCAGAAGTGAATTACACCTGAAAATGAAGGGTCAGATTTTCAGTACCCAACAAGATCCCTTTGAACAAGAGTAGTGACAGGGAAGCACTCTCCACACCAGCCTCACAGCCAGCGGTGGCTTCTGTGCCATCATTGCTTAAATAAGCACAATAGGCTTAATTTCTGGTTGCTGCCTTTGGCTTGAGGAATATATTGAAGATAGTGGTGGGGGGAGCTAGGACACAATGTGGTCTAGCAGTGCCAGGTCAGAAGAATTGTTTGAAAGGAATCTATGAACAGAGTGCCCTGAAGCTTTTCAAACAGGAGCCGACCCCTGCTCACTTCAGGGTTAAAAGCTAGAAAGGAGATTATCTGCCTTTGATTCCCCTGCCAAAGTGAAAGCTCATGCACTCAGCCAGAGCCTTTAATTTCAGAACCAGATCCTATTTTGTGCAGAACAGCACCTGCAAAGTCAATAGTTTGGCTAAAATGGCAGAGACTGTCATATATATGTATAGCCTGTATTTGGCTATAAATGTATCATCAACTGCAGCCAGGTTGTTTCCTAAATGGTATTTCCTATTATGGGATTGTAAGGGCCCAGTGTGTGGAAGTGATTGTTTAAAACCTGATTCTGATAGGGGACAGCTCACTGTTTTACATGCTTTAAAAACATCAGGTTGAATGAAAACTGGCACCTGCTACCAGTGAAACAAACCTACAAACCTCTTCTTCAGGTCTCTTTCGCTCTAATAGAAGGCAGTGTATTCCTTTGTGTACAGCACTTCTGCAGTGAGATAATTTCTACCTATTTTCCTTTCTTTGGGTCTGGACTGAAAGCTTTGATGAAGGTATCTGCCTAAGTTATACTAAAAGAGAGGGAAAATCCCTCAAAGGTGATGATAAAGGTGAAGGAGAAAGAATAAATCTTTTCTCATAAAGGATTGCACTTATTCTCAAAAACGTTTTGCTAGTGTCTTCCACAAACTAGACTCAGCAATGAACGGGAACAGTAGCATGCTGAAGACAACTGTACTTTCAGAGACAGCATTATCTGTTACATTGCTGACAGGGAGCTGCAAAAGAGTTTGAATTTTTGTTAGAGTAGATGGTGGAGATAGTTTTGCCTTGACAGATATACAGTTTAAATGAACATGGAAATCTTGGACTCACTTTACAGGTGGAGATCATTCAGACTTACATGAAGATGAATGCAAATATAGTATGATAGTACCAGCCGTCTGAAGATGTCAGTGGTGTAAGTGACTCTTTGAGAACTTGCATTTTCTCTACCTTTGCACAGACTGGTGGACAGCATATGCACTAATATTATACTTTGCAAGAATTAGTGCTTTCAAAAAATTAAAGCAGATGGCAACATCCACTGTGTTTATGAAGTGCAGTTAGCGAAGACTACAGCTCCCAGTATGTGATATCGCATACACATTCAAGTGAAGGATCATAGAATCATAGAATTTTCAGGGTTGGAAGGGACCTTAAAGATCATCTAGTTCCAACCCCCTGCCCTGGGCAGGGGCACCTCCCACTAGATCAGGTTGCTCAAAGCCCCATCCAGCCTGGCCTTAAAAACTTCCAGGGATGGGGCTTCCATCGTCTCCCTGGGCAACCTGTTCCTTTATAACAGAGCAGGAGCAGCTACACAACACCACACATTAAGTACAGAAGCACTTTTTGAATAACCCCAATGGAAACTTACAAGGTGGTTTTGAAACTGCCATCTGAGAACTAAACACTCTTTGTGCCAATAGCCTGACGTATCGGTAAAGCAGAATTCCCCTCTGTCCTGTCCTGTCCTATCCCCTAGCTGTTCTGACAGCTCAGCAGTTAAGGCCCATATCTGAATAGGGTTTATATAACATAAGCTAGAAATAAAAAAAAAAAAATTTTGCTAGAAACAACAAAATGAACCTAGGACTCCAACAGGAAGTCGAAAAGAAACACCTGATGGAGAAAGACGTTTCCAGCCAAACAGATTTGCTAAGAGTTTCTTTTTGCAGGCTGCTCTCATTGAGGGGAAAAAAGCAAACAGCTGAACATTTTTCAAGCAATAAAATGGATTTAGAAAGTTATTTTCAGTCCCTGGATTTGTCTGTCAAACTGGATGGTACCTGCACCATGGAGAAGAGCAAAAAGGGAGGGCACCATTCCTCACAGAAGGTGTAGACTGACTGAGAGCTCTGCTTCCAGGGGAGAATGTGGGCATGAGGCGTGTACTCATTTAGGGAGTTGTGGTTTGATATTTTGCTGAGACAAAGCAAAATACTCTGCTTCAGCTTCATCTTTTTAACGTGAGATTTCACTGTGGGAACACTAAAACTTTCAGTATTTTCATCTTTAAGGAACAAAAGCCAGGGATATTCTTAGTCTGGCAATTCTGAAAGGCCAAGTTCTCCATGAAAAAAACCCAACCAAACCCCAGTATGTTTTTAGAAAACTATCCAAAGAGGAAACAATTTTCTGTCCAGCCTTTATTCCAGTAGGAGAGTGTTATTTTAGCTTATGTTCTAATGAGTGAGAGATGAGCTAAAGGTCTTTCAACCATCAGAAAATGTTTCTTCAACTTGGAGAAAAGCACTACAGGGAAACCTTTAGAACTAATAGGCAGGTCTTAGAAAAAAGTCTGGCAGCTTTGCACTCCATTGGCCCCCCTACAAAAAAAAAAACAAAACCAAACCAAAACCACACAAAAAACACCACAACAAAAAAAAAAAGTAAAAGGAGAAAGGAGGTCTGTAATCAGATTTCGTCTGCATGGGATGAAATCTTGTACACACTGATGGAGCGCCAGCACAGTAACCCAAACCCAGTGGGGCTATTTTCCTCTGAACAAAGCTTCTTTCAGAGTGTTATTATTTCTGTTTGAGAATGTTGTGCTCTGGCAATGAAATCTTCATGTGTTTTATGTGTTCTGCTGTTTGTCAGTGAAAGTGCTTTATCACACATTTGTCACCTGGCAGGACTCGGGCCCAGCTCTCCTCTAAGTGGCTAATGCTATCACCTTTCAGTCATCTGCGACCGACAAACTCACAATCCCGTATTACTGTCAGCATTGTGGGTATGCTGAACTATTAAAAGCTCTTTCTTGTTCCATCAAAGGAAGAATTAACCTTTTGATCTACTTTGCAGTATTCTGAACCCTGGGTTGTTTGTTTCATGTTAATGAAATCCAATCTTTGTGCACCAGCAGAGGCTTCTTAAGTCTTACAATTCTTCAGCAGAGGCTGGGAAGGGAAACCTGATCTCACTAATATGGTCTGGAGCCTTGCTGTCAAGGTCATTCAGCTTTTCTTGAACATAAAGAAACTGCAGGAAAAAGAATAAAAACTGTTTCCTGTTTTACTTCTGACCTTTTATTTGATAGAAGGATTTTTTTCCTCACCATCTCTAATATTAGGTCTATAGCAGTCTTGCAAACAGCCTCTCACCAAACAGTTGTCTTGAAGCAGTCCTGTGAAGAAGTCTTGTATTCTTAACTCTGCACTGGAGAATAGCTGGGAGGTCTGTGCTGAATTAATTATATTAGAGATTATTCTAGATATTACTAAGCTGTATATGAATTTAGTTCATCTCTATTTATCAAGAATGTGTGTAGAATAGGATTACTGGTAGCTTTCTTGAAGGATACTGATGGATTGTCTTTAGTCCAAGAGTTGAGGATGACATGGTGGAAGAGTGACAATGACACTAGATTCCTTCACTGATCATTAAAATAGCCGAGATGTTGGCACACTCCAGTTGGTACTGCAAGGTTGTTTTCCAAAACATAGTTTACAGTGTTATGCTATGTAATACGACAGATGAGGTAAGACACTTGTTTGCTGTTTGTAATTTTCCACAGCCATTTTTACTCGTTTGGATCCCTTGTGTGGGAAACATGCAACTTCCATGATGTCAGAGCATGTGGCTCATTGCTTGAAGCAGATCAGTTCTGCGCTTAGGTGGGGAATGCCCTACCCTTGCAGGATGGTGATCTCAAACCCTTTTGATTCCTGCTTTATTTTTGATAGGCCATACAGCAGGCAACTTGCAGTTTATGCCCTCATAAATCCTTGTACTTGTAATAAAACTACTGAAAGGAAGATACGGTTCAGATAATCCCAGAAGAATTTGGAAGCTTTTCTGGACCTCCCTTTGGCTGTCAGATTGGTGCAGACAGGTGGCTTAGTGTGCATGCGCGTGAGAGGGAGAGAGGGACAGAGTTTTTAATATGATTCTAGGTATCACCTAGTTCTAGAGAGGCTGGCAATGCTGAGAGATTAGCTTTCATCCCGGTATATTGGCACTTGCAGTTCAGGCTCTGAGCATAAATACAGAGGCACAGCAGACAATAAAATGCTTTGAATAGCAGCAAGACAAAAATGGGATTGTTTTTGCGTCTACGTGAACAAGCAGCAAGACTCAGTCTCTGCCTTACAATTTAAAATGTAATAAATTGTGCGAAGTTGGGTATGACCGTCATATTAGCCCTTGTGTACAGACGGAAATTGAGGCCACAAAGAGGGAAAGAGGCTTGCTCAAGATGATACAGCAGTTCTTCAGCAGAGGCTGGGAATGGAAACCTGATCTCACAAATATGGTTTGGAGTCTTAATGTCAAGGTCACTTGGCCCTTTCTGAACAGAAAGAAACTGCAGAAAAGAGAACATAAACTATTTCCCGTATAATTTTGAACTGTTTATTGGACAGAACGGCATTTTTTGCCTTACCATTAATAGAGATCCTTCAGCAGTGCTGTGAAATACAAAATACTTCAAGAAATGGAAACTGTCTGAAATTGAAAATATTTTGTTGCCTAGTCCCACACTGTATCACTATTTTTTTCTTCTTTTTGGGTTCTTTCAGTGTGAAAAGAGACATTTAAAAGCTGGTATTGATGCTTAATTTGTAGACTGTAAAAGCAGGAGATATTTGGAAGGTTACATCAATACTGTGCGGGATTGTGTTATTCCCAGTGCAGTTCACACTTGTATAGAAAACTAAACTCCAACTGTGCAGAGGATATCAATTTATTGTTTCACTGATGACAATATTTTGCAGTCATACTAATAGCATGGCATCTAGCCTGCATGGACCAGAGCTGCAGAGCAGAGGTACCTCACCTCTTTGAATTCCTCTTCATGCCTCTGGGAAGCAAATTCACAGGTAGAAAGACTGGACTTTGTACAATGGGCTTCCACTCACCTCTGCTCTCATTCCAACCCAGGTCTGGACTTCTCAAACCCAGAGGCAAACCCAGGTTTGCCTCTTAAAGAAGGCAAGGTCACAGCTGGGAAAGGTTAGTTCTTAAGTGAGAATTTCAACAAAACTTAGCAAAAGTTTACGTCAAATATATTTTCTAATGACAGAAGTTAGAGTCCTCTTTCTCCTGGCATGTGTCTAGCCTTTTAGCCAGGCTGTGTTTGCTTTTTTATTTTCATCTAACATCTCCATTTCTAAAATAATTACAGATTTCTTTACTGACTTGACCTGCACTGGCTGCTTTGAAAGCATACGTACAGCTGCAATTTACACCTGCAAACCTCAGAACAAATGACGATATTGTGTCTCTGAACAGTTTCACCCAGATAATGTAGTCTTCAATTTGAGTAACCAAGGTGCTGAAGGAAGGAAGTTGGTTTTGATCTGCCTCACTATACTAATTTTTCTTTGCATCTCTTTGCATATTAACTGTTTATTGGTCCTCTGTAAATTGCAGTACTTGAATACGATAAAGAAATAGAGAAACTAAGAAAAGAAAGCTTTAGTTGAGAAATTAGAAGAAAACTTTTTCAAAATAAGAAAGTATATGTTTTTAGCCATTTGCAATACAACATTTCTGTTGTAGTTATTATGGCAGGCATTAAGACAACTTTCTACATGGCTGAGAATACATAACTGTATGTTGAGTGTAGATGTCTTCCGTTTTCAAATTATATGAATACTACCACGACTTGGTACGAATATTTAACCTTTTCTATTAGCTTTCTGAGACCTTTATTGTGCAGCTGACTACTTGCTAGTATGGAAGAAGTGAAAAGGCTTTGGAAGAGAAGCATAGAAGATTAGAGAAGGAGGACTATGAAATTCAATTATTTTTCCCTGGGAATGTTCTTATCTTCTTTTTGTTCCACAAGATTATACTATCTGCATCAAAGCTTCTCCATAAGCTTAGTATTTCTGCTGTGTCATCTTTTCTTTGCAAGGTATACCAGCACTTTTGTCCGTTTTGGAGAGTTTGCTTGGCACTATTCTCACAGAATATGTCAAGTCTTACATTACTAGATACTGTACCAATAGTTTTTTCCAGCAATATATAGTGGGAGATGTTGCCTGGGTCCATAGTTTTCAGATTGTTTTGTTTTGGTTTTTTTTTTCCTACAAAGAGCAACAGCAAAAGTAGCTTCCTCATGACTATCTTAAATCTTCTGAATGGACCAGATCCCAATACACATGTCTTTAAGTCCTGCTCAAAATCTGTCTCTAGCAATTTTATATTGCTTTCAAGATGGATTTTCAAAATATTTTTACCATCTCATATTCCCTTATTTTATGAACAAAGGAAAAAAAGACGGTTTTGCTTTTCATATAAACATCTAGGGCAATATTATCTATTTTGTGAGATAACGGTGGAGAAATACATGTTCTGCAAACTAGATAGTACTGAATCCTGTGTGATGGTTAGTTTGGGAGCATGCATTTGTCATCTGTGTGATCTCATCTCAGTCTTCTGCTGTTAGTTCATATTTACAGTCTAGACTAAATAACATACTAGTTTTTATGCAGTTTGTCTTTTAAAACCAGCTATGAATCATATATTCTAGACATAATCTTGATCATGAAAACTTCAGCCTTTGCATTATACTTTCTAATGAAGCTAGTCTAGTTTGTTTCTTGTCTGGAAATATTATAAATAACATAAGCAAACACTATACATTTATATTGAATGTCCCTGTTTCTCCTTCCCTTGCCTTTCCCCTTCCTTCTGGGAAGAAATAATCTATTTGCTATAGTTTCTTTCCATCAAGATATGAAAGTATTTTTACTTTCTTTCTAATTAAGATACTTTTCTGGGATCTGATCTTTTTATTTTTACTCAATAGCTTGTCTCTTCTGTGATCAATTAGTAAATACAGTTTTAATTACCAGGTGACATTTCATGGGTGCCAGAGTTTTGGAGGAAAAGTCTTGTAATTGCTATAATAAGAATTAGTTTGCCATTTTATGATCCAGTCATAATTGCCTCTTAATGCTTCATCCCACAGAGGATCTGATATACATGACCCTAACATATTGTTTGAAATATGACACCACTGGGTTTTTCATCCTACTCCCCCTCCTTTTACGTGTTCTTGGTTACTGTGTTTTATTCTTGGCCACTGGAATCTTTCTGAAAAAAATCTTTTTACTTTTTGGCTTCATTTTTTTGTTTGGACAAGACGGGGGCAAGAAGTTAATTTTAAAGTTTTGGGATTTTATTGCACAGGGTTCTTATGAATGGCTTAATGTTTCATTTCAGTTATTCTTCACTATAAACAGTGAACTGCTGCTTAAATATTTCATTTTGTTATCAATTACATTCAGCAAGTGTTCACTCTTTTTAAAGTGTTTCATGAGCCCAAGAGTAGATACTGTAATATACATCTGCTGAGGGTTTTTTGCTCAGCTATTACTTACAACCTTTTAAGAATGATTTTTGTGCTCATTGTGCTTATTTCACGATTTTATTCAGTATTTTGGAATTTTAATGATAAACGTTTGATAACCAAATCAAACCATGTAGATAATAAGGGTAATTTTTATCTTGTTCTCCCATACAATGACTTTTGTTTAGTTTTTCAGCTTTTTTTGCCTCCAGGAAAAGCCAGAGGATTTTTATAGATACTTTTTATCCTCATTTGAAAATGTCCCCCAAAACAATTTCTCCAAAATATGAAGCACTTAGCATTGATAGCTGACCTGTTAAAGTTGTATTCTTCATACTCTAGGTGTGCTGTTCCATATGGAGAAATCCTCTTTTATATTAAACAAAGACCTTCTTTCTTTTATAAAGCCTTTCAGGTGCTGTTTCACCTGTGTAAGTATTATGTACAATCCTCAATAGCAGCATTTTAGACTCTCCCATTTACATTAAAGAAGGAGGTCTGTAAGACTCTGGATTAAAAAAATCCATATTTGGTTTAAGTTTTAAAACTGGATCTTTGTGACAAGTTGATGAACAGCAAACCTTCTGTCACCAAAGAGTGAAGTGTTGTTACAACCAGGGAGCTTGAACATTTTGCAGCGTTTACCAGCACATCCATTTGTTCAAGAGCCTCCTCTAAAAATGTCATTGTCTTGCTGAGGTCACCTGGTACCTCTTTCATTATGTTACAATCAGGACTTTCTGAAATCTACTTCACACTAGCTCTTGCAGCACAGCAAACCTTCTTGATTTGCTTCTTCACTAGAGTTTATTTCCTAAAATGCTCTAGAGTTGTGAACAACCTTGCTTTTTTAATATCCCATTTTTGTCTTTGTTGTTGGCTGGAGACATTTGTTTGAAATCACTCAAACTCATAACCTCTGTGACTTCTTCCCCACTTACAGAGTCTTTCTTTGCCAAATACGTGAAGTGTCTGGGATTTTCCCAATATCAGTGGTTTTGACATGATCTTCACTCTCTTAATCTCTTCGAATAAGTCTGTATCATTCTTTAGTGATCTTGCATTTTTATGCAAGTGAGGTACTGGGAGGTCCTCAGACAGCACCCTTCCCCCAACCAGCAAAACAGAACGGGGCAAGATCAAGAAAAGCAATACAAAATACTAATATATGCAAGGTTAATATTAAGCCTTACTGTTTACCTGAGAAATTATTGAGCTTTCTTGCATACAGACAGTGAAATAATTTTTGTGAATTTTGTAAATTTTGTGAATTATGACACATTGGTGAAGCTTTATTTAAGTAGAATTTGTGAGCACTGGCAGGAAAAAAAAGTGTTTATGAAAAGGAAGCACTCGAGTTCATTGGCATCTAGTATTTTGGAACAAATATCTGGTTAATCACAATTGACAAAGAGCATCAAAAGTATCCAGAAGGCTGAAATTAAAATATTTAGCATTAATCAGTAATCACTGTAGTGGTAATTAAACATGATTCTGTCTTCAAGTGACAGTTAAAAGGATAGGTGGCAAAAGCCAGCCATAATTTTCTTTGTATTAGCTTCTCTATGCCTCTTTAGGGTAGCTCATATGAATGAAGAATTTGCTTTTGTTAACCACATATGATTTCAAATGAAAAGTGCAAGCTGCTTTGTTATGCAGCTGTGGGCTTGTCAGTCAGTTACTGTCATATTTCTTTGTGAAGTTCAAACATCAAGCACATTAAGCTTTTAGTAAGGACCAAATCTGGGTAATCGGTTGCTCTCTAGATCTGAGTCACAGTGATGCCCTTGTAGTTACATATTTAAAAACTGGGAGTTTCAGAATCCTACCTTATCATGATAGTAGCATTTTTTCCCCTGTTAAATGCAAAGCAGTAGAGACTTAGGTCCCAGCTTCCAGTTAAATTTGGAAAATGGGAACAGCAGTGGGAGATAGCTTTTAAGTATATTACCAAGTAAAATAACTTTAATGCACTCTTCATTTATTTTTCATCACCTTCCTTGTATATGTGAATAATCACGCCGAGGCACAACTATATTTAATCCCTGTTTAAGTCAGCTTCTGTCAACACAAGCTGTAGAGCAAGGCCAAGGCAGTAAAGCCTCACTCCGGAGAGGAAGCGATGTAGCATGAATTACATCAGCTCTCCTCCTTTCAGGGCACAAAAACAAGACCAGTGCTGCAGTGCCGGGGACCTGACTGGGGCCAGGGCTAGGGCAACCACGGAGGACATTCTTCAGTGGGCTTTCAGTTCAAAAGACAGTGTCCTCACCCAGCAGAAAGTCCAGTAACAAAGCAACCTCACGCTCTTGTGAGGGCAAAATCCTGTGGTAAATCCAGTAAACTGGAATAGCAACAGGGTGACTCTGGAGTTGTATTGCTGCTGTTCCTACCACAGCAAAGACTCAAAGTGTCAGGAATTGTCAGTCCATCTAGGTCTTAGTAACATTTTCATCTTCGTATGCTGGAAATATAATCGAGACGTTACAAACTGAAAGTCAGTTAATTCTTGACCCAAATAAGTAAATGATAAATTATATTGGTATGGAAGCAGTGTAATAGATTCTCAATCTGATGTACAGTTCTTAGGAGATATACAAAGAATAACTGACTGTCTTAAATTTGTGGCTTTGTTCTCCATGTTCTCCCACATGCAATAGCATGGAAAACAACTCCCTGGTGAATGAGAAATTAGCAAAAAGAAAATGTCATAGGTCTGAGAAATGTTTGAATTGCTGGTCTAATGCTGCTGCATTTATACAAATCCTGATTGATGTCATTAATTAACATCAGAGTGGAACATTATACAATGCTATTTTAAATGTTGTAAAGTCCCACTCTAGTAGTGCACTAGCTGAGAATAAAACGTCAGGACATCCAGCCATTTTTTTCCACATAGTTCCTGTGGAAAAGGCCCCATCAGCTCTGCTTGTGACTCTTTCTAGTTTCCTCTTCTCATAATGAGGACAATGTTTTCCCTAGACCACCATGAGTTGACAAAAATGATACTTAGTGTATTAACATAGTTTTGAGGACGCAGAATGGTAAATGTTATTATGCTGATATTACTTTGCACCATCTTACTTTTTTATTTTTCAGATTGGTGAGTTTGTCTATTGCAAGACCCTCCCAAAATGGTTAAAAGCAAGAATGCCTCTGTGCTCTTATGCAATTTTGCCATTGTTTCTGTAAAGGTCAGTACATTAAATAGAAGCTGCAGTGATCTTTATGAAGGCAAGAGAACCTGCCTAAAAATGATAAAAGAGTAGCCATATGCACAGCCTTTGGTAGCTCTGTCATCCTTGACCTCTTGGGATTACTTCAGTATGCTTTGTCTTGGAGTGAGGCATTGTTTAGACCATAAACTAGTTTTGTCAGTGTAGTTACTCAAAATGTAGAAAAATTCAGAGAGTCATACCCCAGCTGAAGAAACAGGGCTACTGAGAAATCTTCACAGCGATACACTTCTCTGTAAGGGACGAGGATGTCAGTTCTACTCAGCTGCTGCTAAGGCTGCTGAGGTTGTGGTTGTCTTCCCTGAAAATAGCCCATGGCTTAAAACCACTGAGATCCCCTACTCCTTGCTCCAGATAGACCAGTAGTTCACAGGACTTGGTATCTCTGGTCTGCCCTGTGAGACTGCTGTAAAACCTAGGACTCTGACAGATGGTTTCAGGCTTTTCAGGCTATGCCAAGCTTTGGCACAGCTTGATGCTTCCATACCTTTGAATCTGGGAGAACTGAGGCCGCTTGAAGACCTCCAGGAGTCCAGACATTGATTGGTGCACATCTGTAAAGCCTAAAATGTTTGCAAGCAACTATTTGGTGACATTGTTCTGTAAGGAAAATCCTGCCCTGCTCAAGGGACAGTCAGTTAGACTGCCACTGTTAGGAGCTTGAGTTGTTCCATGCTGGAGACAGTGCTTAGAGCTCAGGTATGTATGGAGCTTGTTTGCTTTCCTGATGTCCCACATTGACCAGGTATTAAGGTTGAGGAAGATCCAAGTAGGCAGGAGAAGTCTCCTGAATCCCATCCTGTCTGACATATGTCCTGATACTCAGACTCTTGTTTACCATTTGGTCAGTTTGTGTGCACTTTTTAGGGAAGATATGAAGACTGCATCTCTATTCCAGCTGCAAGGGATACCAAATTTGGAAATCTTCTTCCAAAGAGAACATTAATATTGTTAGACTTCTGAAATTCCAGGATATTGTTTACCATCTCAGAGGGGTAACTACTTCATGCCTCAGTTTACCTCCAGTACAGGTCATCTACCTCTAAGATGGGTGCTAAAGGGAGCATGGAAGCATACTTCAAATGTTATAGAGCAGAGCTGCTACAGAACCAAGGGCTGGGGAGCTTCACCGTCTTCAGAGAAGTGTCTATAATAGATGCTCCCCAGTGCCTGGATTTGGACTTGGCATGAGACAAAAGTTGCTACTGGTGATTTGCCTTTAAGAGGCAAAAATGCTGTTGAGCTTCCAGTAACATGCCTAAATTCTAAGTTTGGAATAGCTGATTTTAATACAACTAGAAAGCTGAATGGGTATTTCTCCACTTCCATCCAGCATCTGACACTTTACATAAGGATCTGTGAAGTAAAATACCCGCGAAGTCTATAGAAGTATAGAACTGGCCAGAAGGTGTAGTTAAAAGAGCTTGGCTGAAAAATTTTTCAGAAGAACATTTTTTTGTGAACTTAACAAATTTCAGTAAAAACTCCTCAGGAAAACTGAACAAAATGAAAACTAGATTTGCATAAGTTCATTTCAGAATTTTGACATTTCACTTAGCATAGGATGTTTTTACTTTAATACTTTTGTTTTTTCCTAAACTTTAACTACTAGTGAACACTTTATGTTTCTACTGCCATGTGCCATCATCTGATATTTCATTATTCATATATTTCAAAAGTAATGAATTGAGGCTGATACTTCGTAATGGTTGAAATATTTTATCTGCTTTCTAGATCAGAGCATCTTCTGTTTGCATCATAATGAAAGTGGTAATAAAAATAGACAGAACTTTAATCTAGAAAAAGTACTTGTTCCAACGAGTAAGAACTTACTGTTCTTACAGGTTTTTAAAATGAAGGAGTAGCCGCGTTTCTTCAGGAAATTTTCCTGACTTTCTTTAGAATTAAACTGTAAAATAAATATATTTTTCTAGCACAGCATAATGTCAATGAGGCAAAGGCTGAGAAGAATTTTGCACCAGAACAAATGCTGCATTTGCAGCTCATCTCAGCATTTCTGCAGGAGGCTGATAGCAGGGAGATGAAATGCCAGTGTCTTTGCCTGATCAGATGCATGTGACCAAAGTCCGGGCATCCAGCGCTTTGACAACCTGCCTGCTGTTGTAAGAGACCGAGTGTGCTACCCTTCTGACTTGAACTGTACTACACAGCTCCCCTCAGCCCCACAGATGGGTTGTGGATGTGTGTGGGTTGTTTCTGTTGATGAATGCGCACAACCTGGCTGACCACTGCATTAGGTAAAAAAGGCTTCCTTCTAAGGCTGCTACAGAGTGCTGGAGGCTGAGCAGCTTGCCCCGTACTACTGGATTTTGAACACAGCCTGCCACAATACTGGAAAGAGAGCAAGAGGGCTGAATGGGGTAGGAAGGAGAAAGGGAGGATGGATTTCTGAACTGCCCTGAATTTGGGTAAGAGGCAAATGTTAATGCTGTTTTGATGAAGGAGGAAGTACTTCTTGAAGCATCAGCTGGCTAAAATGCAAAGCAAGTCTCTTGTGTGATTCTGGGAAAGAGAATAATATTGCTGAGGAGAAACTTAGCCTTAAAGAGGTTCATGTCTTCTGACAATGGTGACTATCACAGAATGGTTAGGAGACCTTGTGTGGAGCTGAATATGAGACCCAGCTATGCAGAAGAATCACAGAAAGTGCTGATAGAAAAGATATGCATAAGACTAAAAGTAAACACTGCTTTTTTTCTGACCCATTTTTGCTATCTACTGGGAGTGACTCCCTATCCCTGTCAGAAAGTATTTCAGTATGTTCTCAACTGCTTCATTTTCTTCCAGCAGGTTAGATTACTTGAGGACATGTATTTGTCTTGGTATATGTTTATGCAATTCATTTTCTAGTGGTTAGAAACTAGAAGTAGTATCAAGATCACATTTGTTAACCAAGGAAAGAAGATGGCAAGGTTTATACACATAGCTTTCACCTGAAGAATTATCTCATGCAGATCAATGTAGAAGAACAGTAATGGCAAAGTCTGAAGAGAAACTTGTACCATTGCTGTCACAGGTCTGTGGTTATGTGGAAGACTTCAGCCTCAGCAACCACCAACTGTCACCACCATCCTCTCCACCATTACACAATACATCTTTTCTTTTATTCAGACCAGCGTGAGCAAGGTGGTTTTTTGCAGAATTGCATGTACTATTTGTAGGTAAAGGACTTCTACAGTTTAATCTATTTATAGATAATATAGTTAATGTCAACTTGAAAACAAGGAGAAAAGCAATATAGACAGTAGCAGGTGTGACAACATATTATATCTAGATCTAGCAATCACATTCTCTTCTAATGTGCTGTTTATTAAATGTCATGGTTGCACACAATTACTCAGTTTTCTTGCTACTGGCCTGTGCAGTTGCCTATTCCCTGTTTAATTTTGCAGACTTGTTAATAGTTACTTGCAACTTTCTTCAGGGAGCTTAACCCACTTTATACAAATGTCCATAGTCTTGGCTGTATTTAGTTGGGGTTTTTATATTGTTCTGCCTCCACTTCCTGCACAGCTGTGCGTGCTTCTTGCAGACGAAAGATCTCCACAGTCCTATCTATTTATTGATTACAAGACTCACACTGCCCGGGAACAGGAAGAAAAACAGCAGGGTCAGTGGCAGGTGGAACACTTTCGCCCAATTACAGTTGAAAAGTCTTTGCCATTAGTCCAGTTATACCCGTCACATCTCTCTTTCTCTTAGGGCATTCTGGACTGACCTGCCAGTATACCTTCCTTGGAAAGTTACCCCATCCAAGGCTGTGCACTGAGCAGGATTATCAAGACTGCACACCCAACACTGTGTGTTTCTCTGAGCTACCTAACCGGTGGTAAAGACTGTTTTTTCCTACGTCAACCATCTGACTCCTAAATGTATGAAATCCAGAGCTGCAGATTCATTACTAGAACTGACCGTGAGACCCACCAGGGAAAAAAAAGTGGTTATTTCAGCAAACGGATCTCTTTCAGATGGCCCTTTCTGAGCAAGGGACTGCATGCTTGGTCACCATTTCTGTTTTGTCATAGACCAGAAACTTGCTATGAAACCCTTGTCTCAAAGCTCATCTATGTATAACACTATACATATAAATAGTATAGGGAAAATGTTTATATCTGGAAGAATGATCGTATCTTATAGATACCTGAAATGTGAGATGATAATGGTAGGCATTAGATGGTACTAGTAAAGATAAGCTTAGAGTTACATAAAACTCACAGTTAAGGGTTGAATATTTTTTCTGTATTTTCCATTTTGTGCTTACATCCTAAAACAGATAAAGAGGGCCATTTCTTCTTGTAATAGAAGTATTTCTTTCTAAACTACAACATGTGACATGACAAGACGACATTTTAGACTTGGTCTATGTCAGAAAGATACTGAAAGAACAGTTAAGACAATAGCAAGGAGAGATCGTGTTAAAAGCAGCTAACTTCTTTCTGATAAATAACAAGGAGAGGAGCTCCTGCCAGCTTGTCACTACAAGAAACAAACCCTATGATCTTAAACAGTTTTCTGCATCTGTGTTTCAGCAGTGGCTGACAGAGAAGCAAATCTGTTTTTTATCATCCTCGTGCAGGCTGCTGTAACGTCATTGTGGGTAACCTCTGATTGTGTCAAGGACAGGACACTCCAGTAACTTCAGGACAGAGAAACGTGACAGAGAAAGTTGAGCAACAGAATACTGCAAACAGGGATAGGGAGGACAAATTAGCTGAAGAAAGCTTTTAGAAGAAAAGTAACTCTTTTTCATTTTGTGTTATCTTTTGCATGTTCAAAAAGTTTGGTTTTTAGTGAAGCTGTGTCCAAACATAGAAGGATTATTCTCTCCTCTATGCTGTTTCCAAGAAAAGACCCATAGACATTTTCTGGCCTATGTATGCCTTAAAATAATTGGCATTGCCTCTTGGAGGATAGAAGCCTGCTCCCCATTTACAGATGGTGAACTGGAAGTGCAGCAAATTATAGGCTGTCATTTTTGAAACTTCTCAAATAGTCGTTCACTAAACATCAATGATGAATGTTGCAGCTTATTGACCCAGTTTATAGTTGTGTCCGTTCTACACTTTTGCTGATTTGGCCCAGAGTCAGGCAGAGAGTCTCTTCCCCTTTACATGGACTTCATTTCAGAAGACTCAAGTCATGGCAGAAAGATTTTATGTCCATTATCAAATCAGGGATATGTGTGGGAGGATGAGGCACAAATTGTAAAGTGCCAAAACCTTTTAATGATTCAACATGACTAGGAAACCTGTGATCCTGCAAGTAGCAAATATATATGGCAAGCAAAGTTGGCCAAGTCTTAGAAATACAGATACGTTTTATTCAGACTGGGAAAGACACCATTTTCTAATGTTTCCTTAAAGTTGGAATTTCTGTTGAAAAGAGAGTCTGTGAATACCAACACATGGGATTTCTGAAATGAAGTATGATCCCTGGCAGCTGCTGGCTGAAATTGGTATGGTGCTCACTGGGCTCAGTGCTGCCCACCTCCTGAACAGCAGCTGTGACTTTCATGATTGTGTTAATTTTGCTCAGTATCTGCTCCCTTCCCAGGTCTGGATCGCTGGGATGGGTCTGCCCTCTGGGCTGCCCTCTGATTTCAGAGTTTCTAGCCCCCCGAGCCAGCTGGCTCCCTTCCTTGCAGGGGCTGGATGCCTGGCAGTCCCCTGGAATCCTGCCCCATGATTCATCAAAGATGCGGATCCCAGTGCTGATACCAGCGTGCTCTGATGAAGCCATGTCTTGTTGGAGAGCTCACAACCAGCTTTGACTGGTACGATGATTAATCGATACTCCCAGAGACACTGATGCACAGATACATCATTATCTTTAGTTCCCTTGCTGTATAATTAGCAGACATAATTCAATATTTCTCTTGTGAACAAAGCATTTACCAGTTATGCTCCACCTGCCCCTTTGGCAGCGTCCGCAGCACAGAATAGCTAAGTAGGCCTGCCAGCCCCTTCCAGCCTTCCTCCTCAAGCCCTGGCAGACAGTTGCAAGGCAGAAGCGATCTAATGCCCATTACTCAATTTTCTTCACACAGTTCATCCTTATGTCAGTTTATCCTTCCCCCATATCCACATCTCTGTCCTTGGCCGCCCGTGCCTGCTGCCTTCTGTCCCTTCAGTCAGATGGCACTACTGTAGTTCCCACTTCTGCATATGCTCACTTTCCTTCTCATCTCATTATCTCCTTCTTCACTTTTCTGAGCTCTCTCCTGCCTTCAGACCTCTTTTTCTGTATTGCCTATCACTGGAGAGCCACAGCTTCCTCTTCCTCTTCCTTCTTCAGAACCTGCCGGCCACAGTCTTTTCACATCCTATACCTTCCTCTCCTGCTTCTCAATAAATCGCTCTCTTCTTCTGTCTTCCCAGTTCTCTTTCTATTAAACGCTGTCTCAATATATCTTACCTCCTCTTTCACCGTTTGTCCTGAAGCCATGACAAAGTCAGCTTTCTCTTTGTCTTGCCTCATTCATCTTCTTTCCACTCAATAACCACAACTCTTCTTCCTCTGGGATTTGTTCCACCCAATTTGTCTTATTTCTTAAGGCTTATTTGATTCAGCTATGTGTATGTTTATGTGAGCATCTAAATCTAATGACCCATTTTTGAACCCCTTGGTAAGCTGAAACCTCAGTGATAACAGAGTGAAGGTTTTAAAAATACCAACTTCCTGCAGTTTTCGTGAAGACTGATGACTAGGTGAAGAGGAAAAATCTGCACTTGCCTTTACTGCTGGAAAAGCAGCACATGCTCCCTCCAGTGAATGCATAATTATTAATAATTATTAATCCTCAACAGCAGGAAAAACTTCGGTTAGAGTTCACACTTTCCTGGACAACAAAAAATGAAGTCACAAGACACAAATTTGTAAGAAACCAGACATCAGGAATTCTGGTGCTCACAGAACTGCTAATTTTTCACTCTTTGGTGTGATCTAATATTCAGCAATTCATTATTTAACTTTGACGTCTGTCTTTCTTTTTTATTTCAAATATACTTTTATCTTGGTTGACTTCCTGAATCCAAATGTTTCATACAAATTTTTAGTCACTTAGGTTTCTGGTTTGACCTCCGTTTGTGAACCCATTCTTTCTGCCTTTTGACTTCATCTTCTTCAAGGTATCACTCTTCATGTCTCCAAGTTCTCCTTTATACAATGTCTTCTCCCTTAATGTTTCTTCCTTCTCTCTTGTTTTCTGTCTGAGCAGTCTTCTCCTGAATGTCAGTTCTTCAGTTTTGTAGCTTCTGGTGGCTGCCATCATCCCTGAGCGCTCTCCTTATAATCTAGTCCTCTGCAACTGAGAAAAATGACTTTTAAATGCAGAACTAAAAAAAAAAAGAAAGAGGACTCAATCTTTTCTAGAAGGAAAAATATAGTATCTTTCTGAAACTTCATAAAATTAATTCATAGCCACAGTGAAAATTCAGCTGCCCTTTTATCAGCCTTGATAAATTTTCATATAAATGTTCATATTTCTGTCACATACACAAGAAATCTTTCTTTTGTTACAGGTTGAGATGAAAATTTATATCTGAGCCATGTGAAGTTATTCTGCATTAGAGTTCATGCAATGAAAAGGTTGTATGGCTTACAAGTCACACAGATCTTATTTTGCTTATTTTATTCTCAATGACCTTTCATTAGTAGCCAATATTTTAAAGATTAGTGGGCAATGATGTTGGGATCCTCTGAACAGAAGAATATCCACACTTGGCATGGAAATGCTTCTAATAAAAAAAAAATAACAAGAACAGAAATGAAAAGAAAAAAGCAGGATAAATTGTTCTTTCACCCTAGTCTTTCAGCCAAATTGTTTCAGAAATACCAAGAATGAATTAAAGTCAGCATTTCAGAGGTAAGATCCTAAATCCCATACTTGCAGAGAGAATTTCTTACATCCCTAAATAAAAATGCAACTGATGCAACAAATCAAGGATAGAAGTCTTTTATAATTGAGTGACAGATAACGAGAGGCAGCAGAGAAGAAAAGTGCTCTCTAGTGGGATGGATTATGAGGGATGCTCCTCATTTTCAACCCAGGAGCATATAGATTCATCTCTCCAGCAGAGTTTCCAATCACCGTATTTCATAAATCCCAGAGACCACACACAACTGCCTGCATAGGAGTGAAATTAAGATCCTAGACTAAGTGAGAATTTGATTTTGCCCTGAACCGTTTCTGCAGAAAATTTGGTCAGTAATTTTCAGCCTGTGAATTATTACAGGTATAGCACTACAACAGCCGGCTTTGTCTCCACAACCAGTAACAGCTCCTGAGTGACAGTAGGTACACCTCCCAGTTTCAGACCTAAATCGACCAAAAAGAAATCAAGCAAATAGGAGTAAGGAAATTGCAGCCTACTATCAGATCAGATCATGACTCTTACACTAATATGGGATAAATGTGCATATCATAATTGACAGGCAACAACTTCAGTTCTGACCAATAGGCGGAGAGTTTTGAAATCTTATTTTTGTCACCGGGATTTTAGTCTTTACATCATGCCTAGTCTAGAACAAGAAAGCTTCTCAAAAAATGTTATTTAACATATGTGTCAAAACCTATGCTTTAAATTTGTAATAGCTGGCTGCCTTGTCGTATACTACTGTTTATGTAATTTCCGCCAAACTTTAGTATTTTGGTTCAATAGTTATTTGCTGCTTCTTACGCATTGCTTGTAGGGAACTATGAAATTCTCAGTCTATGATAAAATAGCTTATGGAAGGGGCTTGCAGTTGAGGCTAATAGTAATGTTTATATAATTCCAGTGAAGTCTAGAGAGCTACCCATATTGTCAATCAGAATCTCCCAACTATGAACATCTCACGTGAAATCCACCAGACATTGCAGACAGCCTGAATCAACTACTGTGAGAAAAGTGTAATTTTCTTCATATCATCTCAATACCATCAGTTTTGTGTATTCTTTCCTCCAGACCATTTTAGTGAAAACACTTCAGAAGCACACTTGCCCTATTACCTTAAATTCCTAGGTCTCCCCAAAACCTCTATTGGCTCTGGATTAAATACCAAACCTTCCCTCACTTGACTTATTTTTCTTTTCTTCAGTTGTCTGTTAATTCCAATTTGCTTTTTAAATATGTGGGATTTTATTCAATATAAGATCTACAGGAAATCAAGTGAAATGCGACCACTTAGGTGGAATATTTTCCCCTAGATCTTCAGTAGTAGAAAATAAAAGCAGTGTAAAACTCTGCCATTATCTCATTAAAATCTGTTTCAGCTTTCATCTTATAACCTCACTAAATTAGCATTAGAGAAACAGAACTTTATGTTAAGTTCACTGCAGAGTTTTGCCAGCAGGACTAGTTGCATTTTAGTGGTCCCTCATTGCCTGTTTGCACAAAATTATAGCAAAACCCTGAACAGTAAATTAAAATGGAACACAACCTTTTTATGTTGAACTTAGAGTAGTTGAAAGCTTAAGCTCCTGTAGAACTCCATTATTATTGCATAAAGCATGTTTTCCAGGTTTAAAATTGTGAATGATTGATTAATTAAAAACACTTGCCATAATTAACGTGCATGCCAGAGGAAGCCAGAAATTATTTATGCAAAATTGCTTATGGTTTATTTTAGTACACATACAAGAAAACTTGATATACTGACTTTCTTCCAGGACTTCCAGCTCCACAAACTAACGCTGTCTGGGTGTCTGATTTGAAATTATTCCCTGCAGTAGGTTTTTCTCTTAAAGGCAGCTCTGTCTCTTCAAGTAGAGTTCTGCCTTGTGTGTATTTAGTCTCTCCTATGTGTCACCCAGAAGTTTGTGACCATGTTCTCCTCTTGCTTACTTCCTCTATCTTTTTTGGCAATGAGCCCTTCTTTGTCTTCTTCACGTGTATTAATAAAATACATTCAGAAACTGTAGGAAACATAATCTCTGTCTAATAACTATTGCTACAAACTGCAGCGTATCCCAGTTGTCGAAAGATGTTGCAAAACGTGGTGAGTTCAACGGCACTTAACAGTATTTAAGCCACAGTGTTTTGCCCTCATCTCTTTGCATGCAACGTAATTCTTTCACAACAAGGGCCACAATCCTACAAAGGGCCATAATAAAATGAAGTGTCTATATGTAATTTAGGACTACAAACTGCAAAAAGGATATATTAAAAAATCAGTTTTACACACTGCATCCCTGTCAGCTCCCGTTTTACCTGACAGTCCAAGCAAGAAGAACAAGGGTTACCCAAGACCATTTAAATAGTAAAGATACAGTGCTGGTTTGCACAGAGTCTTTTAACAAAATCTGCTCTGTAAAACTGATTTTATTTGACAGCTAACCCGCAAATGGACTCTGACTGGAAGGTAAAATGACTGAAATGGTTTTAATTTTTTTATAATTATAAATAAGATTATGGCCCTTATCAGCTTGTACCAGAAGAAGGGCAAAGATTTTAATTCATAGGTTTTTTTGTTCTTGCTTCTGTCTGGACTGTTCAGGAACTTCAGAAACATGGGATTGTATGGGGATCAGGCAGGCCACGGAACGTGCTTCAGTATCATCACAACATCTCTTTGTGTAATCTCCATTTTGAGCTGACCAGTTGGTTTTCACAATGCCTGCAAGACACACTGTGGAGTCTGGGGGAGATCTGTTTCTTCAGGGTGCATGTGTGTCCGAGCACGCATGCTGAATAGAAATGATCCTTCTCACAAAACTCGCAGAAGGCAGATCCTGAGTCTGCAGCTCCCCTGCAAACTCACCCAGAGTTGCAGAGGCAAGTTCACCCACAAAGACAGACCTTGTGGATCTGGTCTTTCTACCCTTTCCTAGTGACGTGAATTCAGTGTGGTGCTGTTGCTAGATGTTCTTGTTGTTCCTCTCCCCCAGATTACTATCCAAGGAACCACTATATTTGTGCATGGATATGCCACTTGTGAAAGAATGGTTTATGGAAGAAAAGCTCTGTCACTTTTAAAGCTGTGTGCATTCTTGCAGTAAAACCCAGCATAGCCCCTGGAACTTTACAATTAGTGGTTGCATATGTATTTTTTAAAAAATGCTGCTTCTTTAGATGTGAAATTTCCTCTTTAAATTATCTCTGCCTCATGTATGCAACTACAATCTTTTCTGTGCGTCAAGATGGAAAGACTTTGTGTGACTAAAGATGATTTTTAGGCAATAGAGATAAGATCTTTAGCAGTTGGAAAGGAGAGATCATGATGTTTCTTGCAGTGTCTGTCATTTACTTATAACTTTGGAAAAATCTAAGTTGTCAGGTATAAGATACTGTGACATTAGTTTTTTCCTGCATGTGGAAATAGACCATAATAGTTATCGCAAGCTGGCTAGCATGCTTTGAATTTATCTCCTGCTTTATTGTGCACTGATTACAACCTTGTGGACAAGCCCATTAGTCTCCGTTAGTGTGTTTATGGTTTCCCCAGAATAGTCTGCAGCGGGACTTGCGATGATGGAGTCACCTCATTTTACAAGTGAAGCAATTTGAAAAATCAGTCCTAGTGCATTTAAAAAACCCAAAACTTTCCTAAAATAATTATTTATCCCTCCTCACTCTTATCTCCTGGCAGCACACGAAGATGATTTTATACCACACCATCGCTAAGTTTTTTGTCGATGTCTATGTAATTGCATAACTCAGTCGTGAATAATGGAACCAAGATAAACTCAAGGTGACGACACCTTTTAATACTGAACTGTCACATATTCTGCATATCATGTAAAGTATGATTAACTCTTTAGGGCTACATAGAAATCAGTTAACCAGCCTGTAAAACTGTGTGACTACCAGGATAGGTCTTTGTGGTATTTCAAATGGGCAACTGAAGGTAATTTATTTAATTAAAAAATTAGCATTTACAAGTTTTGCCTTGCTGTGATTGTGAGGGCTGATTTAGTAACAAATTGAAAAACAGGTTTATTTGGTGGCGTGAAGCTCTACAGTAGGCAGGGAGAGACAGCCAAGCTTTATATTACACGGAGTGGAGGAGGTAAGGCTTCATTTACTCTGAAATGCATCACTGATGTTTTTCTTTCATCTAAGAACCTGTATTGTGTGTACTGGGTCAGACAAAAGGCCCAGCTAGCCCAGCGCTCCATGTCCAGCGCTGGCCGTACAGAGATGCCCAGGGAAGAATAAGAACAAGGCAAGCAGGAATGATACCTCCCCCTAATACATTCCTGCACTCCAACTGTTTTCAGCTCCTTGGGCTGGATGCGGTTTTGAGGTGTTTAGTAACCCTTAGAAGACTCTCCTGGAGCTCACATTAGCTTTATTATCTATAAGGTCTTTGTGGCAAGAAGGTGCCCAAGTCCACCTCCTGTCACAGGAAGAACCACTTTTCTTGTTTGCTCTGAACCTGGTTGCTGCCAGCTTCTTCTCTTTTCCAGACAGAAAAGTCCTAGCTAACTTAAATAATTCTCTGAATGGAAATCTTTCCTTTCACCTTTCAACAATGCTGCTAATGTAGAACCTTTTACCCTTTGACAATAGAAATTATTTTGTAGCTTTTCAAACAGTTAACCCCACAACTTCTGTTGCATGGTAACACTAAATTTCTCTATATTCGTGTACATCTGTCTGTCAGATTCTGAACTGGTGTAAATCTATAAGTTTTTCTGATTTCAGAGAAGCTCTATCTGTTTAGACCAAATGTGAGCCAAGATTTGTCTTTCTGTTTCTTGCCGGTGATGTAAATTTAACAGGCGGTTGAAGATTTTTACAGTCTTTGCAGCCTACCTTTAAAACAATCAATGATTTAAATGTTCAAAATAGTTTCTCTACAGAATTAAATGACAAAGAGGAGTCTGTAAAACAAAGTAGAACTGTGGTTTTTCCTTTTTGAATATAGGCCCACTTCCCCATTGAATTTGGTCCCATATTACTGCTTCGGTGAGAATTGGGATTATGAAAACAGTCTATGCCCTAGAAGTGCCTTATGTGGCATATTCTATGGGTAGTATGAGAACACTGAATATTTCAATAGTGAATACTTCAATGTGAGTAAGACAGCAATGGCTAGGCTGGGCAAGTAACCTCTAGAAATGAAAGTTCCCTTAAATCGTGCACTTTAAGGAGAAACATTCAGTAGCATTCAAATCAAACATGTACTTTTATAAACTGAAACAAAGAAAGACAGTAAAATAAGCAAAGTGAAGCTAAGTAAATATTTTATACAAGGAGTCTGTGGAAGGAACAGGAAAAGGTGGAGGAGCAGCCTGCCTTTTTAACTACCGCGTTAAAAATCAACATGCAAATTGTTTATGCAGAACTCAAAACCAAACCAAGCAAACTACCTCAGAGCTGGGCAGCATTCCACCCAGGCAAGACTTGTTACTTCATGCCTTAAAACTGCCAGCAAGAGCTTCAGGGAACATTAGCAGGGTCGTCACTGTTGCACTAATCTAGCAAACCGCCCCGCGGAACACACAGCCAGGCTCACTTTGCTTTGTAGAGCTGCTCCCACTCTTATTGCATGCAGTCAGAATATAAATATTAACTCTGATCTACACATGGGCAGTTTTTCAAGAGTTTGATGAGTCATCTGAGGCAATCATGCAATGAAGAGTTTGTTTACAAATTCCCAGCAAGACAGCATTTAACAGGAAGCAAGTTATATAGCCGTCTTTTACGTTTAAACCTGCCACGTGGCAAACTATGTTTCACATTTAAGATATTAAACAACTCTGTCATTCCTCGTTGCCTCTTGAGTGAAATTTTGTGCCTTTAGGAGAGTGGGTTTAGCTTTTTGGCCCAGTAAACTTCGGGCAGAAGGTGGCAGCCTGAAGAATTTGCTGACATACTGTAGTTTCCTCTCCTTCAGAGATCAAGAGGTCCCGTTTCAACTAGCTGATTTTGTTAAAGCAATGAAATAAAAGGTTGATCGGGATATAGACTCTTATACTTCACTAATTAAATGCTTTTAATTACTGAAAATTGAATGGAGACCCTTGCTGTGGGAGGCAGGTTATTTGATAACGGCTAGTTGCAGAATCTTCTTAGGCCTTTCTGTAAAGTATCTAGTATACGATTCCTGTGCTCCTTGGAAATATGAAATATATTTCTGTGTTGCAGAAGTGGAACAAGTATGTTTCTTTACAATAGCTGTATTAGACTCAGCTTACAAGGAACTGCGAGGCTCTCCTCCAGCACTGCTTTCAGCAGACACAAGGCACGCTGAGAGGCTGTGGCGAGTCACGGTAACGGCAGAGCACTGGATGCTGGATGAAATGCTTCCAGTACAGTTGCACCACCCCTGTGCTATTTCATAGTGATAGCTTTGGACATCAGTGCCTATGCTGCTGTCCACTAGTTACTTAGACAATCAGCTGATTTGTCGAATAATATTATTTTCTACAAGTTTCCTTCAATTCTGCATGGGCACAGGGTGCAAAACTTTTCTAAACTCTTTGTCCCTCACACCCCTCACTGTGGATTCTGGGCCATATTTTCCTCCTGATGTCAAGGAATAGGACCAATTCTTTATGAAAGTACTGCCAATA
Organism: Rhinoptilus africanus; assembly: GCA_013400135.1. NCBI lineage: Eukaryota > Metazoa > Chordata > Aves > Charadriiformes > Glareolidae > Rhinoptilus > Rhinoptilus africanus. The sequence continues at coordinate 511,772 of VXBO01015140.1, forward strand.
GCATACCACTAGCTGGAAGTGAGCTGGGTAGCCTCCTGCAATGAACTACCTTCTGTGCTGCCTGATCTTTTAATTTGTGACATCTTATTTTAAATCGCGCATGGTGTGTCAGATGAAAAGAGCTACATGGAGCTCAATGCCATTCACACTTGTATGAACACTAGGATTGTACTTATGTTTTTCTGTGTCCAGATTTCTGCCATTTTCCTTAAGAAAGCTGGTAGCCAGGGAGTTTTCCCTTGGTGTGCACACACCAGCATTATGGGAAGTGTAGCCTCGTATTGTCTTTCAATTTCTAAACTGACTCTGAATACCTGAGGTTTATTGTGCAATGAAATCTGTGTAACAGTTAATATTTCCAACTGTTTGCCCTGCAGGATCCCAGAGCATTTTCCAAAATAATATACAAGTATCATTTAGTGAGCACTGTATGAGGCTTATTAAATAAGTAACATCTGAATTTTACAGCTGAGTAGATATTCCATCCATTCAATAAAATCTAAAGTAACAGCCTACATAGGGTGGGTCTCAGTAAGAGTTGAAGAGAGTTGGCATTGCCAGAGAACACAAAATCTACTGAAATGAAATGTGAACCCATAAGTCTGTTAACAGCTGGAAAGAGCCCCTAGGAATAGGGTGTGTGATGAAATTTTGCAATAAAAAAAGCAGCTCACCTGCATTCACTGAAGGTTTGAACTTTAAAACAAAAAATCTTCAATGCAATCAGCCTTCCCCAAGATACCAATAAAAGAATGAATTTGTCATGCCAACAGAGAAAAAACTTTGCAATAACTTCTGGCAAAAATCCAGTGTCCAATATTATTTGAAAACAAACTACAGAGTCAGTGCTTGCTACACCCCATTGCCATCCTCTGAGAGCCACCATCTAATGATCTCAGAGCTCTTCTGCAAATGTTGGCTCGCTGCCATCGAGATAGTTGTTATCTTGCCATTCTGCAGATGGGAGTGGGAAAAGGTAATGATGAACAAACTAATAAAGCTGATCAAAGTTCACAAAAGGAATCGACAGCAGAGCTGATAGGAGAAACAACTTAATTCCAGTTCATCTGCTGTAGCTTATTCATCTACATTTGTAAGGTATATCTAACACCGAGTTTATCCTGCCAGGTTAATACGTACAAAATGTGTCAGGTTTTGTGCTGCTGCCCTGACAGAGGTATGGGTTAATCCAGGACAGCTACACTTCCATAGCGTAGCATTGTGTGTCTGCTCTTCAGAGTAATGAAGTAGAATTTTACCATTTACTTTGTACAAAATTTCAACTGTAGCCAAAAAAAAAAAAAAAGAATTTAAAATCTGGACAGAATAAGTTGGAGAAGAGTGGGTAGAAAAAAATGTATCAGGACAGGAAATGCAGATCAGTGTTACAGTGCTGGTGGAGCTGATAGGCACGCCAGCCAAAGGGAGCAGTTGGTCTTACTGAAAGACAGATTGCATGATTATCCCACAAAACTAGCAAAAGCCACTTCACATATTTATCTTTCGGCCACTTCACATATTTCCCTTCCTTGTAGTAAGGAGACTACCGACACTTACAGTAACAAAATAGCATGAAGATATCTCTCCACTAGCCACCCAGAATAATTTCTGACAGTAGTAGCTATTTGGTTCATGTCAGTGGACATTTTGAAACATTTAAAACCATTACAGTAGAGATTTAAAATGTTCTTTTTCATGTGTATGTTCTGATTAAGAATATTAAGAAAGTTGTCTGTTCATGACAACAGCCCTACCACTTCCAGAGGTAAAATGGTCAAAGGTTTTGTATATGGCTGCCCCAAAGAACTCAGGGGAAGTCATGGGCAGATGAGACATGACCTGCATCGTTTGTTTAGGTGGGAACAGAAGCTGCTTTTCTCTTCCTGGATGTGCAAAATACTCTGTCAGTCCATGGGCACATGCATTGCTTTCCAAGAGGTGCTGTTGGTCAGCTTCCAGGACTCTGCCTCTAGAAAATACTCCTTAGTTGCTTATGCCTCCACATTTTTGGGGGGTTTTGACTGATTGATACATTTGCAGTATGTAGAAATACATGTATGTGCACTTTATAAAAATAGCAGTTATTATTTAATTCTCTAATTGCATTATTTTATCTGTGAAAATTTTTGTGTTACACAAGTGTGAAAGAGAGAATAAAAAAAATAGAGCTTATAATAATTATTACAGGTTTGAAGCCATCCTGGACAGTGATTATGCTTTATGGAGTGGCTATGGAGGCACCCTGAAATGATCAAAACTTGATGTGTAAATCCTGCTGCTCCAAGAACTGTGTTGCCAATAACATGCTTTTGACTTCTCAGTGGTTAAGTTGTATCTACGTACATCAGTTTTCACTGGTTCCCTTTCATAGCACTTCTATTTCTGTTATCACACATGAACTTGGCTGTGAGATCAACAGGAAATGGAAACATCAAAAGGAAACAATAATTTGTTTTAAAATATGTTTGTGAAAGATTATGTAAAGTTTTCATCCTCGATGTCTCCAAAGGCAGAGGAGCTAAGCTGTCTTCAACCCTTCCCTGGAGGCAACTCTTAGAGTCCAAACAAATAGCAAGTCTCATTTGAACACGATATAAGTATATACCACGTAGACTGGGTGAGATTGCTTTGCTGCACCAGCCATGAGAGAGGGTAAAATACGTTGCCACTTATCTCTTGTTCTGTGGCCACCCTGCAAAGGTAAATTCAGTTCGGTGGAATTGGTAAGCAATTTTGGTTTACCTTTGCTAATATAGGACTAGATAGATTATGTGTGTGTTTCTAGTCCAGTCTATCTGCCACCTGCGATATACGTGGGAAGAGAAGAGCACAAAAAGAGGCTCGCTCATTTTGAGTCCTTATGAGATAGGAATCCTCACTCACATGCTGCATGCTTTTGGGCACAACTCTCAAACGAATACAGCACTTCTCCCTAGATTCCCTGTGCAAATTAAAATTTTGTCATACCATTTTAGAGAAGATGAATTTTAATCTCACACATGCACCAGCTTCAAATCTAAATTTTACTTCAGAACTGAAAAAAAGCTTGCATACAGTAGATAGCTTATTATTAGTACGGATAAAACAGTACTAGAGTAGTCAAACACAGATTTGCTTGGAAAGCAAAAAATGTGTCTTTTAGCCCTCTTTCAGCAATGGCCAAATCCATAACTGCCTTTTGGAGTAACCTGGTCCAAAACTGGACGATGCTCTGCTGCTTTCCGTGTTGCTAAAAGGCATCGCAGCAAGCCAGCTTAACCTGGTGTAACTGGCAGAAGAGAAAGCCATCTTAAACCACGGTTCGATACTTCATTTAAGAACTATCAGACATTTCAAAACCAGTAACTGTATGTTACCGATGTGAAAAAAACCTGGCTGGTTGTCAGAGTTGCTATGAAGTCATGACTTGATAATTAATTGAAGAAACTTGAAAGGTTAGTGATGAAAATCAGTTTCAATCCTTCATATTAGACAACATAACATCTTTCAAAATTACTAGAGAAGCCTGAAAAATTTGGCTTTTCTAACTACATCGAATCTTCTTTTCCTTCTTTAAGGTCAGAAACAACTGATTATCAAAAGAATACAGAGAATATTACGAAACGAGGTAGCCAGTTCCAAAACAGTGCAGGGACTCTGAGCGCTGCTGACAAAAGCCTTGTTTCTCCCCGCTCACTGACAGTTTCCTGGTTACAGTGGGACACGGAGGGAGCTCCCACCAAGTGGGAATGCTGAATGTTAGGAGCAAAACCTTGAACAACCTTGGCATTTGGCGGAGAACCAACACAGACAGGCATACCAGAGTAGCGTGCATACCCTTTGCTCCCAACAGCCCTTCGTTTCCAGCAGAGCCTGGCATGTTTTGAACCAGTTTGAGGTTGGTTTTTTTTTTTTTCGCAGGGGTAATGGAGTTTAATAAGTAAGAAAGAAAGCCCTGAGTACATCTATCACTTTAGCAAGACCCATTTCCCGAGCTGCAAGTAGATGTTTTCCCTCAGTTGCAGGAGAAGGGCTTGTTCTAGTTCCTGCTGCTGGAAGTGAAGGCTGTATTTCTTTTCCGGTAGATACTTTATGACGGTGAGGAGGTTATTTTATTTTATGAGATACAAAGTCATGCTTTATACTTGTTTGTTAGCCATGCTCTTTGCTTTGTGCCAGCACTGCTAGAAACAAGAATGAAATTCAACCAAATGCCCTGCATATAACTTTTTAATTTCCAGGTACGGCACAGTATCTGGTTTAACTGGCCCTTGCTAGGAGGTAGATCCTTTTTCTTAATGTACTTGTTAATGGAAGAAAAAACTGGTCGTTCAAGTTACATGTGGGGCATGTGATTTGAGAATGGGCTGATAAGTAAGTGGTACTGATAAATTGATTTTACTTGCTTATTAGCTGTTTTTCCATTTGGGCCAAATACTGGTAGAGGCAATAACACTGAAATGCCCTGGAGACATTTAAGAACTATTTCGATTGTAGCTACTGATGTAATAATAAAATAACAGAAATTAGTCAAAAGCAAAATAAAATAATTGAACGTAATGAAAGCTTCATTGAATAAAATGCCTTGCCTGGTTTTGGTTTTCGGAAGTATTTATGCCCAGAACTCAGCAGAGTTTCACGTGACATGTGACAGGCTGGCGCTGCAGAGTGTCTTTCTCCGGCAGATCTTTTATCAGCTGGTCATCCATTGAAAGTGTGTGCATAAACCCTTTGCAAAGACAATGCTGAGAAAGAGGACAGCTGGGGTCATTATTTGAAAAGGCGATAGTATTTTCCCTACAAGCCACAGATAAAGTGTTCCACATTTCTATTTCAGGCTGTAAACCAGACCAGGCTGTTCTGGAGTGTAAGTTTACCTTCACAGGAAATCCATTGTTGGGAGAGCTAATGGAGCCACCACACCCCTGTGCGCACACAGATAGGGCTTTCTGATAAGTTCTTGTTCTCCAGCAGACATGAATACCTAGGAGTTATCTGATAATACTATTGTTAAAGTTCCAATATTGAAAATCCTACAAGAAATGATAAATGTATTTACACAAATTTATTGGGGTAGGGAACTTGATCTGAGCAAGGAAGCAAATTAGCAAGTAGCAATTGTAATGTCCAAAGCATTGCAAAACCAAATCATCAATCTGGAATAAATTACCAGAAGTTAGGAAGAATCCCAAATCCAAGGGCCAAGTTCTTCTTAAAGGAAAAGAGTGACCTGGTGTACAAAAATACCAACAGTCCAGTGGTTTTATTTATTTGCCTGTGGGTGTATACAAATACAAATCTACTCCGATGAAACATTGAATGTGTTGGTAAGCATTCAGTAATAATCACCACCTTCCCCTTCCCTCTGGTAGTAGAAATAGGAACTGAGTAAAGCTAGGAAATTTTCATGCAAAAATGTGTTGATGATGAACAAGCACATCTCTTTCGTAGGGGTAAATACTGTCTAGAAGAGAAAATTGATACAGCTTTAACGTACTCTGCAAATAACGTATACACCAGAACGCAAGTGCCATGCATTCAGTCACTATAAAAGAAATCTGAAAAAGGAAACCGTCAAATACTGGAGCAATTAACATTTTAGTAATACCACATAAACATATTTAGATGTTTGTAATCACTACTCAGCTCTAGAAATGCTGCCTCTACTAGTCTTTTACAGTGGAAAAATGATGAGTTTTTCTGTCTGTAAGGATGCGTTAGCTTTTCCAGGAGTAAGAGATGCATGGAGACAAACTGAGACATTACAGAGAAGACTTCCTTCTTTTAGCCTCCATCTACATCTAAACCAGAAAGTCAGTTTCAGATTAGGTCCTACTGAAAGAGTAGATCATATGCAATAGCTTTAGCATCTTTGGAAAATTCAGTTGGAAAACATAGTTGCAAAACTCAGTTTGTTTATAGGGCAGTTCTGAGGGTGTGAAAAATCTGCTTTTTTAACATCATATACTCGCCTCGCTCCTTGTACAAATAGCCTGGCTAAAAGCAAGTAGATTTTTAGAGAAAAAGCTAAAGGCACGTTCTTATCACCAGAGTAACCCTGAGAAATCTGAAACTCTCACTCCAAAACTTAAGGCACTTGAAAGAAAAGGGATGGAGCTTTGAAAATGCTGGTCCAAATGGCTGACAGTTTGGAAATCAAGTATTTCTGCTGTAAGCAACTGAAATGGGTTGTTAAAGTGGGAGGTGCTGGACCGACTTCAGGTGGCCGTGCCCACACAGCTGCTAGTCCAGCTTGTAATGCAAGTTGCATTGCTGGATTTTAATCTTAAAGCAGCGTTTACTGTGCATAGTTTTGGATGATCCAAAACACTCTTTTTGGATAATTTGTATTTAACTTACTCATCTGCAGGGACAAATTATTATGTTTACAGAGGCGTACTACTTATGGCTCAATTTAATATATGGAGAAGTTCCTTTTGTCTACAAAGGCATCGCCTCTGTTGTGCTGGGAGGCACAGGCTGCTGCTGTGACCGCGGAGCCGTCCCCGCTTCATTCACCCAGAAGAGACATCACTGTGCAGCAATATTTTCCACATAACCACAGGCATCTCTGACATTTATTGAACATCCACAATGTGACTTTTCGATTACGTGACCTGCCGAGCTCATTTTAATAGTGTTTGCACTTCGCTCCTTTTAACCTTTTAAGTCTTTGCTTGCTACGAAAGTCCAGTGTGTGGACAGAAACAAAACGGTGTGTCCCATCAAACCCCGCCAGAATTCAAAGTGAAGCGTTGTAAAAGTGGAAGTGTCAAGAAAGAATACGCTTACACTGATTTATATAAACACTTTATTTGAATGCTTTGGTTACAGATAAACAGTCCTTGTGCAATATTTGTTATGGTTTCACCTGCTTTAAGCTGGAGACTGGGAGTGTTTTGATAAATGGGACAGAAAAGATTGTTGAGTTGCTTGCAGCTGTAAGTTATGCTGAAGCGCTATCTTACATCCTGTAAAAGCAATACGTCTCAGTAACTACTCTTTTTTTGTGTTTTGTTTTGTTTTGTTTTTTTTTTTCCCCACAGAGGAGGGACCAGGAGCTTGCACTGCACTTACAATGACTGGCTGTACCTGCTGGCATTTCCTGGAAAATGTAAAATACAGGTTCTGGTAATATTCTTTAATGGACCTAGATGCAAGCCTTAGTTACAATGTTTTAAAAGGTTTCTTATAACATTACTAACTTTTGTTCTTTTCGATTATTTGAAATTCTATTTTACCTGGAACTAAGATCTAACAAGTGCAAGATCAGATTTCAAACCAGTGGAAAAGGAGGAAAAATTCTGATGGCTAGAAACAAAATATTCAAGGAACCCTTTAAAACGTTCTTTAAAATTTAAGAAATTTGGGTTTATATTAAATGACTGATAATATTCTTAAGCTTTTTAAAAAAAGTTTTATTTAACACTGAGAGTTTCTGTAATCTCCTTGCTGATAGTGGCTTGATTTTCCTTTAACCTTAGTGACATGTTTTCTTTAATTCCTGTGTTCTGGTTGCATTTCTGCAGATAAAAGCACACAGCTCTCCTGACTGGTACTGTGTCTGGGTACTCATAACAAGTTGACTTCTAAACGGAGGGTAAATGAACTGATTTAGATGTTTGTATTCTTTTCCAACTCATCCTCCTCCCTAATATATACAGCCTTTATTTAAGAGGGAAAAAGGCATTACATCCTTCCCGCCCCAGTTCCATTTTTTTCAAATGTCATTTCTCTGTTTGTTTCCTAAATACAGTAGATTTAGAGCTCTTCCTGCCCATGCCTTATTCCTACTTCAAACGAGAAAAGCAAGTTTGGATAAATTATGCTTGAAACTGTATTATTCTTTGAAGCCAGCAGAGAAAAAATCGCTTGTAACCCCTCTCCTGTTCTGATTTTGACTGTGGTGGTACTTGAGTTCTACTGTTTTTTAGTGGTTTGGACTAGATAATACAGGGTAGCTGGCACAAAGAAAGCCAGTTTGCATCCCTCACTGAGCTGCATATAGAGGAATTCAGATGAGTGTATGGTTTAACTCTGGTGTCACCTGTACAACTGGACACCTTTAGCAGTGAAGTATTTGCAAGGTACAGTTATACTGCAATGAATAAAAAGTATTCAGAAAACCTAAAGTAACCAAACCCCCAAATTGATGCTTAATAAAAATCCCCAAATCAATTCCAGAAGTATTTTTTAAAATGCTTTCTAGCTCTACTGATCCTTCCTTTCAAGCTTACATCTACAGCAGCTAAATGATATCAGCTATGATAGCTAAAAACTGAATTAGCTTCTGAAGTTTTTGAGGCCGCCATACAACTCAAGGGGACAAGGATTTAAGAAGTCGGGTATTTTTATAGCAATTGATGGTATCCATTAAGACTGCTTTATGACACTGGGATTTGGAACTAGGGAAGGAGACAGCTAAGGTTGCATTGAGAAAGAGTGAGTTCACAAAAATGGAATATTGTATCCTGTGAGGGTTAAATGTGGACTCCCAGTATGCCTTCATGTATTTGGGGAGCAGAGTTGAAACATCTTTAGGTTTCATTTTAACTCAAGTTGCTACTCAGAGTAACTTCTGAGACAGGTGGCAGGATGTCTCATCAAAGTGAAACAAGAGTTGCCCTGCTGAGATTCCACCTGCTATGTAGAAGTGCGTCACTTTCTCGACAAATGGAAAGAATTACTTGACTCCAGCAGATTTTGAGTCTGTATCAGGTGAAAGAGATTCATTAGGGTTGTGCGATTGAGCACCAGGAAACGTACACTGGACAACTAGAACTAGAAGCTCCCACCTTCAAACTGCAGAATTGTTTAACATAATTTGTTTCCTAAACATAGGAGTGAAAAAGCATCCCATGTTCTGTTGTAAATTTCCCTTCTCAATGGTTTCGAAGAATCCACAAAACCAAGACTTTGACCCTTAGTTATCTCGATGAAGGAGTTCTCACTGGAGTCACAGGTGAGGTTCTGTACTTAACAATGAGGTTTATTGTGGAAAAAAAATAAATTAAAAAACTAGCTACTGGCCTTTTAGTCTGATTTGGGAAATGTACTTAGCTGCTGCATTTAGCGTTTGTAAAAAGTTAGCGCTCTCTAAGAGCAATTCCCTCAGTAGCTTTTCATCTCTCTCACTAGTCATTTAACTTGCTTTCTCCCATTATGTCATGGCTTAGCACTACTCAGGTCACCAATCCCTCAAAATAAAAATAAGACTGATAGCTGCGATAGCGCGGTTAAAACTAGCATACAAATAAAAATAACTCATACCTCTACAGGTTATGTGCAGATTGATCACATCTCATCTACCAGTATCTCCAGCGGATACTGAGGCAATACTAGTACCATATCATTTTCTTTGGTTTAAGATAATAAGCCCATAGCACAGAATATCATGGACTTGGAAGCAAATAAACCAGCAGTAATATCCTCATTGGATTAAGCAATCACTTGAAATTCATTTAATTTCACACCACAATAAGTACAACTGAAATCACAACAAGCATATTAATGAAAAAGACCATTTGTTTTAGCCCTGATTTTTGTCCAGTTTGCAGACATCATGTCTCAAAACGGTTTGCATTGAAAGGACCCTAACATTTTGTGGGTTGGTAGCCAGATTTCTGCCTATAAACCAGTATTTTCCCACTGGACAGGGACAATCTATCAGAAGAAGGTATTCAGTTTTCAGATGTCTCCCTGGACAATTTTATTTTCTTTCAGAACCTTTCTTTAGGTGGATCCTCCAAGCAAAGGCAGCATGCAGTTAAATGTCTCATTTGGAAAGCTATGCCTTAGTTTATGGATCATCTTGATGCATCTTATAATCATAGAATAGTTCAGGTTGGAAGGGAGCTTTAAAGGCCATCTAGTCCAACCCTCATGAAATGAGCAGGGCCATCTCCAACTAGATCAGGTTGTTCAAAGCTCTGTCCAACCTGACCTTGAATGTTTCCAGGGATGGGGCTTCCTTTCCTTCCCTTCCCTGCACTGCATGCGCTTTGGGCCTTTTTACGTATATTCAGACTTCTCAAATGTTTTGGATTTGTGGCACTGTTTTTATTTATTTGGTTGCATTTTTTTTTTTCTTCCCCATGAACAGGGGGAAGCATGAATGGGGTAAGATAGCAAGTTTAAGGTTATTAATGATACTTTGGTTTTTCTTACTTTTTTTCCTTATGCATGCCCCGGCAATAGTTCGGTAGTGGATTTACATCAGAAATGGAAAATGTTTCCAACCTCTTTTGAAACACAAACTGTTTTGTTCTTTTACCTATGCAAACATTGCACCTAACCCAATGGGTTTTGGAATCCAAGTCCTTGACTAAGTTTATAGGCATGACCGCAATACAACTCTTAGTAATTAAAGTAATAACTCCTATCACAGTAATAGGGGCTAGCAGAAGCAACTCAATACTTGAGAGCCACTGGCAATCTGCTTACAGTTTCAATTTCTAAGCTAATCTCTAGTGTTGTCAGTTAGGAATTAAAACCTTAGGGAAAATAGATATATCCATTATTTTTGCATTTCCAGATCTCTCTGGAAGGTTGTTACGGGTACAGAATATTATAATTCTTTCTGTCCCCCAGACAATGCTTGCAGCAGCTATGCCCCAAGCTCCATGTTAGTAAACAGCTGACCCTTAACACATAAAGTCAAAAGAGAGAAAAAAAGAGACACTTCCACAGACCTAATAAGCACATTTATAAATGTTTACTAGTTCTGGGAAAAGAAAAAACAAACAAACAAAGAAAAAGAGGTCTTGTGGAACAAGCTGGAGAAGACAAGTATGAAGAAACACACCACAGAACACCAACAGCAAGACTGTTCTGAGACTGGAAAGAGGTCTAAGAAGGATGTGATAGTTACAAAAAATCCATCCATACCAACTCTGGTTTTTACGTAAATTGTAGGATACTCTTACAGCGATTCCCACTCCACGTGCTACCTTCCCACCTCTGCCACTTCATCTCCCAAGAACAGTGAAACATCCCCAGTGCACCTCACGAACTTTGAAAACGTGTGCAGCTTCCCCATGGGAATGCTTAGGAAATTTGTTCCGTTAACTGCCCTGAAATTCCGCACCTACCCCAGTTCACCTGTGTTTATGCGCATTTTCCGGATGCATTTTGACAAGCCACCCGAGCAGGCCAAGTTAACGGCCAGGCTAGTGAGGGGTGCTCAGACACAGCAGGCCTCCCTCCCGTCCTGCAGAGCACTTCTCTCACTCTCTTCTCACAAAATCTTGTGAGATTTCTGCCCTTCGTAGGGATCATTCTGCTAAAAAACCTAAACAAACCACACTGAGCTTCTTCCTCGCCCGAGATGCTCCCGCACCGCAGCCGGGGACCCGCCTGTCGCAGGCAGCACCGCTGGGGATGGGGGGGGGAGCTCCGGGGGGAGCTCCGGGGAGCGCCGACCAGCTCCTCCGCCTCTGGGCGTGCGCTGACCGGCGGCCGCGGCCGGCCCTGCCCGCCGACACGGCATCGCTGCCCGGGCGACAAAGCCGGCGCTGCCGGAGGGGCCGTGAAGGCCTGGCCCCGCAAGCCCCTCGGAACTCCCTCGCAGGAAGGACGGCGGCGGCGATGCCGGGCGCTGCTCCTCGCACACACCCGTCGCCGCTCCCGGCCGTCCCACCCCCGCGGGCCCTCGCCGCCTCCCAGCGGCCCCGCTCCGGGCAGGGACAGCCCGGGGGGATGCGGCCGCCGGCCCTCGGTGCCGGGGCGGCGGCTCGCGCCGGGCCGTTGGGGCGGGGGTACGGCAG
>VXBO01015140.1:523973-544562 GCA_013400135.1 Rhinoptilus africanus
GGGGGGCGGGGGGGGGGGCGGCCTCCAACTTTCCTTGTCCCGGGAACCGCCGCCGCCCGAGGGGACGCCTGGGTTTCGGAGGAGAGAAATAGGTGGGAAACGTGGGCTTTGTGGAGGGACCTTACGCCGTCGGGCCGCCTGGTAGCTTGAGGAAGTGCTTGCCTTACAAGGGTGAGGAGCCATCGGTTGTTGTCTGGGGCTTTTCCCACGGCGACCTTTACCGTACTTCGGCGCATTGAACTGCTTTGGTCTTGGATTCTGTTACCGATGAGGCTCCGGCGATTTTTCCTCTAGTCAAGTTTTGTGCCTAATGTGTGCTCAGGGCTTCCACACGTGTGTGCGAGTGCGTACCCCCAGTGTTCTCGATGCTCTCCAAAGACCAAGCTGTGACCCTTTGCTTTCAGAAGCTCGCGATTGAGGGTAAAAGAGTAGGTAGAGACTCTGATGGTGGGGTGCAGGTTGTACCAGAAGCCTATGGGCATAGACATCAGCGGAAGAATTGCTCGTTGAAAGACTGTAAGTTCCTTGGGGCAGTACCTGCTGTCCTTGTGTCCTCAGTGAACACATGGTACACTGTGATCCACATGCTGTGCATCCGTGGATGTGGAAAACAACCTTGTGTTCGGAACATTCTTTACTTCCTCATTGATCTTTTATTAGCAGTTAGTGCCTTTTTGTGCGTGTTTGTGTACTGAAGCATACACATCAGCTGAAATGTCTATGTTGCAGTTATACACATGCACATTTATATACACATATATATATATTTGTACTTCCTCTACCCCAAGATGTAGTATTTTAATGTCTAGGTATTAGCAGAAAGCTAATGGAGTAAATACTTCAGAAAGAGTGTTTTTATTTTATAGTTGTATTCTTTTTTCTTTTTCTAAGCCATTCTCCACTGTAAATTGTCGAAACCTTTAAAGTCTAAACTGCGAAAGCAAATAAATGGCCAACATTGCCTGTGCTGCTGCTGCTGCTTGGGGTGGTTTTACAGAAGGCTCTGTTACAATTCCTTCAATTATTAAAGCTAGTTACTAGCAGTTGGTGTGCTTTGACATATTTCCAGTAACGTCTGTTTCTCTGATTATTACAGGTATGCTTACTGCCAGATTTTTATTGATACTTGTTAGGGTTTCATATGAATACGTACCTTAAACTGGAAAACTAGTGTATTGCAAAGTTTGCATATTTTCCCAACAACACACGAGACAGATTTTTTTTCAGCGTTGAAAGTATAATTAATTATTCATATTTTCTGAGCAAGCAGTTCAATAACGAGGGAAGGGTATGAATCAGCCTGGAGGGCTGAATCGCGCCAGTTCACTGTTTTAGTGATGTAGCTGCCAGGACATTTGACAACTGGGCAATACAGAGGGTCAGACTGGAAGTTGTAGCTTTTTCTCTCTTTTACTTTTGTGTCTTTGTTTAAAATTTTGGCAGTTTCAGTAGCTGAGCAACTGAAAAATATTCTAGCTAATAGTTCTAGCTCATATTAGAACAAGAAAAAAATGTTAGCTATACTTGCTGGAGTGGAAATGGACCTAATTCACCTTAGGTGAATCAGTAAAGGTAGTACTAAACCATATAGGGGCTTCCTTTTGTTTTGGCATCTGTAGTTTATGGTCACTTTATTGGGACTGCAAACAGAGGTTTGATTGTATAACAGAATGTTTATATATTACAAAATTTGCAGACTATTCCTAGGATTAATCTGCAAAATTGTATTTTTGGTCCATTCCTCTCTCCCTGTAGCTGTACAGAATTGCTGCTTTATCTGTCAGATCTGTTCTAAACGAAAAGATTTTCCCAGTCTTGGAATTTGTGTACAGTAAAAAATAATAAATGATAATTTTACATATACGTTATCTGATCAGTCTTCTCATTGACATTTAAGGGGATAAAGATGAAGCAGATTTGGACTTGGGTATTTAAATCTTGTTGCAGAGTCAGAATCTAAAATAAAAAGTAATTACTATAATCTTAGGCTGGTCTGGAGGGGGAGCTAGTGTCAAAGCAAAATGTGACAATTTTTCTAGATTCAAAAGCTTGCTGTTTGGTCATAGAATATGCTTCTGATACAATAAGGAAAACAAGTGTAGATGATGCATGCTATGTATGATTGCATTAATATGCATCTCTTTTATATGATGAATACAATCTGCAAGTGAAGTGATGTGTACTTTAGGGAAATTGCATGGCTGTTTTGCTGTTATGCAACAAAAACTATCTTCAAAGAACTTTGAAGTTGTAAGATCAAGCCCTCATAAATCATGAAATGCCAGAATTAGGGATTCTCGTAAGAACTGTAATTTGGCCTGTAAATATATGGTTAAACGTTACACTTTTCCCTACAATATTTCTTTCCGTGTATAGCATAGAGTGGCATATGTTGTCTTCAGTGAGCAATATTGAATCCTTTTTTCTTGGTATCGAATAACGTATGGCCTCACTATTTGTTATGTGCTGTTCATACTACACCTTCGAAATTTCCTCTTTTGCTGTTTCATTACCGTTAGTCTCCAGTGCCTTGCATGTTTCGCTAGTAATATCTTTGCAGAAGTCTCTGGAGATGTGTTATGTGTCCCTTCATGTTGAATATCCAATTTAGGGCCTTTATGATGTAACTTTTCAAAGTAATCCATCAGTCTGTTGATGATTTGCGTGTTCTAAAATGTTTTCTCTTAACGGTCTGTTTCCCTAGGTAATTTACTAACAATAGCCTGGCTTTTCTTTGTTATTTTTTTATAGGTGCCTTAACATGGATCCATGAATTCATGTGCTAGAAAAGACTTTGCTGCTTGATTAGTAGTATGGTGTCTGTTGATTTAGACTGCAAATTTAAATAAATACTTAAATCTGCTGCAATGTTAACCCCAAGTTAAGTCCAAAATGTTCATAAGTGAATTGAGCATTCAAAGGCTGTTTTGTTTTTTGTTGTTGTTGTTTTTTGGGGTTTTTTTTAAAGATAATTTGCTTGCAAGGAACAAGAAGAAAATAAAATTATCCAGGACATTATTAATTCCCTCTCTTTTCCTGCAATACCTATCTTATTAACAGCACACTTGCCAACATTTGCAGTGCGTATGGCAAGGTCCTTATATAATATAGTGTCGTTATTTATGGGTTTTTTAACATCTTGTTCAAAAATATAGCAAGACAACCTTGCACACAAGGGCACAGAGAACAAGATCAAATGGTCTTTAATTTTTGTGATGTGACTATAATTTATTATTATTTTTTTTTAAACTGAAGGTTAGCTTTTTGTTACTCATCCGTTAAAAAAACACGCGTAACAAAAATGTTCGACATGCTAGATTAAAAAAGGCAGCAACCCTGATGAACAGGAGGAAACCTTCTATCGTGTGGGACTGCATTATAGCATATAAGTCTTTAGAAAGGCTGAAATGTGTATATTTTCTCATGAGACTTCTGCCACTTGAGATAGCAGAGAATGTGATACTAGTAATTAGTAATCCATCTGTGGTCCCAATGATATGATTTGTGAATGGTTTTCTGAGATTTTTAAAGTGTTTCAAAGTAGTGACAAAACTCTGGAATTTTGGGTTCTATTCCAGGCTCTGGGAATGATCCTGTCCTGGTAGATGCTGAGTTTTCTGCTTATTCCTTCTGTGGTATCTACTTAAATGTCTTCCTATCCCATTTTTTTTTGCCCTATTCTGAAATTTTTGTCACAATCCTGTTTTCCCCATCTAAACAGTTTGTTTCTTACTAAAGGGCTTCTTGTCTGAGACCCAGAACTACTGTGCAGGGAGATTTTGACTAATAAGTGTTTATCCCATTGTTCTTTCAGTGTTTGAATCCTATAGAGTTATTCACACTCCTGTCTGCACTATCCTCAGTTTCATGTCCAGTTCTCTAGCATAGCTAGGATCTGTCCTCACTGTTTTGCATTTCCACTGGCTCCTGTTGTCTTATGAAGTTTTCCAACTTTGGTGTTGTACCTCATTCTGGTCTCCCTACCTAGCTGTTCTCTCATCTGAGTTTGTTTTCTCCTTTCCTACCAGTCTTCTCGCCCGTCTCAGACGTAGTGTGTAATCCGAATTCAAGATTCTATTCACCATGTCAACTGTATCAGCTTTTTCCCACATTACAGTTCTTCCTTCAGTCAAGTCCTGTTGGTCTCCCTCTTTTCCATCCTTTTGTTTACTTGGATACCATACCTCTTCATGCTTGCTGGTTCAGGAAGGACATCACTGAGAAGCAATTTAGATGCCAGTGGTCCACCCCGATACTCGGGAAAACAAGCAGGCCTGTCTAGAGATGAGCCTGGCTTAACAGAGAGCTTTACAGGAACTTAACAAGGGACCTTCCTATGGCAAAGTAACCATCTCTGTTGATATGGGGTGAGTGGTGGACATTGTCTACCAGGGTTGCTCCAAGGCTTTTGATATGGTGTCCCAGAGCCGCCTCCTACAGAAGCTGGTGCCTTACGGTCTAGGCAAGTGGTCTGTGCGGTGGGTGAGGAACTGGCCGACAGGCTGCACCCCAAGGGTGGTGGTAAATGGCTCCTTTTCAAACTGGCAGCCTGTCACAAGTGGTGTTCCCCAGGGATCAATATTGGGCCCAATGCTCTTTAGTATTTCATGAGTGATCTGGATGATGGGATCAAGTGTACCCTGATGAAGTTTGCTAGTGATACCAAACTGAGTGAGGAAGCAGACTTCGTATAGCGAGGAAGCTTCATAAGAGAGAGCCACCCTGCAGGAAGACCTGGATAGGCTGTGGAAGAGTGGGCTAACAAGAACCTTATGAAGTTCAATGAAGACAAGCGTAAGGTCTTGCTCCTGGGAAAACATCATCCAGGAGTGCAGCACAGGCTGGGATCTACCTGGCTGGGGAGCAACTCTGCAGAAAGTGACCTAGGGGTCCTGGTGGACAACAAGCTCAGTATGAGTGAACAGTGTGCTGCTGGGGCAAAGAAAGCAACAGGATGCTGGGTTGCATCAACAAGGGCATCGCCAGCAGACATAAAGAAGTCATTATCCCACTGTATTCAGTGTTCAGTTGTGGTCCCTGCTACACAGAAAAGATGTAGCAAGGCTGGAGAGGGTCCAGAGAAGGGCCACCAAGATGATCAAAGGACTAGGAAGCCTGCCATATGAGGAAAGGCTGAGAACTGGGTTTGTTCAGCCCTGAAAAAAGAAGGCTTAGGGAAGACCTTATCACCGTGTTCCAGTATTTAAAGGGTGGGTGCAAAGAAGATGGAGACTCCCTTTTTACAAGGAGTCACATAGAAAAGATGAGGGGTAATGGGTACACATAACTACTCCTGGGGAGATTCCAATTGGGCATGAGAGGAAAATTTTGAGAACAATCAGCTGTTGGAATAATATCCCCAGGGAGGTGGTGGATTCCCCAGCAGTGGTCATTTTTAAGATTCAGCTGGACAGGATGCTGGACCCTCTTGTCTAGACCGTGCTTTTGCCAAGAAAGGTTGTACCAGATGATCCTTGAGGTCCCTTCCAACCTGGGATTTCGTGATTCTATGATTATGTGATTCATGTCTGAGCTCCAGTGCAAAAGTGGGATATACAAGCAGTGGAAGCTGGGACAGGCAACAAAGGAGAAATTTAGAAATATTGTCCTGTTATATAGGCCAATATTCACCTAGAGATGACACTTGCGAGTGTGGTCAAGGGCAGAAAGAAGAGTTTCTTCGAGTACTTTAGTAGTAAAACACTAGACAAAATATGGGCTTGTTTCTGAATGTGATGTGTCATTTAGTGACAGTGGATAGGGATAAGGCTGAGGTACGCAATGCCCTCTTTGCCTTAGTGAGCCTTCACCAACAAGGTCTCCCAGGCCTCTGTGATTAGCGGCAGGGTTTGAGGAGAGTAGCTGCCAGCAGTGAGTGAGTCAAGGATTACTGAGAGAACTTGAATCATACAAGTCCATGTCGCCAAATGGGCTGTGTCTGAGGATGTTGATAGAGCTGGTCAGAGTCACAGTGAGGTCCGTCCTCATCATCTTTCAGACATCTTGGGTATCAGGAGAGTTTTCCGATGACTGGAGAAAGGCATATGTTGCACTCTTCAAAAAAGGCCAAAATACAGTTCAGGATGCTACAAAGCTGACTAGCTTCCTTGTTGTCCCTGGGAAAATAGGGCATGGGTATGTCCTTGAAACAAATTTCTGGGCACAAGAAGGAGGTGATTGGCATCAGTTGGCATGGGTTTATCAAAGGTAGATCATGCATGACTATTGCATTCTATGGTAGAATTGCTGAATTTTTCAATGAGGGGAGAACAAGGTAAATTTAATTTGACTTTAGCAAGTTTTTCAACTTTGTCTCCAACAATATTCTTGTATCCAAATTTGGACCTTACAGTCTGAGTGAATGGAGAACTAGATGAGTAAAAGACTGGTTGGATGGATGGAGTCAGAAAGTAGTGGTTAATGTATCATATGTGGAGGTTGGTAAGTGGGGTTCATCCTGAGAAGGTGGTGGTGTGTGCTCTTGTGCTTGCAGATGACACCGAACTGGGGGGAATAGTTGATATGTATGAGGATGGGGCTGCCATTCAGATGGGCTTTGACACTGTGGACACAAGGCCCTTCTGGAGCCTTATGAAATTCAATGAGGTCAAATACGAAGCCCTGAACCTGGGAAGGAAGAGTACCTTGCAGTGATACTGTCTGGGAAGCAGCTCTGCTGAGGAAACCTGGGGTCCTGGTGGACAACACTCTGACCACAGGCCAGCAGCAGCATGCCCCTGCAGAAAAGAAGGGCAACAACATCCTGGTCTGTATTAACAGGAACACAGCCAGTAGATGGAGGGAAGTGATTATCCCTCTCTACTTGGTGCTCGTTAAACCACATCTAGAGAACCCAGCTTTGGGACCCTCAATACAGGAAGGACATCAATGAACAGAAGTGAGTTCGGGGGAGGGCTACCAAGATGGTTAGGGAGCTGTGAGCACTTGCCCTGTGAGGAGTGGCTGAGAGGGCTGGGTTTGTTCATCTGGAGAAGAGGTGGCTTCAGGGGGACCTAAAACCAACCTTCTGGTGTTCTTTGAGGAGATCACTGAGAAGATGGAGTCAGGCTCTTTACTGAGGCGTGTAGTGGAAGGACAGTGGTCATAAATTGAAACAAAGAAGGTTCAGACTGGATATATGGAAAAACTTCCTCTCCATGAGCATAGTCAAGCTGTGGAAGAGGTTGCCCAGAATAGCTGTGCAGCCTCTGTCTTAGAGGTTTTCAAGATGCAACTGGATAAAGCTGAGCAACCTGTTCTGATCTCCTAGCTGACTTTGAGTAGCAGGTTGCACTGGGGATATCTGGAGGTCCCTTCCAACCTGTGTAATCCTGTAAGTCTACAACTGCGGATGCTTAGTTCCATTTATACTGGAATGCAGTCAGTACAGAAAGAATGTGTAGGTGACTCAGCTATAACATACCAAAACAAAATTAATAACAGTAATGTTGCAGTGAGCTTGACAAAACATCACTTGTGTGTCGTTATGCGTTTTGCTGTCTTTTAGGAAGATGCATGTGCATCTTAAAGCACGCAAGTGATTAAACTTTTAAAAGAAAAAATAGCCTATTGCGATGGAGCAAAAGTGTATTTTTCTGTAGCTTTTCTTGGAATGGGGAAAAAATGTTTTGAGTACCATGAAAACACTGAAGTAGCTCAGCATTGAGATGGACACCTGGCACAGAATAGATCATCTTGGAAAGCCTTTGGCAACTTAAAAGAAACTGAAAAATGAATCTTCTACAAGGAAGTATCTGGCAGCCTTAAAAATAGGTGATCTTTCTGGGTTGTTTGTCATTTGTCGATGTAAATGTAAATTCATATTATGTAGCTCATAATGCATCATTTCAAGGTGGTGATTTTCTGACTATCTGTTAAATTGGTTGCAATAAATTCTGAGTTTTTTTCCCCCCAAATATATGATATACTAGTTCCCTCACATGGTTATTTTTTGTCTCTTCTTTTCTCCCCTCTGTCCCTTCCCCTCTCTGTTTCCGAAGTGGAGATGGGGAACAAATAAAAGAAGAGAAGCAGTCCTAAGATACAAGGAATCTAGTAACTGTTTTGGAAGACTTACGGTTACAAGCCTTGAAATCAGAAGAGTTACCTGTAGCAAAGAGCTACTCTAAAATGACAGGCTGGGAATCTTTTATTTTTTTTAAAATAAATGTTATTTTTGTTAATTCAAGTATGAAATGCTACATGAAAAAGTCTTTGAATGACCCTATGTACTTGCTAACCTGTAGTCTTTGGGGATCCTCCCTAAGACGGTTGGTGACTTCTGTAGCAAAGCATAGTTTCCCGTGAATCAACGATTTTACTTACTTCTATCAAATACTAGATATTAATAAAACATAATTTACATCTTTTATTTTCAGATGTAATACATTCAAAATAAAGTGAAACACTACAGATATTGGTCATTTTAGAATTTGATGAAATTTGTGCTGCTACAATAGCTTTATGGTAGCAATATTAATTGCTTTTTTAAATGCTTTTTAGGACTCTGCTTTTGGTATATGTTTGCTTCATAACTTCATAGTGGTAAGGTGAACAATTTTCTCTAGTATTAGAGAGTTTCTTTTGTGAGATAGTTAATAGCAATGTATATCATAATGACATTATAAATTCTGCAAGGTAAAGATTGATTTTAGAAGTTTGTGGAACATTGCTGTGAATATCTTATGGAAGTTAATTCTGACTTGCTGTGTGTTAGAGTCTTTCTTCAGAGTATTACTCTTCCAAAAGATTTTGTAAAGGAACAGTAAGAATTCTGCTCCACCAACTTCCCCATGTTTGTCTTTAGTTTACTGAATTACTTACGTTGAACTCCACCATAATTTGGTTAGAACTTGCACAGTGTAATAGTAACTTTTTATGGTAAGCCTGATTTGTATGGGTACAAATAGATTTGTCAGGCTTTTTGGAATTTAAACTTCTTTAAGTCTTTGCTTATAGGGAGATTTCTGTTTCCCTTATTTATGGTTTTGTTTCACTGAGACATCTTTCTGGTGTTGTGCCGTGCCTCGGTATGCTTACATGGTCTCTGCACTTTTGTTTTGTGTGGTCTGGGCTTTTTAGCTTTTTAAAGCGTTTGGAAAGACTTGCTTGCAGTTCACAATCTTCTGCATGCATGTCTTCATGTTTCTATTGATTTTGTTTGACATTTCTGTAGGTATTTTTAAATTTTTTATTTTTTTAACAGTACAACATCTTACTTTTTGGTCTGTCCATTGCTTGGGGTGTTTTCACTGTTAGGACAGTATGGGTTCCTGTGCAACCTGCTCTAAGGTGGCCCTGCTCTGGCAGGGGGGTTGGACTAGATGATCTACTAAGGTCCCTTCCAACCCCTGCCATTCTGTGATTCTGTGAATTACACTCTTCTGATGTGGCCCATTGTTTAGAACACAGTGGCATTGGAAGATATTTTCCTTGTGTTGTTTTGCTTTGCAGATGCCTAGTCAGTGCTCTGGATTTTGGGATGAACTGCTAAAAGTTCTCTCTGCAGCTTTTGCTCTCAGCTTCAGTGAGGTGGTACTCACCTAAGCATCAATGCTATTAAGTTTGCCCTACTAGGCTGTAAAGATGGGTGGCAATTTGGATAATATGACAGGTTACCTTACACCCTATGACAACATCTTCAAACTCTGCAGATGTGAATCTACTTTGTTTACTCCCTGCGGAACAGTGGATGTTGTCCCTTAGCAGGTTGGTGATGGTTTCTTCTGATGGATTTTTTTTCCTTCAGTGGCAGCAGGACCCTTGGAATGCATGTAAGAAAGTCCTTTTATCCTTCTCCACTTTATTACAATGGATAGTGCTGTTACAGGATGAAGGATTCTGTACAATTTAGAGCAAAGAAACGCTGGTCTCTTGAGGAGCTAGATATACATATAAGGTACAGAGAGTTCAACATAATTTAAAATGCTTGTTTGATTTTCCTGTACAACATATTGCAGTGTCATGCATCGGTAATGATAGATAACAATTTTGCAGATTCTGTGTCTACAGAAGTGCTGAGAGAATGTTGTCTCTATTCAGTTGATTGCTCTTCAGATCTCTCTATGCATGTGCACAAAATCACTTGCTTGCAGTTTATCCTCAGGCATGCTGAACACACATCTCCAGCACACTCCTAGATGCTTCAAGCTATTGGGCCAAGAATAGGAAATATCCTGACTACTGAAATCTGTCAGTAAGGTCATAAAACCATGTCATAAGATGTAACAGTTCATGCTGGTGTCTCTCAGACAGGGATGTTTTCATCCTGGTCTCTCCACAGGGTGAATTCAAAATACCATTTTACAGAATGTTGATTTTTGCTTTCTTCCAAGTCCACTGTTTTCTAAAGTCTTACAGGAGATAAGATCATGCTGTCCCGTCTTGCAGAGACAGTTAAAATTTTGTGACCAATTATATTTTCAATTAGGACTTCCAGGACTCTGCCTCTCATAGCACATTTTCTTATGTAGATTGTGAGTACATCTACTATTCCAACTGCATCAAACTCAGCTTCACTATTGGAATACTGTGGCTGTTTAGGGTGGGCTTGCTCATTCTTCATGAGTATAGAAGGGGAACTCTCAGATTTGTATGCCTACCTAAGTGGATTAGGGGCTTCCAGTGTTGATCTGTTTACCGTTACAATTGATTGCCTGCTGAAACAAACGCCAAATATTTTTTTCTATGTAACAATTTTTTCTCATTGGTCTTATTTTGAAGGTTTGTCTGTGCTTTCTCACTCTACAGTTTTGATATTGAAGCAGAGAACACTTACACTGTTTTTCCCAGAAAAGGCTCCATATTATGGGGATACCCAAGTCCGTTGCCCTTTTGTAAAGGCATTTTTTTGTGTGTTTTAGCAACCTGCTCTCTTTCTTTCCTTATGTAAGTTATTTTCTTGGCTGTATCTAGACAGTATATGGAGGGTCAAGCATTGCAAGACTACTCTCAATAGTCTTTGAATGCTCATGGCAACTGGGAGAAGTGCCCAAGGACTGGAGGAAAGCAGATGTGGCTCCTATCTTCAACAAGGGCAGGGAGGACACAGGGAATTACAGGCCAGTCAACCTCACCTTTATCCCAGGGAAGGTGATAGAACAGCTAATCCTGGAAACCATTTGCAGGCACGTAAAAGAAAGAAAGTAATCATGAGTGGTCAGCATAGATTCACCAAGGGGAAGTCATGCTTGACCAACTCTGATGACCTTCTATGATGAAATGACTGGCTTGGTAGACAAGGGGAGAGCAATGGGTTTTGTCTGTCTAGACTTCAGTAAGTCTTTTAATACTGTTTTCCGTAAGATCATCATAGAGAAACTGATGAAGTATGGGTTGGATGAGTGGACAGTGAGGTGGATTGAAAACTGTTTTTGTGGCTGGTCCAGAGGGTGGTGGTCAGTGGCATGAGGTCTACTTGGAGGCAAGTAAATAGCACTGTACGCCAGGGGTCAATACTGGCTCTGGCCCTGCTTAACATCTTTGTTAATGACTTGGATGATGGGGATGGAGTGCACCTTCAGCAAGTTTGCTGATGACACACAAGTGGGGGGAGTGGCTAATATGCCAAAGTGTTGTGCTGCCATTCAGAGGGACCTCAACAGGCTGGAGAAATGGGCTGACGGGAACCTCATAGGATCATAGAATCATAGGGTTGGAAGGGACCTCTGGAGATCATCTAGTCCAACCCCCTGCCAGAGCAGGGTCACCCAGAGCAGGTGGCACAGGAACGCGTCCAGGCAGGTTTTGAATGTCTCCAGAGATGGAGACTCCACCACCACTCCACAGGGCAGCCTGTTCCAGTGCTCTGCCACCCTCAAGGGAAAGAGGTTCCTCCTCATGTTTAGGTGGAACTTCCTATACTCAAGTTTGTGCAATGGAGTGATTCAGCAAGTCCTGAACCTACGGAGGAACAAACCCATTTGCTGGAGTCTGGCTGTCTGGAAAGCAGCTTTGCAGAAAAGGAGCTGGGATTCCTGGTGGACACCAAATTGAACATGAACCATCAACGTGCCCTTGTGGCAAAAAAGGCTAATGGTGTCCTGGTGGATAGGAGTGTTGCCAGCAGTTCAAGGGAGGGGATCATTCCCTTCTACTCAGCACTGGTGCTGTCAGAGTGTGTCTAACTGGTGCTGCTTAGAGTATGTCTGAGAACTGGCACAGGTCATCCAGACAGGTTGTGGAGGCACCATCTTTGGAGATACTCAAAAGGCATTTGGACATGTTTCTGGTCAACTGGTGCAAGGTGGCGCCACTGGAGGAGGGGGTTGGACAAGATGACCTCTAGAGGTCCCTTCCAATTTCACCCATTCTGTGATTTAATGCAGTGTTGTGGTTTTGTTTGTTTTCTCAAGGGAGGATGCTCTTCCCTTGACAGTGAACATTTTTCCGTGTCGTTGAGACTGGATTCCAAAAAGATAGAGTTGTGCTAAAACTGATATTGAGACTACTCGTCTCACAAGCGTGCAGGTCACTAGAGTTTAAACTGTGGTGTTTGGGTCTTAGTTGCAAAATGGCGTCTTGGGTCTCAGTTATGGTTTCTACAAGCATTTTGTTATTTATTGCATTAGCATCTAGGAATGATTCTGTGTTTGATTGAATGGTCTTCTGATATGTATCAACTTCTTTCCTTTGTCTCTTTTCTGTCATAGACATACTTTTTTGCTTTTTTTTTTTTAATTTATGGAAAGAATCTGAGGATGTATGATGTGCTTCACCTTATGTCAGATGCAGGATGGAAAGCAGTAGACCCCATAAAGGGTTAAATAAGTTATGAAGACAGAGGGAGCATAAAACTATTAGTCCAAATGCCTGAGGCATGTAATTTGCTGAAGATCTGAGTGTATAACAGAATTTGGATTATTGGTTGATGATTTTTGCAATTACAGTTAGCTCTTGTTGAAATATTTGATATTGAATATTTTTTCTCATGATACTGATGTGAAATGTTGCAGTATGCTCACACTGTGTTAGACCACAAAGGTGCATCCTGGGAGCTCATGAAGATTACTGTTTCCTGCTGAGAAGTTTGTAAATAGTGAGCGTAATTCAGTGGCACCTGCAAGTCAAACATATTTAGCCAGTACAGTTTTTCATTTATTGAGGGGGTTTCCATTGATCTGACTTCTGGGGCAGTAAAGAACAGCTTATGTGTCTAATGTTCTGTGTGCCATTTCTGTTATTCAAGTGCTCCTCAATCTTTGGATTGATAACCTTTGTGAGTGGCTTTTCTCCTGAAGTCTCTTACAAATGTGTAGTATTGTTGTTGCTTGAACTTCTTACCTTCCCTGTCAGAAGCAACCACAAGGAGATTGATTATTTCTTTATGTGGCTTAGACATATCTTATCAAAAGAAGTGATAGCTTTAACTGTGCTTTTTGAAATCGTAAGTGCTTTGGAATGGAAGTGTATAGAATGCTTCTTGGGATGGTTCTTTTCTTAGTTGTTGCTTGAAAATGTTGCATCAATGTGGTGTTTATTAACTGCCATCACCTTGTGTTGAAAGGTTATCTTTAGCTCAAGGCCCTTTAGATTATGGCATTTTTTTATTTGTATGTTAGGTCAAATGTGATTATAGAGAAAAAAGTGCTGTGAACTGTGAATTCCCATCTGAGAATTTTTCAGCTGTGTTTGGATGTGCTATAGGAAGACTTACTGTTATTTTGAAGGTGGATAGTCCTAGGTTGCACAGTTAATGTGAACTAATATTAAAAACCTCCCAAAATACACTGTGACAGTATTTAAGAATAATCAGTGTAAATATTCCTTGTGGTATATTAGTGGCACATGTATTGGTGTGAAAAGTTTCTGATGGAATGTTGTAAACCAAAATGGAATATTGTCTTTCAAACTGTGATTTCTAATGGCATTTAGACTATTGCAGGGGCCTGTCTTCCCTAAGCCGCATTCATTATGTATGTGTAGTTGGTGACAGTTACTCAGTCAGCATGTGGAGAAAAGATATTTGGAAGGGTCATCAGTTCTTGAGGATGCTGTTTGAGCCTCAACAAAATATTTTCTCTCTCATCTGTCTTTTATCTTGTTCTTTTTCAGCTTTAGACTTTCTGTTTCCTGATGGAGACGTATGAAGCATAGTGACAAGTTTGTCCTTTATCCAGTAGGCTGTCTAATGAGTTCAATGATGGACAGTACTGATGTCAAACTGTATCTCTGTAAAACTATGTGTATAGTGAAAGCTAGTACAAAATCTGCTTTTACATCAGGCTTAAGATTACATCTCAATGTTTATTAACATTGTCTCAATGTTTTTTCTGTCGTGCTTCCCTGAGTTCTTCCATATACTGCCTTTTCCTTTCATACTGCCCTCTAACTGGGATTGGGATTTAGCAGAAAACCAAATTTTAGGATGTTGTATCCCTTGGTGTTTGAGTACTGCCTTGTCTTCTTTGCATGGTGTCTGTTAGCACCTCTTGACTGCTGTGGGAAAGGGGGATCTATGGCTAAGTGAAGCTGCTGTTATGAAGGAACACAGAAGTGATGCTGTATGAAAACTAGCTTACACATATAGTATAGATTATACATATATACAAAACTAATTATACTAGATTATATCTAGTATATAGGTCACATAGGTATGTGATTATACTGGTCACATAGGGTAGCTTGTACCACGACCATTAGATAGGGCAGGGAAACTTGAATTACTAACCAATATATGCTTGTTCTGGGAATGAATGAATGAAGAACTCTCAGCTGTGGAGCCTTTAACCCACTGTAAATTCATTGCAGTGGGTCTGTTTGCTTTCTTTCATACATTATAGACTGAAAGAGATAAAAAGATGAAATTCGGCTTGATTGTACTCAACATGTAACTTTAAAAATGATACCTGCTTTTTATTACCAAGCAGGAAAGACATATGTATAAATATATGTTTATATATAAAACATACATTTCCTAAAAATTTCCTTCATAAATTAAGCATCAGAGCAATAAGAGAGGAATGCCAGATTGTCTAATGGATAGTGTAAGTGGGAGACAGGAAAATAACAGAACCACTTCATGAGGAGCCTTCATGCATACATTTAACAATAGTCTTTTCTTAATACCACACTGTTTTAGTCTGTTTGTGGTGAAGCATGCTCAAGGAAAAGGTGTGTCAAAGATTATTCAAATTCGAGCAACTTAAAAGACTTGAAATCTGTCTGAAATGAAACGTACCGTATTATTAGTACATGTTTTTTACCTAACATTTAGACTTTTATAAATCTTGGTCTATAGGATTGAGGAATAGTTTCAGAGACATTTTCTGGTGTACATATATAAATTGCTTATTTTTTGTGTAATATTCATGCTAGTAGAAATATGTTCAATACAGATTTTCAGCTTCCTTCATTATCAGCCAGCATCCACCACCTAAAAGACAAATTTCAAGAAGGTCCTTCAGATTTTTCTTACTGAAAATCCCTGACCACTTCTTTGATCTTAATTGCTAGAATCTCAGCTCTGATAGTCTTCTTGACCTTTGTTTGAAGATCTACCTTTGATTAGCCTATGTCTGATAAACATGAAGCTGCAGCGCTGTCTCGCCCCACAGGAAGCAGCGTTGTATCCTTTTTTCTCAGCGTCCTGAATGCTGAACACTGCTCGCATCTGTTCTTAGCCTTCCCACCGAGCAGCAGTGGCAGTAGTATGAAATTGATACCATCTTTGAAATCTGCATAGCTGCTGGTGTGGTTCAGAATCACAGCGGTGAAGTTGACCCCAGTCTTGTTAATGTCACCTTGCTGCTATTTGACCAATCAGTTAATAAAAGCGGAGTCACTCAAGCTGTTTAAAGCCAGATTTTGGATAAAATGTTATGATTTTTATTTGGGTCTTGTTTGAAAAACTTGAAATGAAAGATGAAATTATGTATGAATTCCTAGTATAACTTCCATAGCAATATCAAACTGTGCTCACTGTGTGCAGGTTTGAAGAACTTACCTTTTAAGGAGGAAGAAAAAAAAGAGAATAGAACAGGGTAGGCATCTAAGGTGCAATAGAAGATTCTGTTTCTTTTAATCTGCTACTACATCAATTGTTTCTATACATACATAAAAGATTCTTAGTAATTCTGTTGGTATTTCTCTTGTGTGCTCATTTCTTTTTCTGTATAAATTTCTACTCTAAAATAGACCGAGGAATGGTATTTGTAGGGGTAGACAGTATTTGTAGTGGGTAGTAAGGTGTATGTTCTTTAATTTTTTAAAAAATGCATATCCTTTATATCTGACGTTTGATAGACTGAATTAAATCCCACAGTTTAATCCCTCATAATTAACAGCAAGACCCTCTGGCTTTTTAATGTAAATATGAAATAGAAACAAAATAGGTATTTTTTTTGGCTTACAGCCATGTTCTTTTTTGTTTGTTGTGTTTTCAATATCCTAATTGTTTTTCAGTGACATGCATGATACTGGCTTTCTTCTGTGAAGCTTGCTGATTTAGATTTTACTTTTTTTTTTGCTGGGATTGTCAAACATTGTATTCATAGCCTTGTCTTTTGGTAGGATAGGTTTTCTCTTTTGAACTAATTGCTGTAACCCGTAACAAATAATCATGAGGCTGTATGGCACAAACGATTTCCTTCCTCAAATTCAAACACAGGTTTTTTTGTTATTGAGTTTCTTGACCTTATTTCAAGAGAACAGGTTTTGCCAGCATTTCAGCCTTTATTTCTTCTTCATGTTGTCTGTATTCTCACTTAACAGCTTTCTTAATTTGGCTTTCCTGACAGATTTTTTTGGTTTTCTCTCTCAGTAGCCTGTGTCTCGAGAAAGCATTGTCTCTACGTGATTTCCTTGCCTCTAAGTTTCCTCATTGTTCTGGTTAAATTTCTAAAAATGGTTACTACTTTTCCCTTTTCTTAGTTTTGTGTACTCTTCCACACTTTATCTGCACTTAATTTTTGTTTCCTTAAGCTAGTGTGATTTCAAATCCCTTTTGGCTACATCAACACTAATAAAGTGGACCATTGTCCGGTATTGAGGACAGCTGGCATGGATTGAGATTTGTCCTTTCTGTTAATCTCTCAGCCTTCAAAACAGGTAGCTGCATGCACAATACCATTTGGAAGTTTTCCCGGCAATGTGATAACCCTCAGACTGCTCCCAGAGGTTGGAAGAGTGCAGTTGGCTTTTATGAGGAGTATTTCAGGGCTTGTTCTAACATGATTGTTTGCATTTCAGTGTCTGGGAAAGCTTCCGGCATTAGTATATAGATGTAACCTTTTAGGTTAACTTTCATAAAGACAATAGTCAAGCCAGTTACCAACTAGAGGCTAACTCAGTTACATCAATGATCTGTTTCCTGAAATGCCTATTCTGTGAATCATTAATATTAAATCTTGTGCTTTGAAACAAAAAAGAACCCAAACCAAAAGACCCAAAAAGAAATGAATGACCTCTCTGAACAGTCCCTCCAAACCCTTATCCACTTAAATTTTCTTGTTTGGTAATTTATAGGAGATCTATGCTTTCCTTCTCACTGTAATTTTCTCATTTTAGTGTTACGTGGAGTCTTTGGCTTATGTTGCATTCTGGATCTCAGAACAAGTATCCAAACCTTGGATATTCGAGACAAGATTTCCTGCTCCACTGTTTTTATCTGTTCTTCCTGAGCCGAATACGCCCTCTAACTTTATGGAGTTTCCCCCTATATGTAGTGTCAGTTGAGTCGTATTTTTGTTTACTTTCTGAGATTGCCAGCTTTTCCTCTTGTATTCACCATAGTTGCTTTAGTTTACAGAGATCAAGGAAGCATGGAAGATAGTCTACCGTTAGCCACTTTTTCTTCCTTATGACCTTTTAAATAACCATGCTAGCCACTTATCACTTTGGAGCCGTGATCTAGATTGCCATTTGTAAATCTTGTTATTTTATTATAGATGACAGTCGTTGCCTTTAATTTGCTCACTGTTGATATGAATGACAGCAGATTTTTAGCTTGCCAGGCTGGGAAGCACAGATGGCACTTCACATGGCTGAGGAAACGTGGGACTCTGGGGAAAAGAAGCATAACATATGTTTTCCTGGATTTGAGAGAGCTAAGAGAGGTCCAGTGCTTGCGGTGTTTCCCCAAATTTTCTCCAAATTTGCACTATGCATGCAAGTGTGTAATGTATTAGCAACGTCACTGTAGCCTACATGAAACTTTGTAAAGTGAAAAATGTACGGCTGTGGGCACTGAACAACTGTGAGCTCTCTTCTGGGAATGCTGGGATGTGTCAGCTAGTGTGATGTATTTTTTAAATGAAAGGGAAAAATGAGTCAAGTGGTTAGACCAATGTGTCTTGAAGGAGGGGAGCAGGAAGGAACTTGATAACTGCAGTGTCACATTGGTTCACATTTTGGGTGACCTACCTCCTAGTAAGCAAAAACATTAAAAATGTATTTCTATTTGGGATGTTATTTAGTAACTTAATTCTTAGTTTGTCCCTTTAATGTGTCCATTAAAGAAATCAGTGGATTTTGTACTGTTCTTTGTACTGTATCAGTCTTGTAGATTGTTTTTGATTTATGTCTTGAGAAACCATTATGAGTGAAAATTTCAATATCATGAAGGGACTTTATACCGTATACCAGCTGTTCTATATTTTCTTCTGGTTAGGATAAGCACTTAATGATACTGTATTTTGCTCCTAATTATTATGGGTGCCATTAAAATGGTATACTCTTAGAGCAAGGTCGAAGTGGCGAAGTCATATCTGATAAGGAAAAACAAGTGTGAGGAAATCTNATCAGAAACTAACAGTGATACCAGAGAGTTAGATTGATGGGTGTAAGAGAAATGAAGTTCAGTTGTTCAGCTAAATAACTGTTTCTCCATTACAAAACCATTTTCCCTCTTATCTTAAAACTGGAAAACACATNGTTTGCATTTCAGTGTCTGGGAAAGCTTCCGGCATTAGTATATAGATGTAACCTTTTAGGTTAACTTTCATAAAGACAATAGTCAAGCCAGTTACCAACTAGAGGCTAACTCAGTTACATCAATGATCTGTTTCCTGAAATGCCTATTCTGTGAATCATTAATATTAAATCTTGTGCTTTGAAACAAAAAAGAACCCAAACCAAAAGACCCAAAAAGAAATGAATGACCTCTCTGAACAGTCCCTCCAAACCCTTATCCACTTAAATTTTCTTGTTTGGTAATTTATAGGAGATCTATGCTTTCCTTCTCACTGTAATTTTCTCATTTTAGTGTTACGTGGAGTCTTTGGCTTATGTTGCATTCTGGATCTCAGAACAAGTATCCAAACCTTGGATATTCGAGACAAGATTTCCTGCTCCACTGTTTTTATCTGTTCTTCCTGAGCCGAATACGCCCTCTAACTTTATGGAGTTTCCCCCTATATGTAGTGTCAGTTGAGTCGTATTTTTGTTTACTTTCTGAGATTGCCAGCTTTTCCTCTTGTATTCACCATAGTTGCTTTAGTTTACAGAGATCAAGGAAGCATGGAAGATAGTCTACCGTTAGCCACTTTTTCTTCCTTATGACCTTTTAAATAACCATGCTAGCCACTTATCACTTTGGAGCCGTGATCTAGATTGCCATTTGTAAATCTTGTTATTTTATTATAGATGACAGTCGTTGCCTTTAATTTGCTCACTGTTGATATGAATGACAGCAGATTTTTAGCTTGCCAGGCTGGGAAGCACAGATGGCACTTCACATGGCTGAGGAAACGTGGGACTCTGGGGAAAAGAAGCATAACATATGTTTTCCTGGATTTGAGAGAGCTAAGAGAGGTCCAGTGCTTGCGGTGTTTCCCCAAATTTTCTCCAAATTTGCACTATGCATGCAAGTGTGTAATGTATTAGCAACGTCACTGTAGCCTACATGAAACTTTGTAAAGTGAAAAATGTACGGCTGTGGGCACTGAACAACTGTGAGCTCTCTTCTGGGAATGCTGGGATGTGTCAGCTAGTGTGATGTATTTTTTAAATGAAAGGGAAAAATGAGTCAAGTGGTTAGACCAATGTGTCTTGAAGGAGGGGAGCAGGAAGGAACTTGATAACTGCAGTGTCACATTGGTTCACATTTTGGGTGACCTACCTCCTAGTAAGCAAAAACATTAAAAATGTATTTCTATTTGGGATGTTATTTAGTAACTTAATTCTTAGTTTGTCCCTTTAATGTGTCCATTAAAGAAATCAGTGGATTTTGTACTGTTCTTTGTACTGTATCAGTCTTGTAGATTGTTTTTGATTTATGTCTTGAGAAACCATTATGAGTGAAAATTTCAATATCATGAAGGGACTTTATACCGTATACCAGCTGTTCTATATTTTCTTCTGGTTAGGATAAGCACTTAATGATACTGTATTTTGCTCCTAATTATTATGGGTGCCATTAAAATGGTATACTCTTAGAGCAAGGTCGAAGTGGCGAAGTCATATCTGATAAGGAAAAACAAGTGTGAGGAAATCTTTGTCTTTTAGGCTTGTTTTGAGGGTTTTTGAGGAATAATGCTTCCAAATCTGTATTTTGTTTGAGTAAAGTAGAATTTCATTGAACAATTGTACGTCCTTCTCAGACCCGTGGTAGTCAAAGCTTGTTTGAAGGGGAACTTTCTCTAAAAAATTGAA